>JACEFZ010028466.1:682500-747500 GCA_014155875.1 Cepaea nemoralis
ATTCTTGTATTTGTATCTGTGCTACAACTTAACAATATTTGCTATCTGTATTCAATTCCATATGAGATATCCAGTGCTTTAACTCAGCAAGTCACACAATGTGATGTATTCTGTGCCAAGTATCACTGAAGTTTTATCTCACCACTAGGCCTGAAGCCAGATAACCGTGACCGGTTGTAGTAGCGCTTTGGCTGTAGACACGGCGTTGGCCCTGGCCATGCTACATAATGACAGATAGTAGCAGACGGTCGAGAGAGAAATTATCCGTCTGCACGCCGCATTGCTCAATTACTGAAGTCATTTAATCCCATCTCCGGCAACAAAATTGTAACTTTTCTACAACAATGGGAATTGATTACTGCCAAGATGGGGCCGTCGATCCGACTGGTGGGCTTGACAGATGCCTGCCATGTGTTTGTCTGTATGTGAGACACTTATGTACAAACACATTGTATGCAGTGTTCTAGCGGTAAGACACACACATATACGCTTGTCTAGACACGGGACTATCTGTCTGTCTCTCCCCCTCCCTCTCTCTCTATTAGTCTCATGAATACACACATTGCCTATGTATGCTAGTAAAGGACACACACGCGTATACACGCACGCACAGATATACGACATATTTCCCTGTAGATGAGACACAGGTAAACACCCACATTTATAACGAGTCTATGGACGGGCGGCTTTATCTGTCTGTCTGTTCATCTCTTGCCCATATGTGTATATGTGCAGGGTAGACCTACCTTTGTCGATGCCTCCTTCTCTCATACTCTCTCTCTTTCTCTCTCTCTCTCTCTCTCTCTCTCTCTCTCTCTCTCTCTCTCTCTCTCTCTCTCTCTCAGCCGCATGCGGTCTGTTCACAGAAGAAACTTACCTTTATCGATGGCCACAAATGTCAGGACATACATGGGCGTAGTCTCTCTGTCCAGCGTCTTCAGTACGGATATCTCCCCGCTGACACTGTTAGCTTCAAACAGGTTTGTGTTGTTGATATCACGCAGGCTGTACTGGACCATCCCGTTGTCCCCCGAGTCTTCATCTCGGGCAGTGATGATCATAACTGGCACGGGGCCATCTTTCATGCCCTCCTGAACAAACGCATTGTAGGGCGAGTCGTCAAAGACCGGCACAAAATCGTTGACGTCCACGACGGTAACAATAACTGTTGCATTTGTGTGAAGTGGGTTTTCTACTGAACTATCCTCTGCCTGGACCAGGATGGAATAGGACTTCTTCCGCTCATAATCCAGAGGTTTCTGGACCCGAAGAACTCCGCTGGACATGTCCAAGTGGAAGTCGTGACTCCCTGCTCCGCCGATGATGAAGTATCTGACAGCACCGTTGAGGCCGTCATCCAGGTCAGTGGCGCGGATGCGGAGCAAACTGATGCCCACACCAACATCCTCGGCTACAGTGGCGTTGTACTGACCATGGGTGAACTGCGGGGCGTTGTCGTTGGCGTCGCTCACGAGAACTGTCAGAGTTTGTCGGGCAGTTTTAGGAGATGCGCCTCCATCTCTGGCCTCGATGACCAGCGTGTAGTTAGACACTTTCTCTCTGTCCAGTTCTGAGGTTAGAACAAGAGCACCGGATCTGGCGTTGATGGAGAAGACATTGGACGATGACAGGAGTCTGAAGGAGATCTGGCTGTTGACGCCCTCGTCTGAATCTTCAACTATCACCGAGTAGACTATGGTCTCAACTTTGGCGTTTTCATTGATCTCAACCAATGTCGGGTTGACAAATACTGGCGGGTTGTCGTTGATGTCTGCCAGTTTGACTTGCACCTGTCAGGAACACAGCAATGAAATACGTTATCTCTCGAGAATACACAATTAAAATAAACAACATATGTGAAAACAAGAGTGGGCACTCTTCCGAATAACGATCACAATTGGGGACATAACTCTGTAGTGTAAAACGTATCCCTTACAGGGCCTCATTAGTTGATGTGATATGAACTGCTAGACAGATCGATGGATGCAATGAATGTTTCCTGGGCCCGAAGGGCCCTGACTGTCGTCGGAGTGTATATCTATTTCCACATATAACTGATAGCTATACACTCCGACGACTGTGAGGGCCCTCCGGGTCAAAAAACATTTATTGCATCCATCGATCGGTCTAGCAGTCCACGTCACACTGAACTGGAAGTGATCGACAACACATTCAATGCTCCTTCCGATATGTGCAATTTTTTTCACAAAGAACATGCTTTCGGACATTATTTACAACTTTTGTGCCACAATTTTCACATATAACTGTGATATATTATTGGTACGTAATTCCATTTTTTTTTTCAGGTCTATATTTTAGTTCGTAGCGTTTAATATTTAAAAAAAAAATTATATCACCTAATGAGGCCCGGTAAGGGATGATTTTTACACTACAAAGTTATGTCCCCATTTAGGATCGTTATTCGCAAGAGTGCCCAAGAGTGAAATAAACAGTATATGTGAACACAAGAGTGAAATAAACAGCATGTGTGAACACAAGAGTGAAATAAACAACGTGTGAAGTCACAAGATATGGTTCCTAAGATGGATTTTGCAAAATACCTTGGACTGTCAAAGATAACACGCAGTGTATGAGCGAGAGAGAGCTTGTGTGCGTGAGATATAACAATCGTGATTTCCAAGTATTTGAACACTTGTTTACAGCGTTATTGATATAAAAACGGTGAATGAGGAAGAAAGTATGGAACGGGTTCAAACCCATCAGGTCTCAACCTTGCAGTGGTAGAGGGGTTTGCATATTCCAATGACCACAAGAGCTAAACCAGCGGTAGCGCAGCTTCTGTACGGTCTTCTATGTCGGACAGGTCAAGGAATCGGAACGAGTCAAAGAAAGACAAACCTTCTGCCGTGTAAGTAGACCGGGGACAGTCAAAGACTAGGGAAAGCAAACCATTTAAACAATGCTTGTCCAAGTCGCGTACTGAGTCACGGTTTGACGAAACAATGCAACTCAATTCACGTCATGATGTCGAGCAACCGTCTGTGATGAGGAAATCCCACGACAGATGCTATTTGCGCCTCAGATGTACAACGGCCAGCGATGCTGTACTGCAGGCTACCAATTAACCCGCTGTGTTGACACGCAACGCAGAAAAATCTCTATGCCATTGACGCACAGGGTCGCTTCCCATAACGAACGCATAATCGAATAACGTCAAATGATTTTGCATCCATAAAATGTCTATCAAGCAGATAAAGGCTTCCATTGAGGCCCCATATTCACATGAAGTTCTCCCACAATAACATTAATGTTTGTGCATTGTCAATGTTGTGCTTGGCTAGCTCCTGTGTCCCTTCTTTGGCTGTCAGCACTGATCATTTCTTTTATTCTATTAAAAAAACCAATTCATTCTGTGCGTTGCCTCTCTGCCAGCCGCTATTTGCAGATAATCTGTTATCACTTACACGTTTTATTCCCATACAACGATGCCTGGGGTGAGCACTCCTGTCTGTGTACAATTAAATCAGCCCTTCCAATAAGCTGTATGAAGTACAGAAAAGACATAAACTGTACCGCATTTTCTAGAACCAATACAGAGACCGTTGCGGAGGCAATAACACAACTAGACTAAACATTTCTGTTACATTTACATTGGAATGTTAATGTAATGTTTCGCACTTATTCACTTGTGAATGTGTGTTTATATTGTATATTACAACAGGCATGTTGATTTCAGTGGATATAAAGTGTCTTAGCAGACAAGCCACTTTCTGCTGTTGATGTAAAATGTCTTAACAGACACGATACTTTCTATGGATGTAAAGTGTCTTAACAGACACGGTACTTTCTATGGATGTAAAATGTCTTAATAGACACGGTGCTTTCTGTGGGTATATTTTTAACAGAGGAGTCACTTTCGGTCAGTATAAAAGGTTTGCAACAATGCCACTTAATATGGCTATAAATTGTTTGCAACAAATTTATAAACTGTGGATGTAGCGTATATGTAACAGAATTACTTACTGTGGGTATAACGTGTGTGTAACAGGATCACTTACTGTGGGACAAAGTGTCTGTAACAGGGTCACTTACTGTGGGTACAAGGTATCTGTAACAGGGTCACTTACTGTGGGTACAAGGTATCTGTAACAGGGTCACTTACTGTGGGTACAAGGTATCTGTAACAGGGTCACTTACTGTGGGTACAAGGTATCTGTAACAGGATCACTTACTGTGGGTACAAGGTGTCTGTAACAGGGTCACTTATTGTGGGTACAAGGTATCTGTAACAGGATCACTTACTGTGGGTACAAGGTGTCTGTAACAGGATCACTTACTGTGGGACAAAGTGTGTGTAACAGGGTCACTTACTGTGGGACAAAGTGTGTGTAACAGGATCACTTACTGTGGGTACAAGGTGTCTGTAACAGGATCACTTACTGTGGGACAAAGTGTGTGTAACAGGGTCACTTACTGTGGGACAAAGTGTCTGTAACAGGATCACTTACTGTGGGTACAAGGTGTGTGTAACAGGATCACTTACTGTGGGACAAAGTGTCTGTAACAGGATCACTTACTGTGGGTACAAGGTGTGTGTAACAGGATCACTTACTGTGGGACAAAGTATGTGTAACAGGATCACTTACTGTGTGACAAAGTTTGCGTAACAGGATCACTTACTGTGGGTACAAGGTGTGTGTAACAGGGTCACTTACTGTGGGACAAAGTGTGTGTAACAGGGTCACTTACTGTGGGGCAAAGTGTGTGTAAGAGGATCACTTACTGTGGGACAAAGTGTCTGTAACAGGATCACTTACTGTGGGTACAAGGTGTGTGTAACAAGATCACTTACTGTGGGACAAAGTGTCTGTAACAGGATCACTTACTGTGGGACAAATTGTCTGTAACAGGATCACTTACTGTGGGACAAAGTATGTGTAACAGGATCACTTACTGTGGGACAAAGTCTGTGTAACAGGATCACTTACTGTGGGACAAAGTGTGTGTAACAGGATCACTTACTGTGGGACAAAGTGTGTGTAACAGGATCACTTACTGTGGGACAAAGTGTGTGTAACAGGATCACTTACTGTGGGACAAATTGTCTGTAACAGGATCACTTACTGTGGGACAAAGTGTGTGTAACAGGATCACTTACTGTGGGACAATGTGTCTGTAACAGGATCACTTACTGTGGGACAAAGTGTGTGTAACAGGATCACTTACTGTGGGACAAATTGTCTGTAACAGGATCACTTACTGTGGGACAAAGTGTGTGTAACAGGATCACTTACTGTGGGACAAAGTCTGTGTAACAGGATCACTTACTGTGGGACAAAGTGTGTGTAACAGGATCACTTACTGTGGGACAAAGTGTCTGTAACAGGATCACTTACTGTGGGACAAAGTGTGTGTAACAGGATCACTTACTGTGGGACAAAGTGTGTGTAACAGGATCACTTACTGTGGGACAAAGTGTGTGTAACAGGATCACTTACTGTGGGACAAAGTCTGTGTAACAGGATCACTTACTGTGGGACAAAGTGTCTGTAACAGGATCACTTACTGTGGGACAAAGTGTGTGTAACAGGATCACTTACTGTGGGACAATGTGTCTGTAACAGGATCACTTACTGTGGGACAAAGTGTGTGTAACAGGATCACTTACTGTGGGACAAATTGTCTGTAACAGGATCACTTACTGTGGGACAAAGTGTGTGTAACAGGACACTTCTGTGGGACAAAGTTGTGTAACAGGATCACTTACTGTGGGACAAAGTTGTGTAACAGGATCACTTACTGTGGGACAAAGTTGGGGTAACAGGATCACTTACTGTGGGAAAAGTGTGTGTAACAGGATCACTTACTGTGGGACAAGTTGTGTAACAGGTCACTTACTGTGGGAAAATGTGTGTAACAGGTCACTTATGTGGGACAAGTTGTGAACAGGATCACTTACTGTGGGACAAAATTGTGTAAAAGGATCACTTACTGTGGGACAAAGTTTGTAAAAGGTCATTACTGTGGGACAAGTCTTTTAAAAGGTCACTTACTGTGGGACAAAGTGTGTGTAACAGGATCACTTACTGTGGGACAAAATTTGTAACAGGAACTTACTGTGGGGCAAGTTGTGTAACAGGATCACTTACTGTGGGACAATGTCTGTGTAACAGGATCACTTACTGTGGGACAAAGTGTGTGTAACAGGATCACTTACTGTGGGACAAAGTGTGTGTAACAGGATCACTTACTGTGGGACAATGTCTGTGTAACAGGATCACTTACTGTGGGACAAAGTGTGTGTAACAGGATCACTTACTGTGGGACAATGTCTGTGTAACAGGATCACTTACTGTGGGACAAAGTCTGTGTAACAGGATCACTTACTGTGGGACAAAGTGTGTGTAACAGGATCACTTACTGTGGGACAAAGTGCTGTGTAACAGGGATCACTTACTGTGGGACAAAGTGTGTGTAACAGGATCACTTACTGTGGGACAAAGTCTGTGTAACAGGATCACTTACTGTGGGACAAGTGTGTGTAACAGGATCACTTACTGTGGGACAATGTCTGTGTAACAGGATCACTTACTGTGGGACAATGTCTGTGTAACAGGATCACTTACTGTGGGACAAAGTGTGTGTAACAGGATCACTTACTGTGGGACAAGGTGTGTGTAACAGGATCACTTACTGTGGGTACAAGTGTGTGTAACAGGATCACTTACTGTGGGTACAAGTGTTGTAACAGGATCACTTACTGTGGGTACAAGGTGTGTGTAACAGGATCACTTACTGTGGGACAAAGTGTGTGTAACAGGATCACTTACTGTGGGACAATGTCTGTGTAACAGGATCACTTACTGTGGGACAAGGTGTTGTAACAGGATCACTTACTGTGGGTACAAAGTGTGTGTAACAGGATCACTTACTGTGGGTACAAAGTGTGTGTAACAGGATCACTTACTGTGGGTACAAGGTGTGTGTAACAGGATCACTTACTGTGGGTACAAGGTGTGTGTAACAGGATCACTTACTGTGGGTACAAAGTGTGTGTAACAGGATCACTTACTGTGGGTACAAAGTGTGTGTAACAGGATCACTTACTGTGGGTACAAGGTGTGTGTAACAGGATCACTTACTGTGGGTACAAAGTGTGTGTAACAGGATCACTTACTGTGGGTACAAAGTGTGTGTAACAGGATCACTTACTGTGGGTACAAATGTCGTGTAACAGGATCACTTACTGTGGGTACAAGTGTGTGGTAACAGGATCACTTTACTGTGGGACAAGTGTGTGTAACAGGTCACTTACTGTGGGTACAAGGTGTGGGGTAACAGGATCATCTTACTGTGGGTTACAGGTGTGTGTAACAGGGTCACTTACTGTGGAAAATGTGTGTAACAGGGTCACTTACTGTGGGCAAGTGTGTGTAAGAGGATCACTTATGTGGACAGTGTCTGTACATGATCACTTACTGTGGGTACAGAGGTGTCTGTAACATGGTCACTTTACGGTGGGTTACAAGGTGTCTGTACAGGGTCCGTTACTGTGGGTACAAGGTGTGTGTAACAGGAATCACTTACTGTGGGACAAGTGTCTTTAACAGGATCACTGTACTGTGGACAAGTAATGTGTAAACATGATCACTTACTGTGGGACAAAGTGTGTGTAACAGGATCACTTACTGTGGCACAAGTGTGTGTACAGGTCCTTACTGTGGGTACAAGGTGTCGTAACAGGGGATCACTTACTGTGGGACAAAGTGTGTACAGGATCACTTACTGTGGGAAAAGTGTGTAACAGGATCACTTACTGTGGGACAAGGTGTGTTAAGGGATCAAAGGGGTGACAAAGTGTGTGTAACAGGTCACTACTGTGGGTACAAGTGTGTGTAACAGGATCACTACTGTGGGACAAAGTGTGTGTAACAGGATCATTACTGTGGGTAAAAGTGTGTGTAACAGGATCACTTACTGTGGGTACAAAGTGTGTGTAACAGGATCACTTACTGTGGGACAAAGTGTGTATAACAGGGTCACTTACTGTGGGTACAAGGACTGTGGGTACAAGGTGTGTGTAACAGGGTCACTTACTGTGGGTACAAAGTGTGTGTAACAGGATCACTTACTGTGGGACAAAGTGTGTGTAACAGGGTCACTTACTGTGGGTACAAGGTGTGTGTAACAGGGTCACTTACTGTGGGTACAAGGTGTGTGTAACAGGGTCACTTACTGTGGGCATAAAGTGTGTGTAACAGGATCACTTACTGTGGGCATAAAGTGTGATTAACAGGATCACTTACTGTGGGTACAAAGTGTGTGTAACAGGATCACTCACTGTGGGACAAAGTATGTGTAACAGGGTCACTTACTGTGGGACAAAGTGTGTGTAACAGGGTCACTTACTGTGGGTACAAGGTGTGTGTAACAGGGTCACTTACTGTGGGTACAAGGTGTGTGTAACAGGGTCACTTACTGTGGGTACAAGGTGTGTGTAACAGGGTCACTTACTGTCTGCATAAAGTGTGTGTAACAGGATCACTTACTGTGGACATAAAGTGTGAGTAACAGGATCACTTACTGTGGGTACAACGTATGTGTAACAGGATCACTTACTGTGGGACAAAGTGTGTGTAACAGGGTCACTTACTGTGGGTACAAGGTGTGTGTAACAGGGTCACTTACTGTCTGCATAAAGTGTGTGTAACAGGATCACTTACTGTGGGCATAAAGTGTGAGTAACAGGATCACTTACTGTGGGTACAAGGTGTGTGTAACAGGGTCACTTACTGTGGGTACAAGGTGTGTGTAACAGGGTCACTTACTGTGGGTACAAGGTGTGTGTAACAGGGTCACTTACTGTGGGTACAAGGTGTGTGTAACAGGGTCACTTACTGTCTGCATAAAGTGTGTGTAACAGGATCACTTACTGTGGGTACAAAGTATGTGTAACAGGATCACTTACTGTGGGACAAAGTGTCTGTAACAGACACATTATAGTGAGTTTATCTTCTGTAAACTAGTCTGTCTGTGAACTCACTGCCAATAAGGCATCCTATGGTAGACTACCTTCTTTAATGATGCACAGAACCATAAGATTCGTCAATTCACGGGAAATACCTGGATGGCTTGGCCACCTGGCCTAATCGAGACAAGAACATATACCTGATCCAAGTCTCTGGTGATCGTGTGAGATGGCGAACCGTGACCATCCAATGATTAACGACATGACACATGATAATGATGGTCTGCATAGAACACTTACTGTTAGATGGTACCTGAGACATAGCCCATACAACTGCCGAGGCCTATCGTTATTATGACATAGCCCGCAGAAGCGGTGAGGCGCATGTGACATATCCCGTATGTCAGGATCTTCTATTAGGCTCGTTGGCTAACACATGTGAGACAGTACAGTATAACGTGATTCGACGTAAGACACAGCAACACAAGTTCTATGGATTTATTGCCACATTAAATACATAACGATAATTACAGCAATGTACAACATATAACTCACAACCACATTACAGCTCATAGGTCTGGCGCTCAAGATATCAGTCGTTCAGCTTGCAACCACGGAGATTCACACAAACGCCTTGCTCTCGTCACACACGTCCGTTCAGAGTCCTGTCCCAGCTTGGTCTGAGATTATCACGCACACTGCCCACTGCCTCTCGTGGGGTCACGTGGCTTTGCGTGCGTCTGTCGTCAGCGCTGGTCGCGTGTCAGGTAAGAATCTCGCCAGCCGACAACTCTTGTCCGCCGGGTGCCGTAACGATGTCGCTGCGTAGCTAGGCTCTGACATTCTCCCCGGGTACCTCAATGAAAGATGCCATCTTTCATTCATGATGTATGTATATACTGGGGTAGTGTTAATTTCATGTCAGAGACTACTTTTTCCCAGTGTTATGCATGAAAATACATATAAGGCATAGAAATATATACAAAAAAAATGTAAGTTGCATTGAAATGACAAATGAAGTACAACTTTTAACACAATTCAGGTTTCATCCCCCTGATGCCTGGTTACCTTCATTGCAATAATACCCAGTCAGATCAGTAGCACCAGCTTCACGCATCTACCTCGCAGCTATTTGAAAAAAACGTAATAATATGATTGTTTTGCAACAACCATCTAGCCAGACTGAAATACGGCTTTGTATTTAGTCGTATTAAACACTTAAACTCTGCCCTCATTTGGTCAGGAGCTCTTATGTTGGTTTGCAATGTTGGCAGCTCTATGACATGCTTGGTGGACGCCTACCTGCTGTGCCAACCATTTGAGCAACAAAATGTCTATCTATACAATATACATTAATGAATATGTTTCAAATTATGGCCCTTGATGTAATTCACAAATGCAAGGGAAGTAATTTTGACATTTAAGAAATTCCATACATTACAATAATTATTTAATTTCTTAGCGTCATTGCTTGACGTTTCTTCATATTAACGAGAAAAAGTCGGTAATATGAATACATTAATCAAGATATGATTCTAAGATTACACTAATCAAAATAAATAAGTACCCAATTGGTATATTATATTTTATAGATTCAAAATGATTTTACAATTGTCATAAATTTTTGGAAATTTGTACATAGTCTGCTAATTTTGCTATACTTTTTAAATTATACCGGAAATGCACACGAAACGCAAAATTTGGTTGATGTTACATTTTCTGAACACAAATGATCCGGTTTTATTTCGGAACGGATAGTAAAATGTTCTCACAGTTCGTGTTTGATGTTATAGTATCACAACGGATTCTGATGGAATGTTCTTATTTCCGATGTGTTCACAAATTCTGGATAAAGATCGACTGTTCTTATTTTTGATGTTCAAACGTCGAACAATTTGGATTAAATTCGCTGCAGAGGTGGTTTCGGAGTCAATGTTCGGTCCACATTTGCACATGTTAAAATATCACGGTGAAGAAAATCACTCACAAATGTCACAATGGTAAAGTTCGCTTCTGGTAAGTGGTTAAGCGTCTGTGACATTGTTGTTGGTGTATATATACAATTAATATTGTTCTCATTCTAACACACACTACACAATTATACTACACTCATTACATGACTTGATTAAAATAAGTATATTATACATGTCGGTTTCTAAACCGTATCACAATTTTACTTATAGACCTTACACAGTAGGTGAATGGAAAAAAAAAATTCACTCATTGGTGGCTGTGTTGGGCTGAGTGTAATATTACACAGTGCACTCAGACATTGCTTACTGGGTCTGTCGGACAACGGGACAAAAGGTCGGCGATTGTCTTCATTCTGCCGGGAATATGGCGAACTTCAAAACTGAAATTCTGAAGCTTCAAGGACCAGCGAGCAATCATATTATTTGATGGTACTGCGGAATTGATATACCGTAATGGACTGTTGTCAGTTTCGATGATAAAGTGACGTCCTAGAAGATATTTGGACAGCTTCGTCACACTTTTTACTAAGGCCAATGCTTCTAATTGCGGAATGGACCATGCCCGCTCTCGGGGCCTTAGTTTTCTTGATAGAAAACAAACGGGATGCAGGATGTCGTTGTATTCCTGCAATAGGACTGCACCGATCGCAATGGAGCTAGCATCTGTTCTCAATCTGAAAGGTAAACGAATGTTGGGCAATTTAAGGATGAGATTAGGTGAATTCTTATCAGAAAAGTGTGCCAAAACTTTATCAAATGCATTTCGTAGGCATTCATCGTTTACAACTTTTTCGGGTTTATTCTTGGTTAGTAAGTTAGAAAAAACCTCAGTTAGCTCTGAAAAATCAGGAATAAAGTTTCTGTAATAATTAATAAGTCCCAACAAACTGCGGACTTGTTTCTTATTTGTTGGAAAGTGACAGTTTTAGAATTTTGGAGACAATTTTGTTGTCTGTCATGACAAAGCCATTGGATATTCTGTACCCCAAAAATGATATCTCTTGGTAAGCCATGCTCACCTTTGAAGGTTTCACTGTTAGTCCGTGCTGTCTGATACGTTCTAGTGTCTGTTCCAGTATCTTTATATGTTCCGTCATTGTCTCTGTATGGACACAGATGTCGTCAATATAGCAAATGATATTTTGAATGTCAGATAGGAGGAGTCGTGTCGCAGACAAGGCAAGTCTGGAGTTACTGGATCTAAGGATATAGAGTGGGTTACGGTTAAAATCTTACAAAAGGATTTTCAAATTTCATGTTGAGATCATTTTGAATGCTATCTCCAAACCTGCACTCGTACATGTGTGTATACATTCAATAGTTCAAACAATAATAATACACCATGTATAGTTGTGAAATGTAATCGTGCATGTTTGTATGATCTTTTACAATTTGTGTATATTTTCCAAAATATGTAGGGTAATTTGTTGCTGATTTTTGTCAGTAATTCCACCGACTGATGTTTTACATTGTTCAGTATAGGTATTCGTATGAGTTGATTTAACATAGAGATTATGAGTGGCAGTAACAAAATTTGGTTCAACAGTAATGACATAAGTAACAAAGTCTGCTGGTTTGTCATGTGTAATATCATCTGTGTTGTGTCATGTTGCTGTGGAAATATAACTGTTTGTGAAGGCATTTGTTTTGTATTCACGATCAGTAGTGCAAGTATAACTATCCACTGTGTGCACTTGGTTATGTGTGTAGTTAACAGAGAGTATAGTAGGTATAGTATATGCCATGATGATTTGTGATCTTTCTTCGCTGTTGTAAACTGTTTGTTTTCTGCAGCTTTTTCTTTGTGCTGATACACACCAGTTTCTGTCTTTTCTTGTTCTGAGATGGTAATGAAGTTGGTATGGTGTGTTACCTTGGTCTGTTCATCATGTTGTTGTATGATGAGTGGGGTAGTTAAGGCAGTATTTGTTGTGGTGTTAACTTTTTGCCTTGTGTGAGGTTTGGACTCTATGTAATCTGTCACATTCAATACATTTCCAATTAATAAATCACAACATGGATTGTCTAATAAAGCACAAGTTACTCTGCCTGATAGGAAAGGTGATTTTATATTGGCCCATGCCATGGGATATTTCTCTACTGTCCCTGAAACAGTTTTGCAATAGATGTACTCATCTAGGTAGTCTTTAGGATCAGCTAAGGTCTTTCGAAGACCGATAAGACAGGACCCTGTGTCGCGTACACATGTGCATACTGTGTCATTGATGTAACCTTTATGGAATGTTAATTTTCCTAACGACAGTTTTGAGGTTTTGTTCAATTCCTCACTTTCTTGTTGAGCATTGACCTCTTTATATAAAGAATGAGGTTGAGTGATGTTAACAACATTATTACAATATGGTACAAAGTCTGGTGTTGTCTTCATGTCTGTGATGTTCACTTTTCTTACATTCTTTGCTGAACTGCATTTTGAGTCTATTGCCAAGTTAGCTTCCTCATTGGCAATAGGGACGGCGTGCCCGCATGTTAAGGTACCATTTTCATTGAAGGTATTACAGACAGTGCATTTGTTGGCACTAAATACATCACAAGCCTGTGCTGCATGTACAGGATGTTTTTCTGGATTTTCGTCTTCTGACGCTGAGCTATCGAACAAGGCGGCATTGGCTTTGTTGGTCATATGCCTGCCTCTACAATCCATGCGATGGTGACCGTAAGCCTTGCAGAGAAAACATTTACGTGCACTTTTGAACGATTTACGTTCTCTGTCTTGTCTGTTTACCATATTTTGCAAGTATGTTGGGTATCCTGGGTTTTTATCGCACATCTCGTTCAAATGGTGGAAAAATTTACAGTGAATGCAATGTATAACTTTATCAGAGGTAGGCCTGTTCGGTTTTTGCCTACTATAGTTGTTCTCATAGTTGGCTGCTGCTACCCAGTTACTGTCAGTAGCTTCAGTGGCAAAACACTGTTTATTTGCCGTATAATAGGCCGACCCACGTCTTTCCATTTCTTCCACACTTGTACATTCATTTTCTTGTAAGAACTTAGAAAAAGATGTTGGGATAGAAGAAATAACTTTATCTCGAATAATGAGATCTTCTAATTTATCATAATTTTTGTTAATTTTGGCTGATGAAGTCCATTTGCTGAAAATGTCTCGGACTAAACAGAGGTAGTCAGAGAACGTTTGAGTTGATTTTGGACTCAGTTTACTGAATTGTTCTCTGTACCCTGCTTCATCTAACATGAAATGTGCCATTATTTTAGATTTAATGTAATGGTACTCTTTTCTGAGGTCTTTGGGGATGGTTTCAATGACTTTCAGAGGTTCCCCAGATAGACTCCTCATATATAAAATATTCCATTCCGAAAGTGGAACTTGGTAATGTTCCATTAAAGTCTCAAAATTTTGGGTAAAGGCTGCTATGCAGTCACCCGAGGTATAGTTACGAACGATACCTTGGTACTTTTTATACTGGTTTTCTTTTTCCAGTCTTTCAGATTTCTTTGACTCTTTATTCATTGCAGTCTCAGTGTCCAGTTGTTTCATTTTCAACTGTAATTCTAGTTCTTCCCTCTTACTCTGAGCTGCTATTTCTGCTTGTTTTAAAGCTGTTTCTGCTTCTATCTGCTTGGCAGCTTTTTCAACTTCAGCATGTTTCAAGGCTGTTTCTGCCTCTGCTTGCTTGGCAGCTTTTTCAGCTGCTCTATCTTCGCGTTCACAGTACTCAGCGTATTTCTTCTCACTCCATTGTGTTAATTCATCACCTTCTAACTTTAATTTTAAACCCATATCGATGAAATCAAATAATGACGACATGATGGAGAAAATATGTCAATGAAAATCAACCACACAAAATATGTTGTAAATGGTTAGTAGAAAAATAACTTACAATTGATTTGACTATACGATGCGTGCCCACTAATGCATACGTAAAGTTAAAGTGAAGACAAATATACTCAAGTGCCCTTGGATATGGTGACGAATGGTTGGGCAATCGGGCTAGAAAACTGTAAGGTCGTACTTCGGAACCACTAATGACCTCTACGGCAGGGTTATGGATGGTACGCAAAAACCTGCTTTGTTTTTGGAGAGAAATAAGTTAGCGTGTGTTTGTTGGTGTGTGCCTGCAAGTCACTAAGTGTTGATTAGGTTTGAATGGCGTTGAGTATAATTGTATGTCGTAAATTTGTCGTCAACAGTGTTTCTTTCAACAGAAGTTACACTCTTTCGAAAAACTCTTTGCGTTCCACAAACTCAATAAACAAAGACAATCTATCTGTATTTGAACACTCAATAACATTGATGACACATCACTTACATCAAGATGACATTCAGTAAGGACAAAGACATCAAGTTTACAAGATGGCGACAAGGTCAAAATGGCGGCAAAATCACAATGTTGACAAGGTCAAACGGTGACAATTTTCACAAATCACAAATGTTTAACACGTTTACAGGATCAAACAATATGTACTGTACATTTACTAATGATCTTAAACATATTTAGACAATGTAGTAATGGATCACACTGAGACTTTTCCGATCACATGTACATCACTATAACCTTGACAAATTTTACAAGTACAAGAATTATAGTTTTAAATAACAAAGACGAACAACACACGTCTAAATATATTAGGTTCTTAAATAAAGACGAGCAACCCACGTCCACACATGTCAGGATCTTCTATTAGGCTCGTTGGCTAACACATGTGAGACAGTACAGTATAACGTGATTCGACGTAAGACACAGCAACACAAGTTCTATGGATTTATTGCCACATTAAATACATAACGATAATTACAGCAATGTACAACATATAACTCACAACCACATTACAGCTCATAGGTCTGGCGCTCAAGATATCAGTCGTTCAGCTTGCAACCACGGAGATTCACACAAACGCCTTGCTCTCGTCACACACGTCCGTTCAGAGTCCTGTCCCAGCTTGGTCTGAGATTATCACGCACACTGCCCACTGCCTCTCGTGGGGTCACGTGGCTTTGCGTGCGTCTGTCGTCAGCGCTGGTCGCGTGTCAGGTAAGAATCTCGCCAGCCGACAACTCTTGTCCGCCGGGTGCCGTAACGATGTCGCTGCGTAGCTAGGCTCTGACACCGTAGAATTGGTGAGGCTAGAAACTGCTGAGAGTAGAAATTTTTTTTTTTTTTTTTGCGCTCGCTCTATTTGAACTCAAGCGTAGTCCATACACACTAATTAAAGTAGTGATGGACTGGATTTTGTGGATTTTTTCCCTATTAGTAGTCCATTCACATACTACTGATGGTGAGTGCACCGTACTGATTGTTACGTGATGGTTAGATTTATCTATTACCAGTTTCCCTCGTTACCAGGTAAACTGTCTCCGAATTTTTAGATACATTAATTGACGTCCCCAAGTCACGGACGAGATGTCAACATTGAAGTCCAACAGACCGGCGCGGGAAGTGAACCCACAACGCCGCGATCAGCGGAGACAGTTGAAGCAGATTAAACCTCTCAGCCACCCCGACATGCATCTATTTTCTCTAAAATCTTTAATAAGTTGGTAGTGTGATCTCTGAAAGAAGTTGATAATTTGATCTCTTTAAGAAGTTGGTAATTTGATCTCTTTAAAAAGTTGGTAATTTGATCTCTTTAAAAAGTTTGTAATTGATCTCTTTAAGAAGTCGATAATTTGGTCTCTTTTAGAAGTCGATAATTTGATCTCTTTAAGAAGTTGGTAATTTGATCTCTTACTTGTCCAGCTGTTTCCTTGCATGCTGAGATAACACAACATCTCACAACTTTCGGGCCTTTTCATAAAAGTAAGAATAACTACACAACTGTCACAGGACTGCTGTCATAAACATTACTGACTTACCGTGGTGGTGGCTGACAACCTGTCTCGCACACTCGGAGCCTGATCGGTTGCCATGACAATCACACTGTACACAGGTACCATCTCTCTGTCAAGGAGACTCGTTGTGTATAGACTGCCGTTGATGGGTCCTATTCCAAACTTGTGGACGGAGTCGCCGACAATACTGTACCGCACCTCGCCATTCAGCCCTGCAATCAGGCAATGATGCAAGATATGTCTCATTTATATGCACGAATGTACAAAGAATAAATCGAAAATACATCCCCCTCCACACACACACACCATTTTACGTTTATGTATAGATTAGGAAGCCCATTCTTCTAAGAAAAGGATGAAGGGGAATGAGACAAATCAGTATGCACGTTGAAAACATCTCGGTAGTTGAAAATCTTAAAGGGTAGGCCGTGTGAGTCGCCATCTTGGCAATATATGTACATATGTAGAAAATAACAGAATCACGCACAGCTGAAGCTGAAATGGGAAGAGAACGCATCCCCCAACAGTGCAAGCCTGAAGTTGGTTGTGTCGAGAGAACAGTGTAAAACATGGCAACTTTGATTAACTATCATCCTTTAAGTAACTATCTGTCTCCCATTAGTAACTATCCTCTTTCAGTAATAATTTTCCTTTAGTAACGATCTATCTCCCTTCAGTAACTTTCTCCCTTTAATAACTATCTTCCTTCAGTAACTATCTCCCATTAGTAAATATTTTCTTTCAGTAACTACCTCCCTTTAGTAACTATCTTCTTTAATTAATTATCCTCCTTTAGCAACTATTTATCTCTTTTCATTAACTATAATCGTTCAGTAACGATCTCTTTAGTAACTATTTTCCTTTAGTAGTTGTCTATCTCCCTTTAGTAACTATCTTCCTTTAGCGACTATGTATCTCCCTTTAGTAACTATTTTCCTTCAGTAACGATCTCCCTTTAGTAATTCTCTATCTCCCTTTAGTAACTATCTGCTTGCAGTAATTATCTTCCCTTAGCAACTATGTATCTCCCTTTAGTAACTACCTTCCTTTAGTAACTCTTTATCTCCATATAGTAACTATTTCCCTTTAGTGACTATCTTCTTTCAGTAATTATCTTCCTTTAGCAACTATCTCCTTTCAGTAACGATATCCCTTTAGTAACTAACTATTTCCCTTTAGTAACTATCCTACTTGTCAACACGAGACAGCAGAAGACGACGACTTATCTAAGACGTCACTGGTGACACATTTTCATCAGCATGTTGACAGGTAAAGTGATGAATGACCGAGGGTTAGAGACTAGTAATGCACAGCCATGTTGTGAGAAAATGCAACCAACCGAACAGGCCGTGGGGAAATGACGCGGCAACGCTTTCGGAATGTGCCCCAAGTGACAACCTCGCTTCGATAAGAGTAAGGGCTCATTCTTCTAGCATGAGTCAGCGCAGGTCTGTTTGTGACCAGAATTGAGACCCGATTTTGGCGGCCCGTGGCCTCCCTGTTTATTGAGGTTTGCACATTCTTGGACGGGGGCACAGTGACGACACGTGCTCACACCAGACACATACAGCCTTATGCGGAAGTGGTACACCTTTGCTCAAACAAACGGCTTTAGAGTGCACACACGCAATGAACGGGAGGAGTGCGCAGTTGTAGGTCAGTGAACGACTTCAGGCCCGCATATACACATAAAGCGCTTGTCTCTTTGTAATTAACAGGTTAGTCTCTCCATATGTCCTCTTTCTTTGTCTTCTTCTCTTTCTCCCCCTCTTCATCATCACCTTACTCTTCCTCTTCTTCTTTTCCTCCAATTTTTTGTTTGTTCGTTTGTTTTACATGATGTATGTTACCAGCTCCAGCTGAGTGAACAAGCAGCAATTTTCAGACCCCGCACGGGACACAAACATAACAGGCTGAAATACCACATGTTTAATAAACTACAGATGGGAGATACTAATGAATTAACTGTGGAACTGGTAAAATGACGGCTAAAAACGCGCCGCTGTGTGCAGAATATAGAAAAGTATGGTTGCATACGCAGGTTGAGCCTGAGGACAAACTCTATGGTGCTGTCAACAATGTTTATGTTGGCTAAGACGTGTTCCTTGTAGACCGGTTCATGGATGGCTAGATTTGGCAGCTACAGTTGTCTACGGAAAGCGGTAGTTAGTCTCACACAACCATCTTACGGCATGCATGTAGGTTACAGTTCTCTCTGTTTCTCTAGTGGGCCTCGGTAACACACAAGCCACAGTGAAATAACAGTCAAAACTGTCATTTATGTTTCAGTTTGTAAAAATAGATTAAACACACACGCATACTCAACCACACACACACACACAAGCACACACACACACACACACACACACACACACACGCGCACGCACACACCAACACCGCACTCATACAGGCACGCCGGACTGTTATGTTTGGTGTCGTTACAAATCACAACGAGAAAACTGCCATTCTCCATCGTTATAATCGCTTCGTCATCACCATCGTCATCATCATCATCAGCAATGGCATCTTCTTACTTGTATATTCTTCGTCTGCTTCTTTTTCTTTTCGGAGCTCCATCAATGTTCCTTCCCACATCGCTTATCTCTGTCCCCAATGTTCTTCTCAGTGAATAATTGTCTCATCTCTATCCCCAATGTTCTTCTCAGTGCGTAATTGTCTCATCTATATCCCCAATGTTCTTCTCAGTGCGTAATTGTCTCATCTCTATCCCCAATGTTCTTCCCCGTGAGTACTTGGCTCCACTCTATCCCCAGTGTTCTTCCCCGTGAGTACTTGGCTCCACTCTATCCCCAATTTTCTTTCCCGTGAGTACTTGGCTCCACTCTATCCCCAGTGTTCTTCCCCGTGAGTACTTGGCTCCACTCTATCCCCAATGTTCTTCCCCGTGAGTACGTGGCTCCACTCCATCCCCAGTGTTCTTCCCCGTGAGTACTTGGCTCCACTCTATCCCCAGTGTTCTTCCCCGTGAGTACTTGGCTCCACTCTATCCCCAGTGTTCTTCCCCGCGAGTACTTGGCTCTCCCTACAAACATGTTTACAGCGGAGAAAACAAGCTGGCCAACCGACCAACGGAATGCTACGCTAGCGAAAACAAAACTTACACCAGAACATGACAGCAAATAATAAACCAGGGCTGGAGAGATAAACCATAGTAATACCCAGATTATGGTTTTGTCGATAATTAACGTGGGTATTCATAAACAGCTGTCAGGATATCATCATGCGTGCACATGGGTGACTGTAAACACGGCTTCAATATCAGTTTTCAGATAGATCACATTGCATCACATTCTAGTCATGCTTTTATTTTCTCCGGAATGTGTAGTTTCACGTGGTTTCGTGTATAATAATAATAATAATAATAATAATAATAATAACAATAATAATAATAATAATAATAACAATAGCTAAAACATTACCAATTAAGAAAGGCGTGGGGTTATTATAGGCCCCACAACCTGCAATGTATGTCGTAAGGGGCGACGAAGGATGGTTGGCGTGAGATTGAATATGTATCCTGCAGGATACGTTGGTTGCAAAACCCAGCCAATCATAAACAAGCCTATAAATGGTTTCAATCAGCAAGCAGTGACTACAGGCCAGTCAGACTTGTAATGAATATTGAGTATGTTCCGCAGAAGCAAAAGCTATTGCAACGCTTAATTACACATAATTGATTATAACAGAATTGTCAAATGCTGTGAAAACATGGCAACATGAAACAAATGGTAGGAAGTCTAAACACAGCAATAATACAGGCGGCCACTGAGTCCATTTAAAGATGGGTTGGGAGGATACATTACAGAAATATAGTGGTATGAACAACTACACATTTTATGAGGATAACAGATAAAGTTCAAGATGCCAGGAAGACAAGAGAGAGAGAGAGAGAGAGAGAGAGAGAGAGAGAGAGAGAGAGAGAGAGAGAGAGAGAGAGAGAGAGAGAGAGAGAGAGAGAGAAGAGAGAGAGAGAGAGAGAGAGAGAGAGAGAGAGAGAGAGAGAGAGAGAGAGAGAGAGAGAGAGAGAGAGAGAGAGAGAGAGAGAGAGAGAGAGAGAGAGAGAGAGAGAGAGAGAGAGAGAGAGAGAGAGAGAGAGAGAGAGAGAGAGAGAGAGAGAGAGAGAGAGAGAGAGAGAGAGAGAGAGAGAGATCAACTGAAGCGAATATCTCTCTCAAAGAATCTCAGAAAAATTTAAAGAACTTTAAATCAAAGAAGACATTGTTGGAGGAGGGAAACACCTGAACTTTGATATGGATGAAAACGAATTATGGAAACTAGTGGAAGCCATGAACAATGAAGACCCTAGAAACAAACAAATAACAATTAAACAAGGAACTCCCATGCTTGGAGGGGAAAGAGCTGCCCGTGCAATAATGGAATACTAGGCTAGTGGAGACTCTGTTGATATCACGATAGAGCAGAAGAAAGCAATCAAAGATAAACAGACTCATCATAATAATACAGAGGCAGCTAATTTTTTTTTTTAATGGAAGAAATGGAACAATAAATGAGTATCGTAAATTAGAATAAATCGCCAGGAAAGGATGGAATAATACATGAAATGCTAATAGGACGAAGCGCTAAAGAAAAAAAAAAAAGAAAATAGAAACTACTAGTAGTCCTAAATTACAGCTGTAAGAGAGGAATCGACGACAGAAATGGAAGGAAGCTATACTATTACCAGTCCCAAAGAAAGGAAAAGACCTGGAATAACCACACGTCTACTGACATAGCCAGTCTCCGTGGCGAAGAGGTTTACGGACGGGGTTCGTAATCCCGTATATCTGCGTTCAAAATACAGCTGCGCGCGATCTGGCAGCAGACCGCGTTGCGCTGGTTTTTTACGAAATGGTATGGGTGCCGGTCGTCCAGAAAGCAATGGCAAACTACCAAACGTAAAATCGCCAAGAGAACAAAATACAGCAAAGAATGCTGGTGTTGATTGGAAACGTCCTGTAAAAGATATGTAACTAACTATTGACATATCAGTCAACTTAGTTGTGTAGGAACATTAATGTAACGCATAATCAATGGCTTCGTGACTTAGAGGTTATGACTTTTCTCCGTAATCTCGTATACTCTCGTCGGTAACGTGATGACGGTTCAAATCAGCAGTAGTTCGAATCGCATCGGTAACTTACGGGGTATGTGAGCCGGCCGCTCAGAAAGCAATGGCAAACTACTGAGCGTAATCTTGCCAAGAGATCAACATACAGCTGAAAGATGCTGGTGTTGACAGCTAAGTCCTGTAAAGGATATGCTATAAAAAAAAAAAATCAATGGCAGGCTAATATTGCATCCAGAAGTTGCCAGGTGGAGTATCGTGGTGGTAAGTGCCAACGTCTGCTGGGAACTCTACGTTCAAGCCTCTCTTGAGGTGGGAATTGCTTTGTGTGTGTGACCACATGGTACTGAGAACAACATAGCCTCATTAAAAGATACCAGAACTTCCATGATGCTGACCACAGCACCGAAGGAAGGCTGTTTAGTCCAGATGATATGTGTCAGATACGCCAGGGTGGCCTGGGAGACAGTCGTTAACCTTTTTACATCGTGGGTTGTAGATCGCTACCATGCATACCCCAGATAAGGGATGATGGGTGGCCTCATTTGGAGAATGGCGATATCAGGTTAAAGGTCAGCAGAGAACCGCTGGAGAAAGACGGCACACATCGATAGCTGACTATCAAAACCATGTGCTAGTCCAGTTCTTTAACAGTACTACTAGGGGATGGGGCGGCTTGTGTGTGTGTGGGTGGGTGTGTGTGGGTGCGTGTGTGTGGGGGGTGTATGTGTGTGTGGGGTGTGTGTGTGTGACAGAGACAGAATGAAAGAGAGAAAGAGGGGGAGGGAGGAATAGAGAGAAAGAGAGAAAGAAAGAAACACAGAGAGAGAGAGAGAGAGAGAGAGAGAGAGAGAGAGAGAGAGAGAGAGAGAGAGAGAGAGAGAGAGAAGGAATAATGCAACAAAGAAGATTAACATTAACTTACTAAGTGCCATGGGATGATTAATAGACTTAAACTACTTCCCACATCTGCCATCAGCTTATGTACAGTAGTTTTCCCTTTACAGTCCCCTTTAATTTGATATATAATACAACATGTCTGCCATCACATTAACCACCTTTAAGTAATAACTGTAACACATCCCCTAATTCCCCCTTTCCGCCATCCATTTTTGTTTGGCCCAAACCTACTTCTTGTTTGGCGCTGAATCTGTTGAGTATCATGTTTAGTATTTTGGGTGTAAAAAACAACTGTCTGGTTCACAAATAATGACTGTCGAGAATATAACCTGTTATCGAAACAACTAGGCAGCTCTGAGTTAAGGTACAAACTATGTGAGAGATGAGTTAACTAACGCACCAGTCGTCAGAGACAGCTTTTGTTGCGCACGCATACACGAAGAAATACGCACGCGCGCGCGCATACACACACCGCTCCTTCAGGGATAACAATAAAAATATCTTTACACCGAACAAATGTGGTCCGTTTTATGTTCTCCACTCAGCCATGAACACTAATTGCCTCAAATATGTTTCATTTTCTGAGATTGCTGTTTCTGCGCCCACCTAATGGCATTAATCTATTTTCTGCCTGACGTCATCAATGTGGCACAGCATCTGGACTGGCCATAAATGTATGCGACGGCCCAGCGGGTAGTGTTCCAGACTGTCTTCATAGCGGCCTGGGTTTGATCGCCATTTGTTGTACACAGTAAGTGAATATGAGGCCTACTCAGGTTGACAAAATCGCTGTTATCATTGTCATTATGAAGTGCATTACCCAAAAGAGTCGGCGATCAAGGTTTATCTCACACGATCCCTTCCTAGTCTCGGATGGCGTATACATTTTTGTCTATGCTGAGTGATTTGCTGTTCTTTCGCCATAAAGTTTAACGGTTATCACTGTTCTTTCGCTACAATGTTTGCCAGGTGTCACTAGGTTTTAACTATGTTCCCTCTCATATCATGTTCGGAAGATGTTGACTTTCTACATCTACTTTCCATAATCATTTTCCATTTTCTTAGGAAAATAGATCCCAGAGATGTATGTTGGAAGAAAGGCACCGATAAAGGTAGTTTGTCGGCTCACTTCATATTACCGGGACCTATGATATATGAAGTCATATCTTGACATCTCTGCGACAGTATATGTCACAGGAATCCTGCTCCTTTCATGTCCATGATTATCGGCTATTGTAGGGAATAGTGTGAGCAATGTAATCAGGGCCGCAACTCAACGACGGGAGACTCTTAAATGAATCTTTTGTAGTGGAGGACGGACAAAGCACAACGGTGGCAAACACAGGTCATGATATAGTTAATTGCATATCCTTTACAGGATGTCGCAATCAACCCCAGCATTTGTTGACTGATTTCTTGGCAAGTTTCCATTCAGTAGTTTGCCATTGCTTTCTGAACTACCGGCACTCATACCATTGAATGAATTGTGGCCCACATCTGCTGGGTTTGAGACTAAACTAATGAATGTCGGCTCACACCTGCTGGGTTTGAGGCTAAACTCTATGGAGATGCCAACAAGCTCGAGTTCGCTGTGACTTTCTTTAGATGTATTCATATTGAAGTCTGAAGATGAACACAGTAGTAGAAGTATTAACTGGAATATGTGGACAACTGTGCACCAGTGCATAGCAGGAATATCTGGACAACTGTGCACCAGTGTATAGCAGGAATATCTGGACAACTGTGCACCAGTGCATAGCAGGAATGCGCGGAGACCTGTGCACCAGTGCATAGCAGGAATACGTGGATACCTGTGCACCAGTGCATAGCAGGAATATGCGGACAACTGTGCACCAGTGCACAGCAGGAATACGTGGACAACTGTGCACCAGTGCATAGCAGGAATATCTGGACAACTGTGCACCAGTGCATAGCAGGAATATGTGGATTTTAACCAACAAATCTTTCCTTTTATCTCTACCAGTTTCCCCTCTCATTAATGTTTTTTACACCGAGTTGCGTGTCAATGTTCTGTTTTTACACGTACATACTCCCAACCCGAGCCCATCCAGCCCGGGCATAGATCATCTTATGTCAGTGAACAGATAAATACAATGTGACATCTCCCGTTGACGCCTGCAACTTGAATTCTGATGAAGTCTGGCCGTGTTCTAATCGCCTCCATATCCTGCAGAACTGAGCACGAAGCGTCCACATTGTGCCAAACCGTTGAACACGCTGACACATTTGGTTTATGGCTTTCAGTCAATGATAAATGGAGGCAGAAAACACAGGCAGGCAATTCAGATTTCAAAACAAAGCGTGAAACATTGATTCAGCCCTGGCCATCGTTCAACGTATTTGGAATTTAACGAGAGAAACAGGCGCATTCAAAACAAGCAAAAAACAAGGAGAGATAATTACCTTCATGTAATTCTGAATACACACATCCACAAACACGCGCTTCGCTTCGGATTGTGCCACTTTTTTTTTTTTAGTGAGTCACGGCAGCCATGTTTACATATCAACGTGCATTGTTGATATGAGGCACGGGTGGCAGAGCGTTTAGGATACCTACAAGGCTTGGCCTTGGGAATCCCATGGGAAAAAGGGGAATTTCCTGAATAGTGTAGGGATGGGATGGGGCGGGATGGGACAGGCATTAGTTACCATTGGATGGGACAGAAAAACATGTCCCATGGACAAGCCTGCCAGGAAACTTCCAAAAAAAAAAAAAAAAAGACACAAAACTAAAGTAATAACATTATTTATGCATGCTCATCAATACATGTATATTGATTTCTCATGCCATGCCATCGACCTCAAGGTTTCCCTGACAATTATACCCCTGGCATCAAACAGACTTGCAGACTCCCAAAGCTGATGAAAGAAACCGTATTTTTCTCTTGTCAGTCTCCTTTCGATAGTCCTCATAAAGCATGCATTTTACAGAAACGTCAAGCACAACCCATGTCCAGTTTTTACAGCGGTGCCCGTCATCCATGGAGTAGAGATGAACATTTTGTGTTATATTCACTAGCACAGGAATGGAGCATGATGGTGCAATCCTTTGCCGTTAAGTTAGAACCGCGGCTAACTAACGACTAATTAAGCAGCCCTTCATCCGACTTTAAAACTGGGTAAAGTTCCGATATTGCAAAATATAGTATGTACAATACTTGTGACATCTTTTCTACTCCTTTTGCACACTTTGTGTGAACCTTCTCCTTCTTATAGTCGTTGTCGTGTGGAGTTGGTAAACATATCTGTACACAATCTTTTGTCTCGTGTGCTGCCAATCATTTCTGATACTGATGTTTCCCTGTGCCGTGATGTCAAATTGTCCAGAGCATTTTCTCTCTTGGTCTCCCCAGCCTCCCTTCCCCTCCATCATTCCGCTGTGATGACACACTCCAGCTTCACCCTTATCATGACACGCCCAAAGGATGTAGATTGTTTCCTTCGAGCAACGAGTTCTCTTTGTGGCTTAACTTCTATCAAGGTATCTTCATTGCTCTTTCTATCCGTCCACGCTGTTTTCATCATTCTTCTGTATGGCCACTTCTCCACAACTTACACATCATTTCCCAGTTGTTTGCTTGTTGTCCATGATTCGCTTCCGTACATCAGGATTGTGAAACACTGCTTTTGTCCAGGCTATTCTAAATATATCTTCGGTAAGAACGCCAGACAATGCAATACCTATGTTTGGACTGTCTACTTGCTGTCCGGCCTCAGGGTTTTCTATCGCTCCCCAATATCTAGTGAACTGAAGCAGCAACTTTCTCTTCACGCTACCTTATATCACTTCCAGTTTAGTTGACACCCCTTCAGCCTCAATCAGCTTGCTGTAAGCAAACGAAATCGTGTGCTAAGTCAACAACAAGCACCAACACACACTTGGGTGTCTGCAGGAAAACGAGAAGAGACCCAAAGATCATTCCCAATCTTGGGAGGCATTTCCACGCTCCGAAAGGTTAAATTACAGGCTTTGAGGATGTCTACAGGCAATTGTCCAGCTGCCACGACCACTAGCACAGAAAACTCCGCTCCATTCATGAGCAGTGGAGGCTACTGTGCCCATGTGACGAGCCCAGCGAGATGTGGTTGCCAATACACACAAGTATGAGCTTTAAATACCTAGTTGCCCGTAGCGTGCCGCTAAATACAGCATGAACGCTTCGTTACACGCACACACGGAAACTGGGGGAGGAACGCTAATTTAGTCGTGTTCTCTCTCTCTCTCTCTCTCTCTCTCTCTCTCTCTCTCTCTCTCTCTCTCTCTCTCTCTCTCTCTCTCTCTCTCTCTCTCTTCCACACACAAACACACACACCTACACCCACCCATATACGCATACCTAGGCTATATGAAAGTATTTGCTATGTTTCTTATATTTGCCACACTGATGACATATTTGACATATAAATCATTGTTAAATTAATGTAGGATAATAATTGTGGTATGTAATATTATGTTACATCAAATACGTGGAGGTGACATGTTTGAATCTTGTACAGTTACAACCTTCAATTTGTCTGTGTCTTTTCTCCGTAATCCCGTATATCCACGTGAGGAATGTAACATGCGCGAGAATCGGTAGCGGTTCTCGCCGCGTTGATAATTTACGGGGTATGTGAGCCGGTCGCTCAGAAAGCAATGGCAAACTACTGAATGTAATCTTGCCAAGAGATCAACAATCAGCTGAAAGATGCTGATGTTGACAGCGATGTCCTGTAAAGGATATGCGAAAAAAATGCAACCCTTAACGTCCACGGCTGACCTCAGTGTGCTCGCCGAGGACACACCTGATTAAACAGCCATCACCTGGCTGGGTCAGCTAGCAAGACCAGGCAGCAACACCTATGGGCGGATTACATCAAAAGACGCACACACGTCAGTCGTCTAGTGTAATATCGGAGTTAGGGACACAGACACAGTAAACTACTGACTATATGTATATGTGGTATCTAACCACAGACTAGTTTGCGCACATTAGCCCTAGTATCAAACCACACAAACTCCTGTACAATGTTATATACATTACCCCTAGTACAATGTTCTAATAATCGCAGGCTAAGTTACACACATAGCCCTTAGTACCGCATACAAATAACTGTATTCATTCATTCATTCATTCATTCATTCGTTCGTTCGTTCGTTCATTCATTCATTCATTCAGTAACATGTCCTTTGCAGAACCTCGCTCCCATAACAACTTTCGGGAAAACTTCTCGATCATAAGCAAGCTGTCCCGTCCGATACACCCATCTGGAGATCATCCGCCACATCCTGCACCCATCTTCTCTTTGGCCTTCCTCTTCCTCTCTTCCCAGGCATATACCCCTCCATTATTGTTCTCTCCAAACTTTCGTGACGTTTCAAGTGACCAAAATAGTTCAATATTCTGTGTTTTATCGTCTGTAATAACCAGCCTTCTTCAATATTCAGGTCTTTAAGTGTGGATGCATTTGTTATTTTCTTTATCAAAGATATTCTTAGAACTCGTCTATAACATTTATATTCAAAAGCATTTATGCGCTTTTCAGCTTGTTTAGTAAGTGTCCATGTCTCACGGGTGTGTGTTGCAATAGGAAAGATGCATGCACTTAAAAATCTGATTTTTGTAGTTCTATCTGTCACTCTCCACAATTTATTCAGTTGTTTTAGTCTTTGAAGAGCAACTGCTATTCGTCTTTTAACTTCTTTCATTGTGTCACCATTGTCGGTAATCAATGATCTAAGATATTCAAAATTTTCCACCACCTCCAGTTTTCCTCATTAACATATAAACTGTAGACTAAGGTTGGAAATTTTCTCTGGTACCGAATTCTAATAACCGTAGGTACCACATTGTAACAACCATATACTACCTTTATACACCCCCCCCCCCCCCCCCGCACACCACATCGCATTGCACTTAAACATAGACGTGTCGCATATCGCCCACCTGTCCGTATTCCCATAACCGTAGACTACGTTACGCATATCACCCATCTTCCAGTAATTCAATAACCGTAGACTACTTTACGCATATCACCCACCTTCCAGTATTTTAGTAACCGTAGACTATGTTACGCATATCACCCATCTTCCAGTATTTCAGTAATCGCAGACTATGTTACGTATATCGTCCATCTTCGAGTATTTCAGTAACCGCAGACTACGCTACGCATATCGCCCATCTTACCAGATTGCGATAACTGCAGACGACACAGCGCACACACTACGCCGTGGACCAGAAGCTCTTCAGTGATCATTAGTAGCACCGGCAACAAGAAGACACAAAGTGGCAGTGACACCTTGTCTACGTGCCGCCAAATTAGCCACCGTCACAACCCACGCGTGCAGTGGAATCTGACTCGGTGACAAAAGGTGGTTCTGGAGACAGATCGATAGACACCGCCAACAGGCTGATAACGAGGGAGGATGTCTCTAGTTGTGAACTTCCAAGTGTCAACACAAGTACAAGCTCATTCTGTGATGTTAGGTTTCAAAAACAGACAGGAGTGGAATGAGAGACGGAAGGATGAACACACGCAGGAAATAAAGAATAGCCAGGACACATTTGGTTTAAGAAAGGTGTAAAGAGATAGAACGAGAGAATGAATGAAGAAAACAAGCAGGAAAATAAAAGAATAGCTAGGACATTTTGGTTTAAGGAACGAGATAAAAGGAAAGACAGAATGATGAAGACAAAGCAAGCAAGCAAGAAAGAATAGATAGGAGATTCTGAAGGATTTTGGTGAAGGATTGCTTTCATAGCACACCGATATCCCCATAAGTGCTCCAGTCTTCTGTCATAACCCACATAAGGAGGTATCAGCGCTGTGCACGAACAACACCTTATTGCCAGCGAGAATCCAGATATTGTTTATATCAGAATCACACACCCTGTAAATTCGTTTGTGGGTGAGATTTCTTATTTTCAAATTGAGCCCCGGCAGCGGCCTATTTGGCCTGCACTTGTCGATTTTCATCGGTGGGTGAATATTTTGTCACCTTGAATGCCACCAAGACATGTATAGTAACAACTAACAAACATGGCAATAAATGACAAATATGGCAACAATTGACAAATATAGCAACTATTGACAAATATGGCAACAGCTGACAAATATAGCAACAATTAACAAATATGGCAACAGCTGACAGATTAAATGGCAACAGCTGACAAATATGGCAACAATTAACAAATATGGCAACAGCTGACAAATATAGCAACTATTGACAAATATGGCAACAGCTGATAAATATAGCAACAATTAACAAATATGGCAACAGCTGACAGATTAAATGGCAACAGATGACAAATATGACAATAAATGACAAATATAGCAACAATTAACAAATATGGCAATGAGTTTCGATGAATAGATGCCTGGACTGAGTACTGAATTGTTTTGTTCGTGTCTGTCTGTGTGTGCGTGTGTGTATGCCTGTAAGTGCATAGTATATATGTATGGGTGGATGTATGCATGCAAGCACGATTGAAGTATGAAAGTATGGATGGATGAATGGATGTATGAATATATGGACGGATGTATGGGTGAATGTATGGTTTTATGCATTGATGTAAGGGTGGGTGTATGGACTGATGTATGGATGGATGCACGGATGGATGGATATATGGATGCACGCAAGATTGATACATGAATGTATGGATTGCGACAGTGGCATGGAGGAATATCAACGGCAGAGTTGATCCAGAAAACCAAAGACCGAGATCTGAGGAGAGTTATGAACGCCTAATCCAGTCGGCACGGCACTTGATGATGATGGATGGATGATTGGATGTATGAATATATGGACAGATACATGGATGGATGTATGGTTTTATGGATTGATGTACGGATGTATGTATGCATGCATGGTAAATTGATATATGAATGTATGCATGGATGAATGGATGTATGATGGACGAATGTATGTATGAACATATGGATGTATGGATGGATGCATGGATGAATGTATAAATGGATGCATGGAAATATGGATGTATGAATGTGCATATGGATATATGGACGAATGGATGGATATATGGATGGGTGTATGGCTATGTGCATATATGAATACATGAATGGATATATGGGTAGATGGATGGATATATGAATGGGTGGATGGATGTATGTATGGATGCATGGATGTATTGACATATGAGTATACAGATGAATGTATGGATGTATGTATGGATATATGGGTGTGGATGGATGAATATATTGAAGGACGGATGGATGGATGGATGGATGGATGGATGGATGGACGGATGAATAGATGGACGTAAGTACGCACGTTCCACGTCTAAGTGCATTTATCTGCTTGCGTGTATGCGTATATGCTATGTATTACAGGTATAAATGCACGCGCGCTTGCGTGGATGTGTGTATCTGAATGCATGTATGTATTTCTTTATGTATGCATGCACACACACACAACACACACATGTGCATATATGTGTATGTGTGTGTGTGTATGTATATATATATATATATATGTATGTGTGTGTGTGTGGGTGCGTGTGTGTAAAAACAAGGCTCCGCCCTGTTATTGCGTCACTCAATTCGTTGTAGCAATTTCATTTTTGTTCTATCAATCGTTCTCTCGAATATTGTTCATGTCTACGTTTTTGTGTGCCAATAATGATATACTTGCTGTGCAATGTTTACAGTGGCCGCATAATAATTCGATTTGCTTGGTCGCATCTATGAGAGAATTTCTTCGTCATTCTTCCATCAGTTGTTACGCTCTTCAGTAAGTGGAAATGGTTCGTTTTCTTAAGTTGTTGTTGTGTTAGGTATTATTGCTGTTATTGTTTTTCTGACGAACTTATTTGAAAGGATCTCATCTTCTGTTGCTATGGTAACAATCTTCACAAGATCTTTGGCAGAAGTATATTTCATCTCAAAGAAATGGTTTCCAGTGCTGATTCATCATACGTAGCCTCTCATCCGTTAAAACGCCCTACACGAGATATCAACGAGATTTCAGTAAAATATATCGACAACCATACAACTATGGCCAGAATGTGACTCCGAGCGTGCAAATTTCGTCTGGAAAATAGTACCGCTCAATGGCATTATGGGGTATCACCGCCAGAATGCATGGCAGAAAAATAGTCTCAACACAATAAATATGAAATGTGTTTTTTTTTCTGGTTTGTTTTCGCTCGTTTGCTTTTAAATTCGAGCGTAGTCCACATTGCACTGATTTTTACGTGGGGGGGGAGGTAAAGGGGGGGGGGGGGGCAGCTTTCATTATTACCAGTGACCGTCACCATTAGGAGAACCCACTCCGGCTTTTACGGTACTTGTAATTTATGTCCCAAGTCAAGGACGAGAAGTCAACGTTAAAGTTCCGCTGACCGGTGTGGGGAGAGAACCCCTTACCTCGCCATGGGTGCACAACAGTTTAAGAACGAATGCTCTGAACGCTTCTGCCATACGACCTGCTCAGATGGTGTGATAACACGAACTATAGCTGCGACTTCATTGAACAGTGTGATAACATGAGCTATAGCTACGACTTCCTCGAACAGTGTGATAACATGAGCTATAGCTGCGACTTCATTGAACAGTGTGATAACATGAGCTATAGCTACGACTTCCTCGAACAGTGTGATAACATGAGCTATAGCTGCGACTTCATTGAACAGTGTGATAACATGAGCTATAGCTACGACTTCCTCGAACAGTGTGATAACATGAGCTATAGCTGCGACTTCATTGAACAGTGTGATAACATGAGCTATAGCTACGACTTCCTCGAACAGTGTGATAACATGAGCTATAGCTGCGACTTCATTGAACAGTGTGATAACATGAGCTATAGCTACGACTTCATTGAACAGTGTGATAACATGAGCTATAGCTGCGACTTCATTGAACAGTGTGATAACATGAGCTATAGCTACGACTTCCTCGAACAGTGTGATAACATGAGCTATAGCTGCGACTTCATTGAACAGTGTGATAACATGAGCTATAGCTGCGACTTCATTGAACAGTGTGATAACATGAGCTATAGCTGCGACTTCATTGAACAGTGTGATAACATGAGCTATAGCTACGACTTCCTCGAACAGTGTGATAACATGAGCTATAGCTACGACTTCATTGAACAGTGTGATAACATGAGCTATAGCTGCGCTTTCTTTGAACATTGTGATAACATGAGCTGTAGCTGCGACTTCCTCGAACAGTGTGATAACATGAGCTATAGCTGCGACTTCATTGAACAGTGTGATAACATGAGCTGTAGCTGCGACTTCCTCGAACAGTGTGATAACATGAGCTATAGCTGCGACTTCATTGAACAGTGTGATAACATGAGCTATAGCTACGACTTCCTCGAACAGTGTGATAACATGAATGCCATGTAGCAATATAGGACCAACAGCATTAAACTTACGGGTTAACAGAAGGTCTACGGTAAAAGACCAACAAAGGGAAACGTGAGAACAATTCACGCAATAACAATTAACTGACACGCTCTGATAAAGCGTGTGAAGGCAGATCGGAGCACATAATGATGATGAATAGCACTAAGGGAAACTACTTAGAAAGTTGCGTATCACGTGACCAAGCAGCCTAGTTCACGAGAAAAGAAACAACCTAGAGTTAGTCAGGTCTGCGGGTTGACAGAGAGAGGAAGTGTTCGAAAGATATTATGCTGTGTGGAAGTGTTTCTTATTAAAAGTCGTGAAAGACTTGTGTAAGTGTTACAATGGCGAAATGAGATAATGGTTTGTAAGAGAGCAGAGTTCTATAAAACAATGGCCATCTATATAAAAGCAAGAACCTGCGAGGGACAGTTGTGTCAAACCAGTTACCCGAACTGCATAAAAAGTGTTCGCAGTTCGACATCAAATGTCAACTCAAGGTCACTGCTCGCCAGCCACTGAGAAGATACGTAAGTGAGTGTTCTTTAGCTAGGCAGTATTCCTGAGTGCCGTGGAATAACAGTCCATGGAACCGATTGGTAATCCGAACATTATCGAATTGTAGTCAGCGGCAAGATTGATATTAATATTGACATTATCTATTATAAATCAATTGCCCTCCCAGGAATATGGGAACTGGTGATATTGTCGGCTGTCGCAATCATATGTATTGAAAGTACGATTGTCAAGGACGCCTATGGTTGCTCGAGTTCCTTTGTTGCTTCTGTGAGACTGCTATGCTTTATGGACAACGAGCTAGAGAAAAGGTGTGGCAGAACCTGGGGGGTCGTCCGGGATTTGCGGTACAGGGAGAAAGACGGTACACAGAGAGAGAGAGAGAGAGAGAGAGAGAGAGAGAGAGAGAGAGAGAGAGAGAGAGACACGGTACAGGGAGAGAGACAGTACAAAGAGAAAGACGGTAAAGGTAGAGAGACGGTACAGGGAGAGAGACGGTAAAGGGAGAGAGACGGTAAAGGGAGAGCGACGGTACAGAGAGACGGCACAGAGAGAGAGAGAGAGAGAGAGAGAGAGAGAGAGAGAGACACGGTACAGGGAGAGAGACAGTACAAAGAGAAAGACGGTAAAGGTAGAGAGACGGTACAGGGAGAGAGACGGTAAAGGGAGAGAGACGGTAAAGGGAGAGCGACGGTACAGAGAGACGGCACAGAGAGAGAGAGAGAGAGAGAGAGAGACGGTAAAGGGAGAGAGACGGTAAAGGGAAAGAGACGGTACAGAGGGAGAGACGGTAAAGGGAGAGAGACGGTACAGAGAGAGAGAGACGGTAAAGGGAGAGAGACGGTACAGAGAGAGAGACGGCACAGAGAGAGAGAGACGGTAAAGGGAGAGAGACGGTAAAGGGAGAGAGACGGTACAGGGAGAGAGAGAGAGACAGAGACGGTACAGAGAGAGACAGTAAAGGGAGAAAGACGGTACAGGGAGAGAGACGGTACAGAGAGAGAGAGACGGCACAGAGAGGGAGAGAGACGGTACTAGGAGAGAGACGGTAAAGGGAGAAAGACGGTAAAGGGAGAGAGACGGTAAAGGGAGAAAGACGGTACAGGGAGAACGACTGTAAAGGGAGAAAAGAATATTTATAACAATAAGATGTACGTTGGACGCCACAAGGAGAAACAGCATAGCCATGATAGCAGGGAATGAGTTGACGTAATGTCACGTTTAGTAGTTTGCCATTACTTTCTGAACGAGATGTCAACGTTTAAGTCAGTTTGACCAAAAATAACCCACTACATCCATTCAGCGCACTGGAAGTTTAAGAGCCACCTGTGTTGGTTTCCATCGTTCAGAAAGCAATGGCAAACTATTGAACGTAAACTTGCTCGGGAATCACACACAGCCAAAATATGCTGGAGTTGACTGCTACGTCCTGTGAAGGATATGCAGCTAACTTTTTTTTCTTAACCTTAAACACACATACACATATGTAAATATAAACGGGCAGACAGACTGACCGACCGACCGACCGACCAACGGACGGGCGGACAGACAGAGATACAGACAGACAGACGTGCGGGCGGGCGGCCAGACGGACGGCCGGGCCGGACGGCCGGGCCGGACGGACGGACGGACGGACGGACGGACGGACGGACGGACGGACGGACGGACGGACGGACGGACGGACGGACGGACGGACGGACGGACGGACGGACGGACGGACGGACGGACGGACGGACGGACGGACGGACGGACGGACGGACGGACGGACGGACGGACGGACGGACGGACGGACGGACGGACGGACGGACGGACGGACGGACGGACGGACGGACGGACGGACGGACGGACGGACGGACGGACGGACGGACGGACGGACGGACGGACGGACGGACGGACGGACGGACGGACGGACGGACGGACGGACGGACGGACGGACGGACGGACGGACGGACGGACGGACGGACGGACGGACGGACGGACGGACGGACGGACGGACGGACAGACAGACAGACAGACAGACAGACAGACAGACAGACAGACAGACAGACAGACAGACAGACAGACAGACAGACAGACAGACAGACAGACAGACAGACAGACAGACAGATAGATAGATAGATAGATAGATAGATAGATAGATGTGTCCATTGTTTAACCTGGCAGGTTGTGATGCATACAATTGTATGGCTTATAACAGTGAGGCTAATCATCCCGTGGTATCCACATGTATACAGACAAGGGGTTATACTACACAATCAGATATTCAGACGCTGTATCAACGAGTCACATCACAAACAGATATTCATACGCTGTATCCACGAGTCACATAAATAGCCTACATAACGAACCTATAAAACCGAACATCGCTCATATACAGACGTATTTCAGCGAATTAATGGAGGCAAAACAAGCGATTTACGGCTTTCTACGCTGTTTTCATAAAACAACAAACTGGCGGGTGGAGAAGAGGGCGGTGTAGTGGCTGAGACATAGAGATCTAGTGTTTTAGAATGGCCGGCTAAGCACTATCAAGAGCCGAGGAGAGGCATTCAGCGTCTCATTCTTTACTGTAGGCTTCAATAAACATTTTGAAATTTACAAGCCCAGTACTTGCTTTGACAGATGTGGCTTTCTGTCCTGGGGTTGTAATTGTATGAAATGTCTTCAGAGATGCGTCCAGGAGCCTACTCAAGACACTTGACCTTTCCCTGGTGGGTAGCACAGACAGGAACTTTGACTCTTGTACCCAGTCTTCAAGCTCTTGAAGCGGTAATTTCCCCAGCCCAGACAACCTGTCGCGACCTCTATTCCAGACGAGATGTTCAAACAATGAAAACAATCATAATTTATCTAACCGCGGCCAGCCACGTATCATTCTTGCTTGCTGAGTGGCGTGGAGTTGTGACGTTCACCTCTAACAGGAACAGACGAGGTGTGGACGTTATTAACTGTTGTTACAAAATCAGACAATGATGGTATAATCACCGTCCCTTCCTGATCATTGGGTTTGTCTCGGCGTTTTCAGATAAGTGCGAAAAATTAGCACCCGTATCAGCCTGTGCACGCTAAATAACCATCAGCAGGTAGCGAAGAGAGTAGGCCGAACAGGCCAGTCTCGGGCCAAATGTTCAAACTCAACCACAACAGATATTTTTAACGTGTGCGATTCTTCTTGCTCTTCTCCTCGTTTCTTGTTGAAAGGGGGTGAGTCATACCTGGGTGTGCACCTCACAGGCCAGTGTGCCAGACTTCAGTTTGCTGGAGGTTAGCTTCCTCTAGAAAGATTCCATTCAAGGCACCCGACTCTATCTGTATGTTCTCATCTCATCCTGTTCCTCTTGTACCTTGCTTGTCATCTGTACGTTATCATCTCATCCTGTTCCTCTTGTACCTTGCTTGTCATCTGTACGTTCTCATCTCATCTCGTTCTTCTTGTACCTTGCGTGTCATCTGTACGTTCTCATCTCATCTCGTTCCTCTTGTACCTTGCGTGTCATCTGTACGTTCTCATCTCATCCTGTTCCTCTTGTACTTTGCTTGTCATCTGTACGTTCTCATCTCATCTCGTTCCTCTTGTACCTTGCGTGTCATCTGTACGTTCTCATCTCATCCTGTTGCTCTTGTACCTTGCGTGTCATCTGCACGTTCTCATCTCATCTCGTTCCTCTTGTACATTGCTTATCATCTGCACGTTCTCATCTCATCCTGTTCCTCTTGTACCTTGCGTGTCATCTGCACGTTCTCATCTCATCTCGTTCCTCTTGTACCTTGCTTGTCATCTGCACGTTCTCATCTCATCCTGTTCCTCTTGTACCTTGCGTGTCATCTGCACGTTCTCATCTCATCTCGTTCCTCTTGTACATTGCTTATCATCTGCACATTGGTAGGTTTTATTTCCCGGCAATTTTGCCAAGACAGCGACACCGTGGCCTACTCTTTGAAAATAACCGGCTGCTCTGGGATCATTTACAACACAATTGTTAGAATGGGCCTCTTACCCGATAGGGTCAGGCGTGCGATCTCGCTATGAAAGAGATCAGGGAGACGCATGATATGCTTAGAAACCTTTAGTTCTTGTACCAATACCCAACCATGGGCACTGGTTTAACATGTGTTTATAAATGAAGTATCATGTCCCAGAAACTAAAATACTTTGGCCATATTACACGGCACGATGGCTTTAAAATAACAGAGATGGAAGAAGTGCTTTCTGGACGAAGAAGTTTCTGGAAGAAGAGGCAAGCTCGTCCAGCACGAAGTGGACACGGGAGATAGCTGACATAAGGCGGGAGAAAGGGCAGGGGAAGGAACGGCTTTTCGGCTCGCTGTCGTTAGAGCGACGTTCTACAACGACCTGCTATCTGATGACGAAAAGGTCACGATGGCTGGTCCCCTGGACATTATGAATCACAAGCCCCAGATAGCTGGTAACTGTAGTCAAGAGATAAAGATACATGATTGAGAATATTTTGTAAACATTTAACTATTTATAACTCACACGGTATTGTGAAATATCGGTTTACGGCCCTAAAGCGACATCTTAAGATTGCCTGAATGCGGAGCCTTAATGTGGAGCCGCGGTAGCATTTTTGCTAGCGCACTGATTCACCACGAGCTCTGGTCTAATCCCAAGTTAAGGACATAATTGTTTCCGACCAAATCAGAGTCTGTGGCTCACACAATCTGGTCAAATGTGTGCTCTATACGCTACCGGTGACTCCATGGTGGGGTAGATGGAAACTGGCTACCCACCTTCAGGTGCCAAGACCTAGAATATCCCAATATCTCCTGTGCCACTTCTTGGTCAAGTATATAAAGGATTGATGTCATTGCATACTCAGATAACTCAACAATACCTCGGTCTCCTCTCATAGATAACACAAGGAGATGCACACGTAGTTAGTTAGTTGCATATCCTTTACAGGACGTCGTAGTCAATGGCTGTATGTGATTTCTTGGCAAGATTACGTTCAGTAGTTTGCCATTGCTTTTTGAACGACCGGCTCTCATCCCATTGTATGAACATCAGCGCAAGGCGGCCTGCTGTCAAATCATCCGATACTGTGTTTGGAACGCGGTATGCGGGATTACGAATTGCGTCCGTATTCTTTCGCCACAGAGCCGGTTATAGTCCATACAGAGTGTGATTAACTCGGCAGTACCGACCAGAAGGCAAATGTGTTTATCTGAATCACACAACACACCAATCGGAAGCACCGACCAGAAGGCAAATGTGTTTATCTGAATCACACAACTCAACAAACGACATTTTGTAACTAACGAGAGGAGGAGGAAGAGAAGAAGAAGAAGAAGAAGAAGAAGAAGAAGAAGAAGAAGAAGAAGAAGAAGAAGAAGAAGAAGAAGAAGAAGAAGAAGAAGAAGAAATAAATCCTATGAGCAAACCCTATGCCACCTACGCGGAGACGCTGCGATACAGAGCCTATTTGCTTCTCCCTTGTTCTTATTGCAAACTGCTCTACCCAAGACTGTTTGTTTTGCTGGTTGAGTTAATGAACTAATTATTAAAGCCGTAATGCTTCATTAGTCGCCATATAGTTTTTCCATGTAAACTGTCAGGCTGTTCTCTCCCCCCCCCCCCCCATCCTCAGGCTGTTGTCCCCGTGGACAAATGCATTGAAAAAAGAAATGTAGAGGCAATCAAGCACTGAACATATACACATATTGACTTTTCCAGATATCCATAGCTGCATTTTCTAGAATTTTTCAAGTTAAAACAAAAATTAATGTTCTTTCGGGGGCGGAGTATTGTAGAACATACAGTGCCCGTCTCTGACTTAACTAGACTCGGGATAGATTAATCTGTAGACTTAACAAGTCTGGAACCAGTGGTAATAAACCCTCATCTGAATATAGGATAGACACCGGTACTCATTAAGACCCGAGCGGTTAGTTGGCCGTGTAGAGCTCTTCCCAAAATAATTTTCACAGTTTGAAAACTACCCACAAAAGCGAATGTTTATAGTATGTATTGTTTCAGCATAACAAGTTTTTCGCGCCTATTTTCTATATTGATTGAGCTACTTTCTGATCCCGAGTTAAGTATTATTGTTTTTTTCATTTGCTTTTTTATGGTTTTTATTTCTTGTTGGTTGATACTCTTTGATATAAACCAACGCCTGTAATCTGAGTATGGCTTTTCTGTCGTCGAATTTTCAAGTCATATTTTATGTTTGATTTTGGAATCTTTGTTCCGGCATAAACACACCTGGATCCTCGCCTGTGCTACAGACTTCGTGCACTGGCTAGAAACTCTCGTAACCCAGTGAAATCTATGGCAGGAGACAGAAGCACTTTTGGAAGTGTCCGTGCAGACCGCAGGTGATCTTTTGCACATCAAGCAACCGCCCATAAGCATCTTTTCACTTTTTATTGTAAATTCATGGCATTGTACGTCAATATAATATTACTACCACTGTAGGTTACAGCTAGACACGTTCTTAGAGATGCTTCTCTGTGTAGACGAGGACAAGGCATATTTCTGACCTTACAACAAAATTGAGTTACAATCAAATGCAACCCCTATAGGTTTGCGATTTACTAAGCTATTTTACGCTCAGTAGTCTGCCATTACTTTCTGGACGAGAAGTAAAAGATTAAGTCTAATTGACCGGCGTGTGGAACAAACCCACTGCCCCACCGTCATAAGAGAAAGTTAAAGCGCATCAAACCTGCTGAGCCACGCCCATCTCCACACCTCTAACGGCACCTCTGAATCAACAGGAGTAACAATGCAAGATGGTCAACTTCAGTGGACCGGCTGTTGTCACCTCTAGCTCGGCCTTTTCCTGTACATCGGCTACCGGCCCACTAAAAGCCACAAACTGCGCACGAAAGTCCTAGCTCCGGCCAACTCCCTCTGGGGAGAGAGACAAGGCAGCGGGTAGGGGGAAGGGGGAATCTGCGAAATTTGAATCTGAATTTCAATTTCTAAAGAGTAAAATGGTAATCTGTCCGTGTTTTACCGGGTTCATAAGGGAAGCGGAGAATTGTAACACATGAACATGATGTAAGAGGCTACTGGGGAGAATTGTAACACAGGAACATGATGTAAGAGGCGACTGGGGAGAATAGTAACACTGGAACATGATGTAAGAGGCTACTGGGGAGAATTGTAACACAGGAACATGATGTAAGAGGCGACTGGGGAGAATTGTAACACAGGAACATGATGTAAGAGGCTACTGGGGAGAATTGTAACACTGGAACATGATGTAAGAGGCGACTGGGGAGAATAGTAACACAGGAGCATGATGTAAGAGGCTACTGGGGAGAATTGTAACACAGGAACATGATGTAAGAGGCGACTGGGGAGAAATGTAACACAGGAACATGATGTAAGAGGCGACTGGGGAGAATTATAACACAGGAACATGATGTAAGAGGCGACTGGGGAGAATTATAACACAGGAACATGATGTAAAAGGCTACTGGTGAGAACTGGCGCCGGACTGGCTACTTCATCGCCCAGAACATCTTAGCTGCAAAGAGGATCAGGCGAATAAGAGAGGTGGGGGGGGGGGGGGAGAAGTGGAGGAAAATAATTAAATTCACATGTTTATATTATTATTTATTAATCAAATCAGTTTGAAGACTGGCATCCAGTTTGTTTAGGCGTGCCACATCACTACAAATTGTATCGCGCTAGTGCTCATAAACTTACTCTAGGAAAATGTGTTCTGTGGTCTTCCCTGGACTTCCAGATGCTTATAAGATATTTCCGTCATCTACCTTTCCGTCCATCTGTCTAATACATGAGAACAAGGGGATGCTATTGTCACGAATTTTTACATCTCAGTGTCACGCCAGTATTACGTGTGGTTTTCACATTTATCTGAATTGCCCCATTTGTCAGAATTACTCTTCCTGAATTGCGCCATTTGTCAGAATTACTCTGCCTGAATTGCACTGTTTGGCAGATTGCTATGTCTAAAATTGCCAGAGACAGACTTGGCTCACTAGCTAATTAGATCTGTGTGATCAGACTGTGTACGCCTCCCATTCACTTAGCATTCCCGTTGACTGGCATAATGAAATATGCAAATGTGGGGACACACAGAACTACGGCAAGACCTAGGAGGTCAATTACAGCCTGTAACGACCTAACCCAGTTACAACCGTTGAGGATGTTTTCTTTCACATATTTATCATAATCGATATTTGTTCCTTTTATTTCTGGACTTGGGGCGTTGTTTTTAGTTAAATGTGCGCCTTGAGGATTCAGACAGTGTGTGTCATGACGTTACGTCTGTCTCCTCCGCCCCCCCCCCACCCCTCTCTCTCTCTCTCTGCCTTTCGCTACCCTAACCATAAGTTCACGACTCTTTATCTGTCTGCCTGTCTGCACGTCCCCCTCTCTTTCTATCCCCCCCCCCCCCCCCCCCCAGTCTCTTTCATTACTTCACTAGCTGAATAACTTATGTCTGTCTGTCCTATTCTGTCTATCCCGGTCAGTAATTCTATTTGTCTGGCAAACTCTCCATTCGTCTGTCCATTGATCTATTTATTCCCCATTCATCTATCTATCCAACCGATTACATACCCGCCTGTCCTAGTCCTTTTGTAAGTCTGCCTACCCGCTATTTGGTCAGTTTGCCTACTAGCTGTTTGGTTAGTTTGCCTTCTTTTTGGTTGGTCAGTTTGCTTATATGCTGATTGATGTCAGTTTACCTGCTGGTTTATCTGTCTGTCTACCTGCTGGTTGATCTGCCTGCCTGCTTGGTGATCTTTCTACCTGTTGGTTTATCTGTCTACCTGCTGGATGGTCTGTCTACCTGCTGGTTGATCTGTCTACCTGCTGGTTGATCTGTCTACCTGCTGGTTAATCTGTCTACCTGCTGGTTGATCTGTCTACCTGCTGGTGATCTTTCAACCTGTTGGTTTATCTGTCTACCTGCTGGTTTATCTGTCCACCTGCTTGATGGTCTGTCTGCCTACCTGCTGGTTGGTCTGTCTGCCTGCCTGCTAGTTGATCTGTCTGTCTACCTGCTAGTTGGTCTATCTGCCTATCTGCTAGTTGGTCTGTCTGCCTACCTGCTAGTTGGTCTGTCTGCCGACCTGCAGGTTGGTCTGTCTGCCTATTTGCTCCTGCTGGTTGGTCTGTCTGCCTACCTGTTGGTTGGTCAGTGAGTCTACCTTGTGGATGGTCAGTTTGCCTACCCATTGGTTGGTCTGTCTGCCTACCTGTTGGTTGGTTTGTCTGCCTACCTGCTGGTCGGTCTTTCTGCCTACCTGCTGGTTGGTCTTTCTGCCTACCTGCTGGTCGGTCTGCCTGCCTACCTGCTGGTCGGTCTGTCTGCATGTTAGCTGGACAATCCGGTAAACACCAACAACCAAGGACATGTAGACCCACTATCTCCCAACGAAGAGACAAGTAACAAACTAGATTTGTACCCACAACCTATAACAAATGGCTAAACAACTCCTGCCGTCAGTGACTAGCATCTCTCCCCCTTCCCCTAAAAGAAGACCCTGGCAAAAGCTATTACACTTACTTCGGATGGGAGTGCGGTCTCTGCGACTGGAGTGTTCCTACAGACAGCCAAGGCTGACGTGTAAGTGCAGGATAGAAAATACCCACACACAAGTGCCAGGAGCGGGCCAAGTTAACAGCCACAGCGGGAGGACAGGGGAAGCCGAGACCTCAGTCGGATACAGGATACGGCCAACGATACTGGCAGCATCGGGTACAGGGTGCGCTTGATGCTCTCCGACAGCGGTTCCCAGCATGGGCATGGGGCGTTGGAGCAAGTGTCATCTTTCTTCAGAGTCCAAAGTCTACTGCTACGCTGAGAGAGAGAGAGAGAGAGAGAGAGAGAGAGAGAGAGAGAGAGAGAGAGAGAGAGAGAGGGAGGGAGAGAGAGCGACACGGAGAGCGAGAAAGAGAGAGAGCGACAGACATGGGGCGTTGGAGCAAGTTGTCACGAGCTCGCCATGAGTTAACCAGATAATAATACCGACGTTTGCTTGGCGTATATTTTCTAGGCCACAACAGTCGTACTAACAGAGTAAACACAGCTGCACGGGATACATCAGGTCAGCCCATATACACATTTGGTGGTGAGTGAGGAGGAAGTGAGTGCGCTGAATCATATATCACTTTGACAAGTCATAAACATATCAGAGGGAAAACGGAAGTACTTAGCACGGAAGTAACATTACATATGTCAATTCTGGGTTTCCGGAACATCGAGAAGATTGACGGGGTTATTGGCAACTGTTGTTGGGGGTATACAGGAACTCGCTGGCTTGTTTGGGATGTCTCAAGCAGTGATGACAAATCTAACATGGAGGGAGCCAGAGGGGGGATGGATCCCTGACAGGGGATGATCTGCCAATGTGCCACCTGTGTGGGGGCATAAAGGATAACGTCACGTGGCCAACTTTGGTAGTTTGCCATATAAACCCGAGTTGGGACCAACTAGGGGGACTTGAAAATGCTCTAGTCGGAGTGCAAAGGCACTGCAGTGCTTAGTGGAAATAATATCTACCGTGTGTTAATTAGTGACTTAATTTTACACGTGCCTATAATGGCAGATGTAGATATGATTGATAGGACTGCAGTAGTGCCATTTAAGGTATAACCTATTATAATATTAGTTCTAATTAATATAGACTGTGGCCTTGTTAAACTATAGTGTGATGATTAGCACTGTTAGTGGAAACTAACTAGAGTAGGGAAGTGATACTTGGCTCTGTTAGTTGAAAATAGATTAGTGAAGTGTTGATAAGCTTTACTAGTTGAGAATTGAGTAATGAGGGATAATTGGGATTTTCCCGTAGGTGTCCCTGGTGGTCGGGGTTCCGCATTCTGTTTGCTGATATTTTTTGTCTTGGCCTGATGATAACCTATGTGGTCAGTTCATATGTCCCTGATGGGTTCATTATATTTTCTGAGTGAGGCCGATGGCCCACGATCATCTAATAGAGATCAGTGACGGGGAGGCTATCACCAGTTGTATGATTTATTTTACAGGTTCCTCGGGTTGGAATGAAGAACCCGGACCCAATGTAACATCCGATCCCGGATAAATTATGATGTGGAGAGATGGGCCAGCAACTTTCGCAATGGAAGAAGTTAAGACACATTGCTCGGTGGAGTCTAATGGAATATGTATCCTACATGAGTGAATACCAATCGTTAACACACCTGAAGTGATGGAGGTTCAGCCCATGTGGAACTAGATCAGTAGGGACTGATGTTCACAGTAGATGAAACCAAACATTGAAGTGTAGTTGTTCCACGTATCAAGGAAATCAGAACTTTCAGACTATATCTAGTGAATAAAGCAAGCCATTTTATTCTAGATACATTAACTGTTTAATAGTGAGAACTAGTGAACATTTATCAAGAGACAAAAAGACTTGTTAGTAGGACAGTGTTCCATGTTTGTTTTCACTGCGCCGGAATTATGAAGCCGGAGTTTCTATAAACTATTAGGAACAGTTGCGTTAGGAAATATACTAGTATTTTCCACGGATTATATTTACATGAGATTCAGATCTCATGGTCATCAGAGTTCCTGGAGGAGGACATGTCTGGAGAGAAGGATACGACTTCGGTGAGGTTTTTCGTACTGACTTGAATGATGTCGTGTGATCCTTGCCATGATGTGTACACTATGATCCTGAACTTTGAAGGCTGACACATACATTTATGTTATAATACACGACACACTTTTTCTTCGCATACACGTCTCATATACGTTACACTTTTCTTTTAATAAATTAGTCTTTATTAATTTTTAGAAGCAAGATTTGTTGAGTATGTTGCGTTGGGGAAGTATGAGAGGGGGCATAGTACGACAGTGAGAGAGTGATAGGAAAAGGTGTCCATAGGCTGATGGAGTGTGTTGGACGGAAGCTGGTGGATTCTCCAGAATATTGAGAGAAAAAAAAAATATTATAATGTGGGTGTCGACTCTCTTCACTCCAGGGACGACACTGTAAAGGAGGACACGACACAAGTGTCATCTTTCTTCAGAGTCCAAAGTCTACTGCTACGCTGAGAGAGAAAGAGAGAGAGGGAGAGAGAGAGAGAGAGAGAGAGAGAGAGAGAGAGAGGGAGAGAGAGCGACATGGAGAGCGAGAAAGAGAGAGAGAGCGACAGACAGAGAGCGAGATACGGAGAGATAGAGATGGATATAGAGAGCTACAGAAAGAAAATCGGAGAGAGAGAGGGATAGATACGAAGAACGTCAGAGACGGAGACAGAGAGAGAGAGAGAGAGAGAGAGAGGGATAGATACGAAGAACGTCAGAGACGGAGACAGAGAGAGAGAGAGAGAGAGAGATACGAAGAACATCAGAGACGGAGACAGAGAGAGAGAGAGAGAGAGAGGGATAGATATGAAGAACGTCAGAGACGGAGACAGAGAGAGACAGAGAGAGAGAGAGATACGAAGAACTTCAGAGAGAGAGAGAGAGAGAGAGAGAGAGAGAGAGAGAGAGAGAGAGAGAGAGAGAGAGAGAGAGAGGGATAGATATGAAGAACGTCAGAGACGGAGAGAGAGAGAGAGAGAGAGAGAGAGAGAGAGAGAGAGAGAGGGATAGATACGAAGAACGTCAGAGACGGAGACAGAGAGAGAGAGAGAGAGAGAGAGAGAGAGAGAGAGAGAGAGAGATACGAAGAACGTCAGAGACGGAGACAGAGAGAGAGAGAGAGAGAGAGAGAGAGAGAGAGAGAGAGAGAGATACGAAGAACGTCAGAGACGGAGACAGAGAGAGAGAGACAGAGAGAGAGGGATAGATACGAAGAACGTCAGAGACGGAGAGAGAGAGAGAGAGAGAGAGAGAGAGAGAGAGAGAGAGAGAGAGAGAGAGAGAGAGAGAGACGTATAGAGCGAAGCGCACGGAGATAGATAGAGAGCGACAGTCAGATAGAGAGAGAGAGAGAGAGAGAGAGAGAGAGAGAGAGAGAGAGAGAGGATGCGACACCCAGATACACACACACTGACAGAAACAGAGACAGACATAAAGAGACATCAAGAGAGAGAGAGAGAGAGAGAGAGAGAGAGAGAGAGAGAGAGAGAGAGAGAGAGAGAGAGAGAGCTACAGACAAACATAAAGAAAGAAGGAAAGAAAGAAATAAAGAAAGAAAGCGAGAGAGAGAGAGAGAGAGAGAGAGAGAGAGAGAGAGTGCATTTAAGGGAGGTACGATTATGTGTCTGACAGGGGTTGTGACATTTTATGTTTGTTTTTAAAATTAGTATGATATTTGTGTATGTGTGTATATTTGAGTGTGTATGTGTGTATATTTGAGTGTATGTGTGTATATTTGAGTGTGTGTGTGTGTATATTTGTGTGTGTGTGCGTGTGTGTGTGAGTTCGCGCGCACTCGCGTGTATGTGTGTGAGTGCACACTTTGCTACCTCTGAACACTTAATGTATTGACTTAAAGCAGCGGCTGCCACCTGTATCGCCAACTCTGCCAAGGTGGAGCCTAGGTGTAGACTAGATTGACACGATATAAAGAACCGGAAGTTATATTCCACCACCTGCCTCCTTGACTCCAGGCAAAAGTTCTCCCACGGTTGAGTGCGACTTCCAGCGGTGACAATGATACATGTAATAGGGTCATGAGGGGACAAAGTTTGAGAATCCCTGTTCTAGATACAAGTACGGACAAATTAAAACTGGCAGGATGGTGCAGCCTTGTGAGAATCTGATGGTGCAGCCTTATGAGAGTATGATAGCTAATGACAAGTCGTTGTTTAAAAAAAAAAAATAGCAACAGAAATGATAAAACCCGAGAGAGAAGATGCCCAGGTTCTTGACGTCGAGACTGTTTGAAAAATAAACATTGTTACAATTAACTCTGTCAGTTCATGATCATGAGAACTGTGTAACTTTCAAACACTTATTTATATACGCCTTCCTAATTCCTTGCAGAATATCCCAAGCAAAGGCATCATTTCATGAGATGAAGAATATTCTCTGCCAGTTATCATTGTCTATCTAGGTGAGGAAAAGAGTTTTAACAGCCATACTGAACCAATCCTGGTGCACGGAAGTGAATCATGGACAATCGGCAGACAAGTTAGGAATTATCTGGAAACTGTGGAGATGTGATTGTACAGAAGATTGATGAGAAAATCGTAGAGATATAGAAAGTACAAAGAAGATATCATGAAAGAAGTTCAATCAGAAGAGAACTGGTTACTCACATCAGAAGAAGACAGTCCACATTCTTCTGGTATATTTAGAGAAGAGGATAACTGGAGTATGTCGTCACAACTGGAATGTTGGAGGGGAAGAGGCGCGGGAGGCGGGGGGGGGGCGAGATGCTGGACAGTTTGACATCATGGAACGTAGGTATCAGAAAGGTCTGGAAGCACGACAGACAGAAAGCTGTGGACAGACGTGATCACCGACACCACACGGCATGGACTATAAGAAGAAGAATTCCTTTCAGAGCATGAGACATGTCCTGGGCCCGATGGAGGGAAATCCCCAACTGATCCCCTGGTATTAGAGGGCGTAAAATGCACTCGAGGGTGACAAACACACATCAGGAGATCCAGTCTGCGCCCAATGAGGTTGACAATCCTGCACCTGAGCAGATAAGGACGATCACCGGTCCTGACAATCAGACATTCCTGTCAACAGCCGACAACACAAACCACGCATACAGATGTGGCAGCAAAGAGGACATCATCATATTCGCTTCCAAAGAACAAGTAAGAATACATTTTGAGCATATCAAAATCTGCAACAGAGAACATGTTCGCTAACTTTATATCGTACCGGCAGGGAGTGCGTTGCTAACCTACCATGATGGAACTATGTCATCGTCATCTTTTCGGATCTAATGCGTTCCAAGATCAACAGTAGCAGCAAAACAACAACAACAACAACAACAACAACAACAACAACAACAACAACAACAACAACAACAACGACGACTTGGAGAGGAGATGGACACCGCCAACTAAATTTGTTGCCACAGGAAATCGTATCACAACGAGCTTGCTGGTTTGGCCATGTCGTTAGAATGCAACACCAGCAACTACCATCACTGGCCTTACATCAAAGATCATCTGCGACGAGATCAAGAGGACGTCCAAGAAGAAAATCGATTGACGACATAAAAGACATTGTACAATCACACGGAATGACACTATCAAGTGCCGCCCACCTAGCGCTGGAGCGCAAATTATTCCTCCCCACGACGCTTGACTGCTGAAGGGGAAGATGATGATGATGATGACTAGCTTGCACAGGCTGCTGATGTTTCCAGCATGACACCCCTAAACCCAGACTGGGATATGAGTTAATTCCATCGCATTCATTCATTGATTAACTTCCACAGACTCGTACAATGTTCACATGCCGCCACTGAATGTGTATAATGTTATTATTGTAACAGCTGACATACCGATAAGAAGCGTTTGTGTTATGATAATGTCGGCTTCATTATTTTTCTCTTAACAGGCACTTTGTCTTCGTCATTCTAATTTCTGTCGCACAGTGGGTGTTTATCGTTACAGTGCTGATCCACATGTATAAACTTGTTCTGTGATCCATTCTTCTGTTCTGAGCTGTGGTGCCCCTAGGGTTCTAACTATTGTCACTGTTTTGTTTTATTTTCTAAGCATTTATTTTCAATGATTATATTCTTGCTGTTTTACTTATTTGTTTTATAGTTTCCCAGGTGCTCTGTTCACAAATACAAATACCCACAACAGTAATTGTTTGCGTTACGTGTTGCGCTTTAATGCAACCACTATTGTCTTCTTTTCTTGCCAACAAGATAGAAATCACTGAACAATGTTGGATTAATGTGAACAGACGTCTTAAAGCTATTATATTCAGGATTAAACTGTGCACATTTAGGTATGGCGGTGCATATTAATTATTAGTTGTACTATGTCAGGTTATTTACACGAAAGTCGGGTATCTACTTCGTCCTCTTTTCCTCCATTTACCCCAGTGAAGTGTTGGGGGGAGATGCAAGGATCTTTTCTCCGCTCTTTCTTATGTGCTTTGTAGGTTGGTCTCAGATAGTTCTTGATACCATCACTCTATTGTTTACGTGTTTTAAACCATGCTCTGCATCCATCATACTTCTTCAGTGTGGTTCTTTCTACTAGATGGTACTACGAAATTATTGTCTCATCTCATCTCATCTCATCGTGTTCCTCTTGTACCTTGCGGTGTCGAGGTGAAGTATAAACTTCGTGAGAGTGCCCGGTTATGGGCTTCGTATATCGACATTCCCATGGATTCTGTTATTCCCTCCGTCCAACGTTTACGTGGTCGGCCTCTTCCTCTGTTCCCATCTGGTCTGTACATCATTGCTTGTTGTGGCATGCTGTTGACTGGTAGCCTACTTGCATGGCCAAACCATTTGACTTGCTGCTTTCTAATAAAATCTAGAGCAGCTTTAACCCCCACTTTAGTCCTGATTTCTTCATTTCTGATCTTATCTCTTCTTGATACGTTGAGTATTCTTCTCAGGAACCTCATTTCTGTTGTTGTGATTTTTCTTTTCTCTTTTTCTGTCATTGTCCAGGTTTGGCATTGGTAGCACAGAGTTGGTAGGAAGATTGTGTTGTAAAGTGCTTTCTTAGTAGTTATTGATACATGTTTGTTCTTTAGTATTGGTGCCATTTGTCCAATGAGTTGATTTGCCTTATTGCACCTATTTTCGATCTCGTCTTCTGATCTGCCATTTGATGATATTATACTTCCTAGGTACTTGAAGCTCTTTACTTGTTTCAAGGGATGTTCGTTTAGGTGAATTGTTGCTGTTTGTTCTTCTTTAGTTATAGTCATTACCTCTGTTTTGCTTGTGCTAATTTTCATGTTATGTTCCCTACACATTTCGTTTAGACAGTGTTTCCCAACCTTTTTTGTGCCATACCCCACTTAAGCCTTTCTAAAATTCATATTGCCCCCCTCCCCCGCCCACGCCCCCCCCCCTCAACATATACATTATTTTTAATATTCAAAAATTGAAATGTTCACTAAAGAAACTTGAATGATAGGTTTTAGGAAGAAATCACTAGGTAATTATTGCGCAAACACAGTAAGTAAATTTTCAAAACATATAATGGAGAACTGAAATTCAAGTACAAAATAATTTTAATGAAAGATTTTTCTATATTATTTTAATTATTAGTAATTATTTATTATTTAAATTTAGTGAGATCCTTGCGCTTGATGCTTGCTGCAAAGAGATCTTATGTCAGGTTCCAATTTAGTTAACTTCAGTCTCAAGTCTCCCCGTTTTGTTATATTCAGCCGATTTCTTCCATTTTCGAATTGCCCCCCTTAACAGTCAAATTGCCCCCCTGTGGGGCGTGGGCCCCACGTTGGGAAACACTGGTTTAGACTATTCATGTGGTCTTGTAACTCAGCTTCTGATTTTGTTATTAGTGCTTGGTCGTCTGCAAACAGGAGTTCTCTAATGGTTAGATTTGCAGATGGTTCTTCTTCTGTGTTCTCGTCATGCGGTCCGTTTATACTTCTTAGTTTTTCTACGAGCAGTATGAAGATCCCCTGCCGGCTTGCTAGGCCAGTCGCAGGTTTAGGACACTAATCTGACCACAGGGAGTCCATCCCCTATGGCGAGCCATAGCCCCGTTAGCCCATGACCTCGCGGTCATGGTTGCCCGGTCTGCACCACGTGGAGGTGGGGGTTGACTTGTGTAGTCTGCGGGTCATCGGCAGGCTACTAATTTTCGCTCTTCACCCCTCCTGGGAGAGGCTAGCCGATCCTAACCCTGCTGGCTGCAGGGCCAGGCGCATTATTGTGAGGTGACCAAATCATTTATTCTGTTGTTCTTGAATGAATTGCACGACTGGTTTCAGACCTATTTTTCTCCTAATTTCCTCATTCCTAATTCTATCTCTCAGAGTGACCTCTGCAGCTCTCACCAGACACCTCATCTCTGTTGTGCGCTGGTCTACTGGTCCAGGTGTGGCTGCTTATCCTAGACAGGAAGCTTCGGTAGCCTAGAGGTTTGACACTTGCCTGCCGGTTCGGTGAGGGCTAGTTCGAATCCACGTCCAGGCGGATTTTAAAAACTGAACTGGGCTACCAGGTCATCCCAGCCTCAATGGACACCAAGAACTGTCTGGGGAGGTAAAGGCGGTGGTGGTGATGCTGACTTCACCGGCCATGGCGGGCCGACTGGTCGATACATATACGGGCCTAGCGTTATTTGCTCCACAATAAGTCTAGTTTTGTGAATGCTCACACTAGACAGATCACCCCACAATGAGTCTAGTTTTGTGACTGCTCACATTTGACATATCACTCCACAATAAGTATAGTTTTGTAAATGTTTACACTAGACATATCACTCCACAATAAGTCAAGTTTTGTGACTGCGCACACTTGACATATCACTCCACAATAAGTCGTTTTGTGACTGCTCACACTCGACATATCACCCCACAATGAGTCTAGTTTTGTGACTGCTCACACTCGACATATCACCCCACAATGAGTCTAGTTTTGTAACTGCTCACACTCGACATATCACCCCACAATAAGTCTAGTTTTGTGACTGCTCACACTCGACATATCACCCCACAATAAGTCAAGTTTTGTGACTGCTAACACTCGACATATCACCCCACAATGAGTCTAGTTTTGTAACTGCGCACACTAGACATATCACCCCACAATAAGTCAAGTTTTGTGACTGCTCACACTCGACATATCACCCCACAATGAGTCTAGTTTTGTAACTACTCACACTCGACATATCACCCCACAATAAGTCAAGTTTTGTGACTGCTCACACTCGACATATCACCCCACAATGAGTCTAGTTTTGTAACTGCACACACTCGACATATCACCCTACAATGAGTCTAGTTTTGTAACTGCTCACACTAGACATATCACCCCACAATAAGTCAAGTTTTGTGACTGCTCACACTCGACATATCACCCCACAATGAGTCTAGTTTTGTAACTGCGCATACTAGACATATCACCCCACAATAAGTCAAGTTTTGTGACTGCTCACACTCGACATATCACCCCACAATGAGTCTAGTTTTGTAACTGCTCACACTAGACATATCACCCCACAATGAGTCTAGTTTTGTAACTGCTCACACTCGACATATCACCCCACAATGAGTCTAGTTTTGTAACTGCGCACACTAGACATATCACCCCACAATAAGTCAAGTTTTGTAACTGCTCACACTAGACATATCACCCCACAATGAGTCTAGTTTTGTAACTGCTCACACTAGACATATCACCCCACAATGAGTCTAGTTTTGTAACTGCTCACACTAGACATATCACCCCACAATAAGTCAAGTTTTGTAACTGCTCACACTAGACATATCACCCCACAATGAGTCTAGTTTTGTAACTGCTCACACTAGACATATCACCCCACAATGAGTCTAGTTTTGTAACTGCTCACACTAGACATATCACCCCACAATAAGTCAAGTTTTGTGACTGCTCACACTCGACATATCACCCCACAATGAGTCTAGTTTTGTGACTGCTCACACTCGACATATCACCCCACAATGAGTCTAGTTTTGTGACTGCTCACACTCGACATATCACCCCACAATGAGTCTAGTTTTGTGACTGCTCACACTCGACATATCACCCCACAATGAGTCTAGTTTTGTGACTGCTCACACTTGGCATATCACTCTATTGTGATCTAGTTTTGTGACTGCTTATATATAACATGCCACTCCACTATAAAGGTTAGTGCACTTGCCTCATTCTTGTATATGGGGCAAATATTAAAAGGCAATTACAAGAAACAGCAAGAAAGATGAGCAGGAGGAGAGGGTGGGGTGAATAAAGAAGAAGAGGAGGAGAGGATAATGAAGAAGAAGAGGAAGAAGATGATGAAGATAAAGAGGAAGCAGAAGTAAACGGTCTGGAGACTAACAAATCGTCACAGTATTGCACTTTTAACTACTTTCGTCCTAAGTATTGGTAAGGAAATGACAGCATACCTGAATCGACATCAGTAGCACTGACATTGACAACCAAGGTTCCCGGCGCCGCGTCCTCGCTGATCTCCCTGTAGTAGGACATGGGGTCAAACTCTGGCTCGTTGTCGTTGACATCCTTCACATTGATGTACACTTTGACCTCTGTTGACCTAGGTTCAGCAGCTGCGTCCTTACCGATCACCCGCAATGCGTACAGTTGACGCTGAAAACAGTAAAAACAAAAAGGATTGGGAATGCTGCGTGTGAATAGCAATAAAACTGAAGAAATAGAAATCACATTTATACCAACACTGGTGTTTGTCAACCAAGAATGATGCTGAAGTTAGATGAAGAGTGACTTGCGCCGTGAATTGGATTAAAGTGAGGAAGAGTTGCGCAATTCGTCACCACTCTCTCGCCCGAGTCCATGTGAATCCAGTAGCAAGACACGTCAAGACGAGTGGAAACGAATACTGGTGCAGTGGATGACCATGGCGCTCTACCAACTCTATGCTACCAATGGCACATTAAACCAGAAACTGTCAGGAAACAGTCTGTGATGTCATAGGGCCATCACATTATCCAGCCTGGATGTACGGAGTACCAAGTGGCCATTATTCTTCTCCGTGTGATAGAGGACGAACATAGGCGTCCAACTGCCCTCATGACATTGTCACGCAGCTCTATATCAACTACACTAACACGTCTTTCTCCCAATTGAACACTGTGTGTGTTGCTACTGGTACTATTGGTGTTGGAACTCTTCACTGGCTGCTGAAGATGGGGACGGAGCGCTTATGGGAATGCCCCGAATGCTGTGATGTCGGTTCCTAAATCAATCAATCTCCCAATGTCAAACTTAGACATTATCCAAACCATACATACCCAAAGTCAAACCCTGCGAAATAAGATTCACGAAAAGAGCTGAAAAGTTAACTATCTGAGATGAGTAAGAAATGTTGTTTTCAGACAGTGCGATCAACATCTTGCGCAACATGAATAGAAAGACCGCAGATCAAATGGTTCGGCCATCTCGTTAGAATGCGACACCACCAGTTACTGGCACTGCCGCTGCGGCCAAAGATGTGAGAGCAAGAGGGCGCCCGAGAAGAAAATGAACTGATGACATCAAAGGACTGTACAATCACACGGTTAGACACTATCCAGTGCCACCCAGGGAGGGGAGATGGGGCTAGAATGTCAACTATTCCTCCCCACGCAGCTTGGTGGCTAAAGTGAATGATGATGATGATGATGATGATGATGATGATGATGATGATGATGATCATGATGATGATTATGATGATGATGATGGTGGTGGTGGTGGTGATAATGGTGACCGAAATGGTATGTGTATCTAGCCTACTGTATACAACAGAAACAAGGGCCACGAGAAAACAGACGCAGCATATAAATGAGACCCATCCATCAGCAGACATACACTACACCGTAAGCCTGGACTGAGCCTGCACTTGATAGAGTGTCGGACCTGTGACTCTTGGCGGGCCTCTAGTTCTACAGCATTAGCTTGTCTGGATGAAGGCTCCATTCTCAGCAAATCTCCGAACCACTTTATATGTTCCCTGAAATGTCCGAACCACTGTATGTGTTCCCTGAAATGTCCGAACCACTTTATATGTTCCCTCAAATGTCCGAATCACTGTATGTGTTCCCTGAAATGTTCGAACCACATTATGTGTTCCCACAAATATCCGAACCACTTTATGTGTTCCCTCATATATTCGAACCACTGTTTGTCGTTCCTGAAATGCCCAAACCACTTTATGTATTGATTCTGAACGTTACGAACTTTTTAAATGTAGCTTTTGATGTCCGAATCATTTTATGTATTGCCTGTCATGTCTGAGCCACTTTATCTGTTGCCTCTGATACCCCATCCGCTTTATCTGTTGCCTCTCGTGTAATGTCAATGTTGTAATGTCAAAGCTGTAATGAGTTGCAATGCCAGTGTTGAAATGTCAATGTTGTAATTTTAATGTTGTAATGTCAATGTTGTAATGTCAATGTCGTAATTTTAATGTTGTAATGTCAATGATGTAATGTCAATGTTGTAATGTCAATGATGTAATGTCAATGTTGTAATGTCAATGTTGTAATGTCAATGATGTAATGTCAATGATGTAATGTCAATGATGTAATATTAATGTTGTAATGTCAATGTTGTAATGTCAATGTTGTAATGTCAATGTTGTAATGTCAATGTTGTAATATCAATATTGTAATGACGCTGTTACAATATCAATGTCTGAGCTCTACACGGCCAACTCTCTCCTTTCAAACCGCTCAGGTCTTAATGCGTACCGGTGTCTATCCTATATTCAGATGAGGGTTTATTACCACGGGTTCCAGACTTGTTAAGTCCACAGACTAATCTATTCCGAGTCTAATTAAGTCAGAGACGGGCACTGTACGTTCTACAATACTCAGCCCCCGAAAGAACATGAATTTTTGTTTTAACTTGAAAAATTCTAGAAAATGCAGCTATGGATATCTGGAAAAGTCAATATGTGTGTATGTTCAATGCTTGATTGCCTCTACATTTCTTTTTTCAATGTATTTGTCCACGGGGAGGGAGTAGGGGGGAGAACAGCCTGACAGTTTACATGGAAAAACTATATGGCGACTAATGAAGCATTACGGCTTTAATAATTAGTTCATTAACTCAACCAGCAAAACAAACAGTCTTGGGTAGAGCAGTTTTCTATAAGAACAAGGGAGAAGCAAATAGGCTCTGTATCGCAGCGTCTCCACGTAGATGGCATAGGGTTTGCTCATAGGATTTCTTCTTCTTCTTCTTCTTCTTCTTCTTCTTCTTCTTCTTCTTCTTCTTCTTCTTCTTCTTCTTCTTCTTCTTCTCTTCCTCCTCTTCTCGTTGTTGTAATGCCAGTGTTGTAATGTCAGTGTTGCATTGCCACTGTTGTAATGTCACGGTTGGATGACAAAATCTGTCTTGTAGTCGACATCACCCAGCATGCAAGACAATTTCATTCGCACAAGCTACAGAGTGTCTCCGAAAAGAGTACATCTGCAGTCCTTACACAATTGTGGCCACAGTATGAACAGAGAGCCACCAGACCATATTAATGTAATCAATATAAAGGTTAATAAGGAACAAGTTAAATGAAGACAGCGAGAGAGCATTCCTGAAAACATTTCATGGTTTTCAGAGCACTGTAACAACTAATAAACCATTTTAACGCTTTAACGTTATTTCTTCTCCTTGGTACACTGGCAGCAGCCTGGGACAAAAACATCTGGAGTAAGATATAGAGATTGCTTCATGATTTCAAGGTGACATCAAATCTCGTGGTATTTTCATCAAGATTTCAAATGATTCCCCAAGTAATAAATACATTCATTAACATGTTAATTTTCGCTAATCGGCCCCTAGGTTTTTCTAAAAAGCTAGCGTGTTAAACGCGATTTTCAATGCATATATTGAGGTGATAATGCCCTTTTCGTTCCAATGACTTTTTTGCTCTGTTATCTGTGTGTAGAAGCGGTCATTAAAACCAGCTGACCTTATATCATCCACTCATTATTTACCATTCAAAGTTTTATTGTTCATGATTTCTCCCATTATTCAGACTTAACATCAACTATCAAATAAAACCTATTTTAAAACATCCAAATATCAACATGCAAACACCAAAAAAAAACTGATAGGCGTTTTATTCGTCCCAAAGCTGGGCTGCTAATGCCAGACCTGGACAGTCCTAGAAACACAGGCGTAAAATCACATCATGTGAGATTAGATGCATAGGAAAAGCATCTGGGAAAACGAGAAGAGATAGAGAGACACATGAGAAACCAAGAACAAGTGTAGGGATAAAACTTATTACTGACTTTATAGAAAACCAAAGAATTAAACAGTTCTGATATTTAGCTAGAATGCAACACCGTCAACCAGCGGCTACAGAGGTTTACGTGAGAACATCGCGATACAAGACGAGAGGACGACCTAGGAAGCGTTGGTGAATGGAATAAAAGAGACATTGAAGAAATCAAATATGAAGTTAGTACCAGCAACAAGAGCAGTGACACAGAAAACTACACCTGTCTCCTTTCTGCGACGCTTCACGGCAGCGGCAGCAGGCAACAGAAGACGGAGATTTAAACTGTCTCTACATGTCTTATACATTGCCGGTTGTGACCACATGGACATGAGCTGGTGTACATTGAGAGTGTCCTAACTGTTGCTCTGCACGATCTCAACCTGCCAGACATTTTCTAGTATCAGTGTTAGGCTGGGTGACGGCAAGGCCAGGTCCATTTGTAAAATAGTCCCCCAATCTAACCCACGACCAACATACCGGCAGACGAACGTCCAGCCCCTAGTCTACCGCGACTCCCCTACCATCACTACTTATGACTTAATATAAGCATGGACATAAGTGCACTCCAACACGTGCTCCGTCCCTCTCTATCTCCAACAACCGTCCATAAGTTCGCATGTTGATTATACCAGTTAAGTTAGTTGCATATCCTTTACAGGGCGTAATAGTCAACCCCATCATCTATTAGCTGTTCGTGATTCCTGGGCAAGTTCACATTCAGTAGTTTGCCAATGCTTTTTGAACGACCGGCACCCATACCATTTCATTAAAAAAAATCAACGCAAGGCGGTCTGCTGCCAAATCGCCCGCAGCTGTGTTTCGAACGCAGTATGTGGGATTACGAACTGCATTATAACCACTACGCCACGGAGACTGCTTATTCTAGTAGCAATTTGATTAATAGTCCGTCTGACTTTTCGTGTAAGTGTTGAGTATCACTCAGAGGCCATACACTCCTTTCTGAGTTAGGAAGCTACAATACATTTACTAAACTTATTTACTTGACAGCCAGTAAAGCCAAAGAACACTAGTGCCAAATTAATAAATGAAAAGACTAAACCTCCGCCTTTACAACACGCCAAGGGCTGCAATGGAGGGTGGACAAAAGACAATAAATGTAAATGGCTTGCTTCACAAATAGAGACACGTTTGGACAGCAAGCATACATCTCCCAACGAAACGGACTGCGAGGAGTTACAGGCCAATTGCTGACGCGCTAAGCCAGATCAAGTCAATATTGAACAGTCTGCCTGGCGTCCCTGTTGGGCTGTGTTTGTCCAACATGGAGCCAGACATGAATCAATGGTCGAATTGACGGGGCACTACTGGCAAGTGTTGAGGACAATGTGTGGTCGAATTGACGGGACACTGCTGACAAGAGTAGAGGACAATGTGTGGTCGAATTGACGGGACACTGCTGACAAGAGTAGAGGACAATGTGTGGTCGAATTGACGGGACACTGCTGACAAGAGTAGAGGACAATGTGTGGTCGAATTGACGGGACACTGCTGACAAGAGTAGAGGACAATGTGTGGTCGAATTGACGGGACACTGCTGACAAGAGTAGAGGACAATGTGTGGTCGAATTGACGGGACACTGCTGACAAGAGTAGAGGACAATGTGTGGTCGAATTGACGGGACACTGCTGACAAGAGTAGAGGACAATGTGTGGTCAAATTGACGGGACACTGCTGACAAGTGTTGAGGACAATGTGTGGTCGAATTGACGGGACACTGCTGACAAGAGTAGAGGACAATGTGTGGTCGAATTGACGGGACACTGCTGACAAGAGTAGAGGACAATGTGTGGTCGAATTGACGGGACACTGCTGACAAGAGTAGAGGACAATGTGTGGTCAAATTGACGGACACTGCTGACAAGTGTTGAGGACAATGTGTGGTCGAATTGACGGGACACTGCTGACAAGAGTAGAGGACAATGTGTGGTCGAATTGACGGGACACTGCTGACAAGAGTAGAGGACAATGTGTGGTCGAATTGACGGGACACTGCTGACAAGAGTAGAGGACAATGTGTGGTCGAATTGACGGGACACTGCTGACAAGAGTAGAGGACAATGTGTGGTCGAATTGACGGGACACTGCTGACAAGAGTAGAGGACAATGTGTGGTCGAATTGACGGGACACTGCTGACAAGAGTAGAGGACAATGTGTGGTCAAATTGACGGGACACTGCTGACAAGTGTTGAGGACAATGTGTGGTCGAATTGACGGGTCACTACTGGTAAGTGTTGAAGACAATGTGTGGTCGAATTGACGGGACACTACTGGCAAGTGTTGAAGACAATGTGTGGTCGAATTGACGGGACACTACTGGCAAGTGTTGAAGACAATGTGACATGGAGTACATTTAGGGAGATAGAACACAGGTAGAGGTAGGTGACAGGTGTGCTGTTATCACGTCCCCTCACACTGCATGGATACACAGAGAGTGGGGGTTGTGATTGACGTCGTAGTAATATGACATGTCCGACACGTACAACACCAGCATCGGTTATCGTGTGTGTGTGTGTGTGTGTGTGTGTGTGTGTGTGTGTGTGTGTGTGTGTGAGAGAGAGAGAGAGAGAGAGAGAGAGAAACAGAGAGAGAAGATGGAAATAGAGAAACAGAAGGAGAAAGACAAAGATAGGGAGACGGCAAGACAGAAAGGGAAAGAGACAGACAGACAGAGAGACAGAGGGAGAGAGAGAGACAAAGAAAAGGAGAAGGAAAGAAACAGAGAAGGAAAGAGGCAACGAGAGGGAGAGACAGACATTGAGAGACAGACAGACAGACAGACAGACAGACAGACAGACAGATAGATAGATAGATAGATAGATAGATAGATAGATAGATAGATAGATAGATAGATAGATAGATAGATAGATAGATAGATAGATAGATAGATAGATAGATAGATAGAAAAAAATCAAATCAAATCAAATCAACTTTATTAGGGTCACAAATTGGGCGCGCAGGCCCGTCTTACATTCGGCCCTTCAGATCACTCGTCTTTCGTTCATCAAGAGCATTATACATTTACATAGGAAGAAAAATAAACATTGTGAAATGAATGTTGTAAACATAAACAAGGCTAATTACCATGTTATGAGGCCCATCTCCCACCTACCCATACATCACCCCACCCACACAACACGCCCACCTACCCACACACACGCGCACCAAGGGACACATACACACCCCACCTACCCACAAACACGCACACCAAGGGACACATACATACCCCACCAACCGACCCATCCCCCTCCCGAACATCCCCCACCCGCACACACTGCCCTCACCTGATCCCCCAACCAAAACACACTCGCCACCCACAAACATTCCCCCACCAACCCACACATCCCACGCCCATCCACATACACATCCTAACCCACACATCCTCTCCCCACCCACACCTCAAACCACCCATCCCCAGCCACATCTTTATCGACAACATATTCCCCACCCATGCACACAATCCCCCACCAACCCACACATCGCACATCCACTCACACATCCCCAAACCATACACACACATCCCCACCAACTAACATGTCCCCCCCCCCCCCACACACACACACATCTCCCTAACCACCCATACATCCCCAATCCACTCACACACACCCCACCACCCACACATACAACTTCCACCCACCCACACATGCCATAACCTAATCCCCCACCACACAATCCCCCACCCACACATCACATACACCCCCTACCACGCACTATTCCCAACCCACGCACCACACACACACATCCCTCACCAACACATCCCCACTTACACACCACACACATATCCCCCACCCAGATACCACACAATATTCCCACCCACACCCACACAGATACCCTTACCCATCCACCCCACATACCCCCACTCACACACCACAAAAATCCCCCACCCACACACACATACCTCACCCACACAATATCCCCAACCAACACACCACACACCTCTCCCCACCCACACACGCATTCCCTACCCGTCCACCAACAGACACTCACTCACGCAAACATCCTCCACTACGCACCCCCCACACACCCCACCCCATTCAAACATCTCTCGATCACAATACCCCTACCCACACACACCCTCCACCCACTCACACATCCCACCCCAACACATACAACTCCCTCACCCACCTACACATCCCTAAGCCACTCACACACCCCCACCCACACATTCCCCATCCACACACACACATCTCCCACCCACACACCCCACATACTTCCCCCAACCACCACAATCCCCTACTCACCCACACATATACCCCACCCATACGCACATTCCCCGCACCCATCACACACATCCCCCACACCACACACTATCCTCCACCCATACCACCACAAACATACCCTCCACCCACACATCATTCACACATTTAGATAGATAGATAGATAGATAGATAGATAGATAGATAGATAGATAGATAGATAGATAGATAGATAGATAGATAGATAGATGGGAGAAAGACATGGGTAAGATGAGGGAAACAAAGTCAGAGCATTAGGTGGGTAAGAAGAGAGAGAGATACGAACGAACGAACGAACGAACAAACTTTATTTTCGAAGGGTAACAAATTGGGCACGCAGGCCCGTCTTATATTCGGCCGTTCCAATCACTCATCTTTCGTTCATCAGTGCATTGTGCATTCACATAGGAAAAAAAAAATTGTTAAACGAATGTTGTAAGCATAAACAATGCACAGTAATTTACTCAACCAGACTTGACTTAACCCGACTCATGGCAACCGTGTTATGAGACAAATCCCCCCCCCCCCCAGTTATAGACATATTTCAAGCGAAAAAAGAAGAAGAAGAATCACCTGTTTATTTTGTCTTGTTTTATATAACATTGTTTCAATTGTTTGTTTTATTTAAAATTATTATTCAAGGAAAGTTCATTTTATTTGTTCTCTCTCGCACCAATGTCCAACAGTTCTTGATATTTCTTGCTATATCAGCTGAATACGCCTTTTCTTGTCTCCTGGAGTGTGTGCGCGGAGGTGATGAGACCCCCCAAAATACTCACACAGTGGCTGTGATGTTTTTTTCTCATAGTGGTTTTATGTCCACATAAGATTATCCCAGAGTAAACTAAAAGCCACGGGGGTTTTCTATAGACATTAAAGCCGAGAGTCAAATTCCACAGACATTCTCATACGGCGGTGTCGGTTTGAACAAATACCCAGTATACTTTAAGTGTCCTCTTAGCTTGTGTGGTTATGCTGATACGGATATCAGCAGGTGGATGTAGTGTCTCCTCTACACCGCCACGTTGTTCATGAGATGTTGTGGCTGGGCCAGATTGCCGCGGCTATGTGGGTTAGTCAAAAATAATACTTTAACAGACATCTGTTAACAGCACGGACCTGACTATCTCGCAATCTGCATAAGACATGAAGTTCAGAGACAGCTACCACCGATGTCCTCTTTGAGGAAAGTAAAGCAAAACAAAACAAAATAAAATTCTGCTAGACACATAATACATTTCCTTCTCCTTCCGCTACTCCATGAGAAATTACTACCGAAGGTGCATAATCGCTGCATGCATGAGAGTAACAGCAATTCCCCGACGATGGTGATACATTATCAGCACCCATGTCTTGCACTCACCGCTTGAAGAGGTTAGAAGCATGCACGGCGGAAAGTATGTGTCGGCTTGACTGTCTTAGAGGAGCCAAGTCATCACCAGTCACCACTTAGTCAAGTTCCGCGAGAGAGATCCACCAGAAGCGGCAAGGTTCAACAACAACAACAACAACAACAACAACAACAACAACAACAACAACAACAACAACAACAACAACAACAACAACAACCCACTCCGATCAAGGTCTATCTCCAGTCACCGTAAAGCAGTTTCACCAAGGCGAGGTACCGCTGAGGTTCCCAGGTAAATAGATCTTGGAATGCTTTCACGATAGATATCAGTGACCTGAAATCGTCTGCATAACCAGGAGAGTGAAGAATTTGACAGCCGCACTACCTTGACAAGATCTGACCTGCACAACTTTGGTGATAAAAACCCAGCTTTCTTCGTGGCTGTCGGCTCCTGACAACCAGGTTACCACAATCTCCAGGTTTATAGCGGATTGTAAACAATGGCGGCAGCGCTTGTTCAGTAACCAGGTGATCCTGGGGAACCTCTGGCAGGTGTCTCTCTCACCCGCTTCTTCAAGATCTTGCATTCATTTCCCAGTTCATGTCAACAACAATTGATAACCTTTGCAGGATAACTTAACGGAATGTTCACAGGTTGTCAGTCTATTTTCACGATTGATGTTTTCAGACGTCAGCCGCTTGCACTTTGTACCAGTGTGAAGGGGCTAGTGGGTGGAAATAATTCAGCGGAAACATGTGGACAGATCTTAAGTCCACACGCTTCTTCTTCTCCCTTTGATCTTTCACATGAGCATGGCACTCGACCAACTCAAGCCAAGCCGTCCTTTTTCTGTACACCCCCCCCCCCCCCCAATATCCTCATATTCAGCATTTATGCCTCTAATTCTCTTCTCCGCGTGGTTTAGATCATCGCCTATTTCATTCGCCCTGTACGATCCAGAAGAAGTAGTTTCTAGTTGGGCTATTACCAGGTTGTCTCTAAGGTCCTATCTATTCTGTTCCAGCGTCTGTTCCCCCACCTCTTGATTCGCTGGGACCTGCCTTGCTCTCTCCCTAAACTCCACATTGGTGAAGATATCGCACCATTTGAGCACTATTCTGTGCGGCACCAGTTAATGAACGTGTGTAGTTGATTATGCATTGTCGTAGCCCTACTCCGTGTATCAGATCCAAACAACTGTGTTGATTTAATGTCACTAGTACAAATGTGAAATTGAAAATGAAAGTGGGAAAAACGCCGCTCACTAAACACACCAGCAGATGCACCAGAGGAAACCGACCTTGAACTGCTAGAGTGTACAGGCAGGTAGGTATAGTTAGTTAGTCGCGGTTCCAACTTCACGGCAACGGGTCGCCCCTATTATACTCCGTTCTTGTGCCAGTGAATATCACACAAAATGCTCCTCACTGCCCAATGTGAAAAGTGGAACAGACAGGATGCTCAACAAAACAACAGCCCGCAAAGAAAACACTGCGCAGAATGCCAACACAAAAGTCCTCCACGAAAAATACAGTTCATCGTCGATGGAATCGGCAGTCACCAGAAAGACTTCATTGACCCGGGTTTTATCCCATATGGCTCGGTCTCTTTCAGAGAGCGACGCGCCGAAAGCGCCACACAAAGGAAGAACTCCGTAGCTCCAGCGACGACACCAGGAGTCTCCTGAAAAATGCACTCGTGAACCGAAAAGGCAAACCAGTCAAATCAGCAACAACCGGCCGTCATCGTTCCGAACATGCAGTTCACGCTACAAACAACCGCGGTCATATGTAAAAGCATTCCACGCGAAATTCACAGCTCACAGTGTCTCGCCACGCACTCACTCAGTAGCAGTGCGACGGAACCATGTATTACCAGTCCAACACGAGGATAATGCGAATTCAAACCGTAGCCACAAGCATAAACACTCCAGAGGCCTTAACGGTTCAAATGCCTATCCGCCTTATTGGGGACCGGAAGGGGGGCAGGTAGGTA
>JACEFZ010028466.1:752500-812937 GCA_014155875.1 Cepaea nemoralis
GAACAAGGGGAAGGCAGAGAAATAAATGCCTGGATGGTTTGGCCACGTGGTATGGTCGAGACAAGAACACTGAGCTTATTCAAGACTCTGGTGATCGCGTGAGATGGCGAATCATGACCGCCTACGCTTATCGACACGGCACATGATGATGATTACCACACACTGACTGCTGTATGCTAACGTTATAAAAGACATGGGAATGAAACCATGTGTAAAAGACAAGACACCCAATCGCGCAGAATCCTCAACCCTCTGGTGATACAGTTTTCTAGTTGATACGTGTAAAGATCTAATATTCAAATCCTTACCTCTTCAAAGTCCAGCTGTTTCTTGAGGACAAAGGTACCGCGCTGGGCGTCCAAAGAAAAATAGTCCTGTCCCCACTCAGACACGTACTCATAGATCACTCGACCATTGTTCCCGGAGTCGGCATCGCGAGCTGGCACACTGCCGATAGTGTACCCAATCTCAGCATTCTCCAGCACATCAAAGGAATAGAAGGACTTGGAGAAGACCGGCGAATGGTCGTTCTCGTCAGTGACCCGAATATACACCAGAGCACTTGACCTGTGTACACCATCTGTGGCCTCAACGGTGAAATTGTGAAAGGTCTTGACTTCATAATCCAGGTTCATCACAGCATACAGAGTCCCTGGGGGACGGAAGGGGTAGGTTTGATTATATCAGTCAATACTGAATACGTTACCTTAGTCACATTCGTGGCTGTAAATGTTACAGTAGAATTTAACGTTACCTATAAACTATTTTAACTTTACTTATAAACAATATTTAAACTTTACCTATAAACTATTTTAACTTTACCTGTCAATTATGTATTCTGAAAAAGTCGAGTCTTGGAACGATTAGCATAATGAGTCATATCACACATATTTTACTAAGGATCATCATGTACATGGTTAGAATGAAAATAAAACCATAAATAGGTAAAGAACAATGTGGGTTTGTAGAAGGCAACGGTACAACAAATGCTGTTTATCTGCAGAGAACAATAATAGAGTGTTCACCAGAAGTCAATAAAGACCTTCATCTTTGCTACATTGATTAAATGAAAGCTTTCGATAGAGTAAGACATATTGTCATGATGAAAGTTCTGACAGACCTCCAATTGGATGAAAAATATATTGGGACCTTAAAAAAACATTTACTGGAAACAAGCAGCTGCTATAAAAATGTATAATGAAGTGGGTATATTCCAGCCTATCAGGAAATGTGTGTGACAGGGATGAGTACTGTCTCCAGACCCGTTTTCCCTTTATGGTAAAAATATGAGAAATTTAGAGGATATGAACGGAATTGCATTCGGTGGACAAAACACCAATAATATGAGATATTCGGACGATACAGTGTTGATTGCTAACAACGAGCAAGATCTACAACATTTGGTGGATGAGGTTATTATACACAATGAGAAACTAGGTTTGGAATTGAATTGTAATATCACAGAGATCATATTCGTCTCCAAGAAGAAAGAAATACCACATTGTAACATCCAAGTGAATGGAGATGTTAAACAGGTGAAACGGTATAACAGTCTAGGATGAGTAGTAACATAGCATGGAAGATGCCTTGCCAAATGGAAAGATACCAACAAAATGGTGTTAATTGCATTGAGAAAAAGAATGTTGAAATGCTATATATAACCCATATTGTTGTGTGCGTGTGAAACATGGACAGTTAACAGACAAGCTGAGAAACATCTAATGGCATTGACAATGTTGTTGTTGAGAAAAATGCAAAGAATATCATGGACGGACAGAAAATCAAATGAGACAGTCCGTAGGGAGACAAATGAAAACCGAAGATTGATTGGATAAATTAGATGTAGATGTCAAGACTTTTTTTTTTTTTTTTTGACATTTTATGAGGAGAAATGGATTTGAGATTTCAAAGACAACTGACAAGCTTGATGGGAAGAGAGTAGAGGAAGACAGAGGGATAAATACCTTGACGATTTAGCAGCATTTAGTGGTTGGGACAAAAACGCAGACCTGATTCGAGACGCTGGTGACCGTGTGAGATTACTAACTATGACCGCCCACGCCTGTCGGCATGGCAATTGATGATGATGATGATGATGATGATGATGGTGATGATGATGATGATGGTGATGAACTATTCCAGTGTGTTTATACGACCAAATTTATTAATTTTCTTTTTACAGTATAGAAACACGTCGATCTCACCGATATTACACGTAGTACAGATTTGCTCTCATCTCACCTCCCCTCATCTCATCTCATTCCTCTTGTACATTGCGGTGTCAAGCCTAAACAGCGAGAGGGTGCACGTTTATGGGTTTCATATATCGAGATTCCCATGGACTCTGTTATTCCCTCTGCCCATCGCTTACGTGGTCGGCATGTTCTTCTGCTTCCATATGGTCTGTACATCATTGCTTGTTGTGGTGTACTGTTAGTTGGTAATCTAATTATATAGCCAAACCATTTGACTTGCTGTTTTCTGATAAAATCTAGCACTGCTATAATCCCCACTTTAGTCCTGATTTCTTCATTTCTGATTTTCTCGCTTCTTGATACATTGAGTATTCTGATTGGCTGACTGATGAACTAGACTAGACGCCACTACACTCGGGACTCACCAGTGTGTGTCTGTCGGTCTCGAAGGCTGCCAGGGAAGCCACTGGGCTAACCCCTCTCTCCACCATATGGTGAAAGGCCCATATTTCCGAGATCACTGTCGTACTTCCAACACGGGATAGGAGGTGGGGTTTGACCGCCCAAACTCCCATAGCATTTTCCGATACTCATTGTGTGACTCAGAAGACATCATGACAAGAAACATACCAGCTTTGAGAGAGATTTGAACATGGGATACCCAACTACTTGCCTGTAGCGCCATGGGTCTATGTTTTATCTAGTCCATCGTTTTATTGTTGGTTTTTTCTTTCATGTCGGTTCCTAGATCAATCAATCAATCAATCAATCTTTCAGATTTACAAATATGAATAACCTGACTCGAACATAACCAAACAAGCATACAGACGGGACACGACAGACAGACAGACAGACAGACAGACAGACAGACAGACAGACAGACACTTCAAGTTTCAAGTGAAACATACCATTCTGTTCAATCCTGAACATTTCTGACCCAGGTCCACTCAGAGACAGGACCACTTGTCCCTTCGTGTCTGGGTCGGATACATGAATCCAGGCCACGGAGGACCCGGGTATGACGTTCTCGGGAACACTGGCATCAAACAAAGAGCTGGAGAAGACCGGGGCGTTGTCGTTCTCGTCTTCAATCCGGATGGTCACCTGTGGATTCAACAATACACAACGTGAGAGAGGGGACAAGAAACTAGGGCAAGCGGAAGGAACTGGGGCAGGAGGAAAGAGCTGCCAGCGGTCAGTCAAGCTCAAGTTAAGAAAACAAAAGACAAGTTTCAAACTCCGGACATGCTTTGGGACTTTGAGAAGAAATCTGCATGTGGCAAATAAAGACATCAGGGGCGCTGTGGTGTGTGGAATCTGAAAGCTTGATTAAAACCGGGAAAGTTAAGGGTGCAAAATGGAAGGCAGTGTAAAGTCTGGAGATGCCTGGATGACACGAGGAAGTGTGTTTGAAAGATGGTGGATTGTATGTGAAATAACGAAGTATGTGATGATGGGAATGTGTGTGAAATAAGGAATCGTGGTCGAGAGGAAGTGTGTTTGGAAGATGGTGGATTGTATGTGAAATAAAGGAGTATGGGATGATGGGAATGCGTGTGAAATAAGGAAACATAGACGTGGTGAAAAGTTTTCAAAAGATGGTGATGTTTTTGTTGTTATTGTTGTTGTTGTTGTTGGAAATAAAGAAATTTGGTATTAAGAGAATGAGTGACAAACAGAGAAAAGTGTAAAGGTGGCGTCCGAGCGCGATCTTGACATTATCAGTGCAGCTCTTTGTCAACCACGCTAACGCGCCCGCTCTCTGTGTGTGAACTAGGGAAATGTACATGTTGTCTCTTCCCTAGCGTGCGTTCAGATCACCAGGTTAATGGCGCCAATAAAATCAGTGGCTGGTGTCGTGGTCAGGACTTTCCTTCTAGTGTGCGGTGTGTGTGTGTGTGTGTGTGTGTGTGTGTGTGTGTGAGAGAGAGAGAGAGAGAGAGAGAGAGAGAGAGAGAGAGAGAGAGAGAAGTCTGGCTGATGATGTATTAGTTTACATTAATTACTGTAAGTTAGGCAGTGGTGTAGACGACCCCTGACCGACTGATCGATCTGAAACCTAGGACATAACCGATATTTGCCGCCGGTGTGATATTGACCGCGTCACCCTTCGATTGCCGAGTGATCTATAAAATTACGGGGCTGGCACCATAAACCAAATACGCAAGAAGGTGTCAACGGGAGTCCTTTGTTTGACTTACTTATAGATGGTATTTCAGTCGATAAAGCCCGGCTGCCAATTAAAATGATGATCTGATCTTGCCTGAAAAGTTGATGATGAACATTGTTTTTCACGTGATCAAGGTAGTCTTTAGTCCATTGCGCGGTTGACGTGTCATAAGCGTGTTCAATAATAGTCATAATTTGTCCCCAAGCAGTTTCCTGCTACGAATCTGTGATGCGATAGGTATCACATTCTGTAGGCCTGGATGCACGGAGCAATTGTCGGCCAGTCTTCTCTCACTTAGCAGGCAACGATCCATGGTTTTAAACACCTTTGGCCACACACATTATACCTGGCACTTTGGAAGCTGAAATGTTCTTAAATTTTGTAGCAAAAGAACGCCTTTCTAGACCGGTTTGACCCCATTTTTGTTGCCAGACAACATAGGAGTTGTGTTAATTTTTTAATGTGTCTTTCCCCCCCCCCCCCCCCCCCCCCCCCCCGTTTTTTATCTGTTTGTGTTGTCCTGTCCGTGACAAAGAATTTTAGAATCGAAACGTTGGGTTGTCCTTTGTGTCCCATAATCCTTTTTTCTTTCTTTCATTTTATTACTTCATTTTTATATATTTATTGATTGTTTCTGATTTTGGATAATTCTCACTTTGTTTACACCTGTATGGAGTACTTTGTGGGGTATGTACGCAGGGTCTGTGTTTAGTATGTCTTTTCTTTTCGCGGGAGATAAATATACCTAATTGTTTGCAATCCATATTGTTATATCCTTTTGCAGCCGCTGCTTCTTTTCTTTTGTTCCACATGGTTTACATTATGTATTTCAAGTAATGAAAGAAATATATGTGCCGTCAGAAAACTAGCGGGTGAAATAAGTGAACTAACTTCTCCTGCTGATAGTTGTTATTTGTGAACTAACTTCTCCTGCTGATAGTTGTTATTTGTGAACTAACTTCTCCTGCTGATAGTTGTTATTTGTGAACTAACTTCTCCTGCTGATAGTTGTTATTGTGAACTAACTTCTCCTGCTGATAGTTGTTATTTGCATGTGTAATCTGCTGTGGCATCAGGCGAGTCTGTAAGAGCTGTTATTCATGTGGCTGTGACCTCTGCGGGTCATCTTCCTTAGCACGGGCGAAGGTTCTATCTAAAGTACGGATACCACAATACACGCCTACTATCAATATTGCATTGCGAGGTAGTTGCATATCCTTTACATGACGTTGCAGTCAACACCAGCATGTTATGCTAATGTGATGTCTTGGAAAGTTTACGTTCAGTAGTTTCCCATTGATTTCTGAACGACCACACCATTTCGTAAAACATCATCGCAATGCAGTCTGCTGCCAAATCGCGCGCAGTCGTGTTTAGAACGCGGGTATGCAGGATCACGAACCACGTCCGTAACTTCTTCGCCACGGGGCTTGCATACTGTGAGTAGGTTTACTAAATTTGTCATTCTGTCACGTAAGTGCCTTATGGCTTCATATCGTTTCCTTGCATGGCGTTGAGAGTCTGTATTTCTTCTGTATGGCAGAAACACACAAATGACATGTACGATTCAACAGATTGTAACAACCTACAAATACGTTTCTCCAATCAAAATACATATGATAAAATTAAAACAAGGATTTTCAACAAAATTAAGCATTAAACCAGTCTCCTGTCTAAAACAACACATGTTCTCTCCCATCTCATCAGTCATAAACACAAACATCTCTAGTCTAAAACAACACATTCTCTCTCTCTCTCTCTCTCTCTCTCTCTCTCTCTCTCTCTCTCTCTCTCTCTCTCTCTCTCTCTCTCTCAATCAATGTTAAATCATTGGATCAGTAGAGTTCAGGATCTTATAGTCTCTCATATCTAATCAACCTTAAATCATAACACCACTAGAGTACAACATCTTATATTCTCTCTCATCTAAACAGCCTTGAATCCAAACACCCCCAGTCTAAAACAACATGCAATGCTGCTCATATACAATTAAACCAACACCCATATTCTTAAATATCCTAAATTGAATACCCTAGACTCTAAATAATGACAACCTGACACCGTGGGCCAGAAACAATCATCCCAGTAAATGAATATAAACATCTGGTAATCACCCTGTCATATGAAGAAGGAAAAAGTTAAGTAAATTTCTGCCCCATTCGTTTGTCAAAAATGAAAGAGCTCTATAGCCGAGGAGAGCCGTACAGGTAGTTTCATGTAATTCATTCCACCCAGCTACGGTAAACATTCATGCTTGACAACCCATAAACCATCTCACAGCACCACAGCGCCAACAATTAAATGCTAATTACCGAACGAGAGATTGCGTACCCGTTTTTCGTTACAAGTTTTGAAATCTGACATTCCCGGGGCCAGGCTGATAGGTCTCCTGAAAGTGCACCACAAAGGCTGAAAGATGACGGTGCACTGCAATAATGAAAGATTCTATCTGGAACTGAAAGGCGTACATCTGGAGGTGAAAGGCGCAGTCTTAAATCAGATCCCCGCCTTCAGACCAGGATGTTGTGAGCAGTGCGTGCAGTCATTCAACAAAATCCAACTGGCTTAAAAGTTAAATAAATCTTGTTTAGCTAAAGGCTCTCACTTTTGGAATTAGCTGAAAATACCGTTCTTACGGGCATACGTGCAGCATTCTTTCACAACAAGAAGACGCATAGATGATAAATGCTGTGGGGAATAAACTAATAACATATTTTCCTGATGGCACTGCGCAGAAATACTGTCAAATCATCGTCTTAGCGCGTGAATTTTTTTATCCTGAAATGGATTTCCCGGTCCTGTACGTCAGTTAGGTATCAGACACACTCATTATGTGACTAACTATCATTACGTCATTTACTGGTGTCTTCCGGGAGGGTTTACCGCACTGAGCTATAATGACTGCTTGCTGATATTGACCATATCTCCCCCTGAAGTGCCGACTGGTTTGTAACATACAATTCTATCAGCACACACCCAATGGGCTTTAATTAAGCGTCCTTTACTTTTTCATTGCAAGTACAGCTCTGTAAAAGTAAATCCGTGGCGGAAACTGCACTATACATGTAATTCCGTTGCAGATAATCTATATCTATAAAACAGAGTGTATGTGGCTTTGTTTGTGTGTTTGTGGGTATTTATGTATTGGATGCGTTCGATAACGGTACATCCGATTGAGATGAAATTTTCTACACAATCTTCCTTTCATTCCTGTGCAACCGACTATAATAGTTTCTTAGTGTAAAATCTTCTACTTATTTAATAACATTTACTTTTTCATTTTCATTATATAATGTCTATATAGCAGGAGGACTTCACTCTAGAAAAGTTATTTCAAGGAGCATAACTTTTAATAACATTTCTATATACTTTATAGTCATATTGTTGGACTTACTTGCACTATTGTTAAACTCTTTGTCTATAGTTATTTTCAGGCATATGAGTTATAATAAATAATGATATAATCTTTAAGGCATTTTCAAAGTTTGCATAAAAATAATGCATAATGCATAACATTGTAACCCATCTTTTTCTGCTTACAGAACTTATCAACTGTCATGTCGGTGATTAAAAACAGTTTTCATTAAAAATAATGAATGGTGTGTGGAAGGACATTCTTTTAAGTTACTGTTTACCGGCGAAACCACGCCGGGTCAGATAGATAGACAGACAGACAGATAGTCGGGAACGGAAGCTTATTTGACTACTTATATGAATTAAATGACATGCTCCCCACCAGGGACTGGGTGAAGCCGGGCCGGGTCAGACAGACAGACAGATAAACAGACAGTCGGGAACGGGAGAGCTTATATGACTACGTATATGAATTAAATGAGATGCTCCCCACCAGGGACTGGGTGAAGCCGGGCCGGGACAGACAGACAGACAGATAGACAGACAAACAGATAGTCGGGAACGGGAGAGGTTATATGACTACGTATATAAATTAAATGAGATGGTCCCCACCAGGGACTGGGTGAAGCCGGGTCAGACAGACAGACAGACAGATAGACAGACAGACAGATAGTCGGGAACGGGAGAGCTTATATGACTACTTATATGAATTAAATGAGATGCTCTCCACCAGGGACTGGGTGAAGCCGGGCCGGGTCATCCAGACAGACAAACAAGCAGACAGACAGACTGATAGATAGATAGATCCCCTCCAGGGCCTGGGCGAAGCCGGGCCGGGTCAGCTAGTGTTCTATAAATATAATTCCTTCGTCGATATGCTCTATAAATATAATTTCTTTTCAGATAAGGCTCTAAAAATTATTTCGTTTCAGATAGAGAACTATAAATATAATTCCGCTCCAGATAGGTCTATGAATATAATTTCGTTTCAGGTAATTCCGTTTCGGATAAGACTCTATATATGTAATTATGTTACAGATAAAGTTGTATAAATGAAATTGCGTTGCAGGTACAGCTCTATAAACATAATTCTCTATACGATATATGATAAATTCCATCGCAGATACACTTCTATACATGAAACTCCGTCTCAGATACAAGAAGTTCTGTCTCAGATACAAGAAATTCCGTCTCAGATACAAGAAATTCCGTCTCAGATACAAGAAATTCCGTCTCAGATACAAGAATTTCCGTCTCAGATACAAGAAATTCCGTCTCAGATACAAGAAATTCCGTCTCAGATACACTTCTATACATGAAACTCCGTCTCAGATACAAGAAATTCCGTCTCAGATACAAGAAATTCCGTCTCAGATACAAGAAATTCCGTCTCAGATACAGCTGTATACAAGAAATTCAGTCGCAGATACTGCCTTAATGACTAAGACTCCTCGAACAGCCTCACCTGGCATTATTGAATTTAAACCAGCCACCTCTGTATTGGCAGGTGAGCACAATATCTATAACGCATTAGCTTCTCAAACTTCTTATACAAAATGCATGTTTGCTAAAGTTGTCTATGTTCATACTTGTGACATGTTTGTTAATGTTGTCTATGTACATACTTGTGACATGTTTGTGTTGTCTATGTTCATACTTGTGACATGTTTGCTAATGTTGTCTATGTTCATACTTGTGATATGTTTGCTAATGTTGTCTATGTTCATACTTGTGACATGTTTGCTAATGTTGTCTATGTTCATACTTGTGACATGTTTGTGTTGTCTATGTTCATACTTGTGACATGTTTGCTAATTTTGTCTATGTTCATACTTGTGACATGTTTGCTAATGTTGTCTATGTTCATAATTGTGACATGTTTGCTAATGTTGTCTATGTTCATTCTTGTGACATGTTTGCTAATGCTGTCTATGTTCATACTTGTGACATGTTTGTGTTGTCTATGTTCATACTTGTGACATGTTTGTGTTGTCTATGTTCATAATTGTGACATGTTTGTTAATGTTGTCTATGTTCATACTTGTGACATGTTTGCTAATGTTGTCTATGTTCATACTTGTGACATGTTTGCTAATTTTGTCTATGTTCATACTTGTGACATGTTTGCTAATGTTGTCTATGTTCATAATTGTGACATGTTTGCTAATGGTGTCTATGTTCATACTTGTGACATGTTTGCTAATGTTGTTTATGTTCATACTTGTGACATGTTTGCTAATGTTGTCTATGTTCATACTTGTGACATGTTTGTTAACGTTGTCTATGTTTATACTTGTGACATGTTTGTGTTGTCTATGTTCATACTTGTGACATGTTTGTTAACGTTGTCTATGTTCATACTTGTGACCTGTTTGCTAATATTGTCTATGTTCATACTTGTGACATGTTTCCTAATGTTGTCTATGTTCATACTTGTGACATGTTTGCTAATGCTGTCTATGTTCATAATTGTGACATGTTTGCTAATGTTGTCTATGTTCATTCTTGTGACATGTTTGCTAATGCTGTCTATGTTCATACTTGTGACATGTTTGTGTTGTCTATGTTCATACTTGTGACATGTTTGTGTTGTCTATGTTTATACATGTGACATGTTTGTGTTGTCTATGTTCATACTTGTGACACTTGTGTTAATGTTGTCTATGTTCATACTTGTGACATGTTTGTGTTGTCTATGTTCATACTTGTGACATGTTTGTTTTGTCTATGTTCATACTTGAGACATGTTTGCTAATGTTGTCTATGTTCATACTTGTGACATGTTTGCTAATGTTGTCTATATTCATACTTGTGACATGTTTGTGTTGTCTATGTTCATACTTGTGACATGTTTGCTAATGTTGTCTATGTTCATGTCAAGCAGTCGGGACGTTATTGACGTGTAGTGCGCTTTAGTGCCAAGACATAGGTCAGAGTTCATAGTGGGATGTTTTTGCCACCCAGTAGGGCTCTAGGATCAATCCAGCTTCAATAAATGAAGAGAAGGATAATGTTTCGATTTTTCTCATATAAGAAGAGTAAAGGAGACGAAGATTGGGACTGGTCACCCCACCTTATCTTCTTCTTCTTCGTTCATCCTGATTTTTTTTCCGGATGTGACTGCGTTGTGCCTGTTTACAGCAGAGCTGCGTTCTTGCGCCGTTAGGCCGACACATCCGACTTCTGCGGGCATTTGTTGACCGGGTTAACCTTCCCGGGGACCCCACCTTATTATGTGCTGACACAGTAAATGTCGAAACCCAGCAGTTAAAATCCCTTCCAGACTATCCACCTTGTGATACCTGTAGTATAAGTAAATATGTGGGAATCCGCAAGGAAAGAGAGGGGTAGGGAGTCACAGCAACAACAAATAACTTGCACAGAAAAGGATCTGAACCATATATGAGTATTGGTGGGGGGGGGGGGGGGGGGGAGGAGGGGGCGGGACGACAAGAGTTAGCAAAGAATAAGAGGTCTTGAAAAGGAATCTCTGAAGGCCTATAATCCACCGGGAGATTACCAGCTGATGCCGCGAGATGCTCTGTTCTAGAAAGACTTGAATAAACAAGACATTGTTTGCCTCCGTCTACCATGGTCACTACACCGAATGTGAGCAACTACATTAATAGCCACTGGGTTGGTATATAAGAATAACACGACATACATGCTTGAAGCACGTCAGGCAACCTGGAAGCAGACAGCGCTGAGAGGGAGATGTAACAATTGATTGACGACAATTGGCGCCCGGGCGATGCACCATCTACACGCACGGCTCTGTGATAACCGATGAAAGAAGTGTCTGGGAGTTGAGTGGGAGATGCAACAATTGATTGACGACAATTGGCGCCCGGGCGATGCACCATCTACAAGCACGGCTCTGTGATAACCGATGAAAGAAGTGTCTGGGAGTTGAGTGGGAGATGCAACAATTGATTGACGACAATTGGCGCCCGGGCGATGCACCATCTACACGCACGGCTCTGTGATAACCGATGAAAGAAATGTCTGGGTGTTGAGTGGGAGATGCAACAATTGATTGACGACAATTGGCGCCCAGGCGATGCACCATCTACACGCACGGCTCTGTGATAACCGATGAAAGAAGTGTCTGGGAGTTGAGTGGGAGATGCAACAATTGATTGACGAAATTGGCGCCCGGGCGATGTACCATCTACACGCACGGCTCTGTGATAACCGATGAAAGAAGTGTCTGGGAGTTGAGTGGGAGATGCAACAATTGATTGACGACAATTGGCGCCCGGGCGATGCACCATCTACACGCACGGCTCTGTGATAACCGATGAAAGAAGTGTATGGGAGTTGAGTGGGAGATGCAACAATTGATTGACGACAATGGCGCCCGGGCGATGCACCATCTACACGCACGGCTCTGTGATAACCGATGAAAGAAGTGTCTGGGAGTTGAGTGGGAGATGCAACAATTGATTGACGACAATTGGCGCCCAGGCGATGCACCATCTACACGCACGGCTCTGTGATAACCGATGAAAGAAGTGTCTGGGAGTTGAGTGGGAGATGCAACAATTGATTGACGACAATTGGCGCCCGGGCGATGCACCATCTACACGCACGGCTCTGTGATAACCGATGAAAGAAGTGTCTGGGAGTTGAGTGGGAGATGCAACAATTGATTGACGACAATTGGCGCCCGGGGCGATGCACCATCTACACGCACGGCTCTGTGATAACCGATGAAAGAAGTGTCTGGGAGTTGAGTGGGAGATGCAACAATTGATTGACGACAATTGGCGCCCGGGCGATGCACCATCTACACGCACGGCTCTGTGATAACCGATGAAAGAAGTGTCTGGGAGTTGAGTGGGAGATGCAACAATTGATTGACGACAATTGGCGCCCGGGCGATGCACCATCTACACGCACGGCTCTGTGATAACCGATGAAAGAAGTGTATGGGAGTTCATGGCCAAGGTTAATGGACGGTGTTTAGTAAAGCGGCGCTTGACATATGACGCCACAATATCTAGTCTGAGCATGGAGGTGGGGGGGGGGGGGGGGGGGGGGGGGGGGGGGGGGGGGGGGGGGGGGGGGGGGGGGGGGGTGTGGGGTGGGGGGAGGTCTCTGCAGAGTTCCGCTGGCTGGAGGTGAAACAGTACACACATATCGTGATTGCAAAAGACTCACATAGCATTCTGAGAAAACTGAAGCAGGCATGGCTCGTGCAGATTGACATGCTACAGTTCAAAAATCAGAGATAGGGAGTATCCGTTGGATGTATTCCCCAGGTCATTCTGGTGTGGTGGGATAAGAGCAGACGGACAGACTGCCTGGATCTGCAACCGTTGGGTGGGCTATTCGTGCACGACAATGCAGACATGGTTAGTCCCTATGGGATGACGTGAATATTGTGGAAAAACAGATAAATCACAATGGCCAGGAGAAAACGGTGTGGCAAGGAGTGACAAGAGGATACGGCCGGCAATCGGTTCTCCGAAACAAGGCCAGATGGACACAGTCAGACTGGAACTGTTACGATTAATGTTTCCATGTTTTGCTGGATGTTTAAATTGCTGATGGAGCGCGTATGGGAATGTCCAGGGTGCTGTAATGTCGGTTTTTAGCTCAGATCAACTCAACTCCAAGTGACATGGAAGAAACACAAGACAGCTATACATAGATACATTGTGAATGTGAACTGCCCCCTGCTGGCGGTCCTATCACCTTGCAAGGGGAAACAATTCTTTTCGATTAAACACCTCCATGGTAAAGAGTTACCGCGCGTTATCACACATCAGGTCTAAGACACCTTTATGTAGAACTCGATTTCAGCTATGTGATCACAAAAGACTCAGAATTTCCAGTTAGCATGACAATACAAACCCTACATCCACCCCCACCCCCCCCCCCCACTTCCCCTACCCCCCACCTCACTCTCCCCTCCGCAACTGATGAGTCTCCGTTTTCAGGCGTTGGGGCCGACGTTTTTGGCTAGGAAAATATTTCAATTCTAGGGACGGTTGTAGCACCAAAGGTATCACATTTTCTAATTATACAAAGGTGAATCATTACTTAGCATCACAATGCCGTCCTTCATTTCCCTTTCTATCCCCATCACCACCCCATCCCCCGACCTTTCACAGAATGCATCTTGTTCGCCTTGAGTGCTGATATCTATTACTTGGCGATCGTTAACATTTCCTAAGCAGTTAAACCAAAAAATGAAATGTGGGCCGTAGCAGTCGCGCCCGGTCTAAACATTTAATACAAAGCCTTCTTAAATAAGACTACTAACAGCATGTGTGAATATCACACACACACACACACACACACTGGTGGAATCCTTGCAAGCGCTACAGAATTGAAGCACTGAGCGAATACTCTCAGAGACTGGCACTTCATGCAGTTACATGCTAGACATGATGGCAGTTGTTCGCGGAAATCAAACACAACACCGAACAATGAAGGAGCTTGATCCGCGTGATTAAACACAAAATGTTGCGGGGAGGGAGAGGGAGGGAAGAGGGCGGAAGGGGAGAGGGGGCGTTTTAGATGATTATACTGGAAGTTCCCTATCCATGCTTTTGTTCTACAAAGTCAGGAAATAGATTTCCTGGCGCATGAGTTGAAGCGACGCGCCCTTGTTTTCTGGAACAAACATCTCAGGTGTGACAAGGCAGGCAGACTATACACATTATAGCACACATCCCAGGTGTCCGGGCAGACAGGAAAATCATTTATAGCACACCCCCTTGTTTTCTGGAACAAACATCCAGGTGTGACAAGGCGGGAAACTATACACATTATAGCACACATCACAGGTGTGAGACGACAGGCAGACTATACATATTATAGCACACATCACAGGTGTGAGAAGACAGGCAGACTATACACATTATAGCACACATCACAGGTGTGACAAGGCAGACAGACTATACATATTATAGCACACTCCCTTTTTTTCTAAAAAACAAACATCTCAGGTGTGACAAGGCAGGCAGACTATACACATTATAGCACACATCCCAGGTGTGACAAGGCAGACAGACTATACATATTATAGCACACGCCCTTGTTTTCTGGAACAAACATCCCAGGTGTGACAAGGCAGGCAGACTATACACATTATAGCACACACCACAGGTGTGAGACGACAGGCAGACTATACATATTATAGCACACATCACAGGTGTGAGAAGACAGGCGCTTACACCATTATAGCACACATCACAGGGTGAAAAGGCAAAAAGACTATACAATTATAGCACACCCCCTTGTTTTCGGGAAAAAAACACCCCAGGTGTGACAAGGCAGGCAGACTATACACATTATAGCACACATCCCAGGTGTGACAGGGCAGACAGACTATACATATTATAGCACACATTCCAGGTGTGAGAAGACAGGCAGACTATACATATTATAGCACACATCCCAGGTGTGACAAGGCAGACAGACTATACTATACATATTATAGCACACATCACAGGTGTGAGAAGACAGGCAGACTGTACATATGATAGATTCATTTACTGGGTATCCCTTCCACTCTTGTTGACAACCTTTATGTCCAAGCCTTTATCTATCAACCAGGTCCCCTGTCTTGTGTGTCAACTTGTATGTCCAAACTGTGTCTATCTCCCAGGCCCCTATCGTGTTGCCAACTTATCTCCAAACCATTTCTTTCTAATACGAGCACTATCCTAATTTTTCTATTTATTTATAAGTGACAATTGTCACTTCTGTTATCAAGGCTGTCAACATCAGGGGCGTAACTCCCCGCGACTCAATCACTGAGATCAAGTCGCGTCCCCTTCTATCCGACAAAGCCGTTACTTTAATCATTAAATCACAGTTGTTATCTGACGGTTTGAAGACTATCCAAACGACTGCTAGCCGAAGGCACTAGAACAGACGAAAGAACATATTTGCAGATGTTTGAGTATATATGTTGTGGTTCTAGCCAGGAGGGACGTATGAATCAGATACGTTTGCAACTAGTGTCTTACTGAAACGAACAACATCTCGACTTTACATGTGTTGAGAGAGACCAAGCCTCTATGGAAATGGCAGGTGTGGCATGATGATGATTCTTCAATAACTAGTAACCATGTTATCGTGACTTCTTCAATCCCATTGCTTCTAGCTTATTTCTTTTTCTTACAGCCCCTGCCGAGTAACTATGGTGATCATGTCTGTCCACAATCTTTTGTCTCGTGTGCTGCATTTATGATACTGACGTTCCTTCACGCCATGATATCAAAGTGCCCATCATCTCCTCTATGTCTCCCCCTGCTTCTCTTTACCTCCAGCTTTACCGTTATGGCGACATACTTCAGCCTTCCTCCTCTCATGATATGCGCAACGAATTTGTACTGTCTTCTTCTGATGCAAGCTGCCAGTTCTCTTTCTGAGTTAATTTCTGTAAAGATATTTTCATTACTCTCACTACCCGTCCACGGTGTTATCATCATCATCATCATCATCATCATCATCATCATCATCATCATCATCATCATCATCATCATCATTATCATCATCTTCCACTTCTGCCGTCAAGCGTCGTGGGGAGGGATAATCTGCGTTCCAGCGCCCGGTGGGCGGCACTGGATAGTGTCATTCCTTGTGGTTGTACAATGTCTTTAATGTCGTCAATCCATTTTATTCTTGGACGTCCTCGTGGTCTCGTCTCAGATGATATTTGATGTAAGGCCAGTGATGGTAGTTGCTGGAGTTGCATTCTAACGACATGGCCAAACCACTTGATCTTCTGTCTTTCAATAAATGTGGCATAAGGTGTTGATCCCACAGAATGTGTGATAGCATTTCTTACTTAGTCTCTGATTGTTATATCATTCTTCTATAAAAACCACATTTTGGTAGCTTCCACATACTTCCTCCACTTGTCTACTAATTGTCCATACATAGCTTCCGTACACCAGGATCAGCCTCTATATAGATCCAAGGAACCCTTTCTCCTAACCTTGACTGGCAAAGATAAATTGCACTGAATTACTGACCGAGCCACAAATTGTATATATATATATATGTATATATAAGACAGTCCACATTCGTTGTACATGTCATGAGAAGGGGAAAGCTGGAGTATATAGTTATAACGGACAAGTTGGAGGGGAGGAGAGAAGCAGGGGGCAACCAAGAAATTATATAACAAAGAAAAGAAACAGGATAACAATAACAGTTTGACAAGGTTGTGATAATCAGAACAAGTGCTTGAATTGCCTAAAGGAGATGTGGGGGTTGAGAATACTCAAGAGCAGTAAGTTTACACAGATGTAAGAGAGGCTGTGGGTTGTGAATATTTAAGCACAATAAGTTAACACAGATGTAAGAGAGGCTGTGGGTTGTGAATACTCGAGCACAAGTTAACAAAGGCGTAAGACAAAAACGACTGAATACAAAAGGTGGTACTTGTGGACTACATAGATTATACAAAGCCAGGTCAACCACTGCAGTCTGGCGGGCAACAAAGGGACAAGTGATCATGAATTGTTAATGGCAGCTCTAAAAGGAACATCACTGAGCAGCCACAACTTTCTATACAAGTCCTTATTGGCGGACAACACACGGGAAGCTGACAGCACAGAATAGCTAATAGACTAGTGTGCTGTGTAGTGTTTCCACGATGTAGACCAGTGGTTCTCAACCTTTTTATGGCCCTTGCACCCCTTCACCATATTTTCAGAATGTCACCTACCCCCCCCCCCCCCCCCCCCCCCTTTCGTATTTCCTCTCCATAAATTCCCTCCACCACACCCCTGCCTCTACAAAGTATATGTAAACAAGAAGCTCAATTTAATAACACATACTAGAACAAGTCTAGACATCTACATAAAACGTGATTTGCGGGTCTATTTACGTTATAAGACGAATTTCAGAAGAGCAAGAAGTACAGAACTATAAAGTATGGAGGGAAAAACAATACCAAGTAATTGGTCCTTGTATGAAAGCGATCTTGACATAATATTAATCCCTCCCTGTAAACCCTAAAATTTTCCGCCACTGGTGTAGACCATTCTTGCACCTGTGCGATATTTTTGTTTCACGTTCCTGTTGAACTATGCAATTATAGCTGCTTATAATTAAGACTAGTCACTAGTTTAATAGAATATATCCACATATACCATATAATCGGTACAATTATCTCGGAACAGTCTAACATCTTATGGGAGATGGCAAGATTGAGGGGAAGAGAACAAGAGCAAGGCAGAGAGGTAAAATACCTGAATGGCTTGACCACGTGGTATGATCGAGACAAGAACACTGAGCTGATCAACGACTCTGGTGAACGCGTGAGATGGCGAAACATGACCATCTAAGCTTATCAGCATGGCACATGATATATATATATATATATATATATATACTATATATATATATATATATATATATATATATATATATATATATATATATATATAACATACGCACACACGCAATCGCATATACACATTTGTAAATGTGTGTCTGTGTGTGTGTGTGTGAGAGAGACAATATGGACTACGTAATTATGTATTATTTCAACACCAACGTAGTAAAGCTGCCGCCTCTAACTCGAACCCTAACCCTAAGCCAGCTGAACTTCCGTGTGCAAAATGTGAACAGATAACTGACATTTTCTCAAGCATCAGATTTAAAACACACTAAAAACATGTAAACACACACACACACGCGCGCGCGCGCGCGCGCGCCTCACTCACACACACACACACACATACACACACACACACACACACAAAGAGGAAGGAAACCACAATTTCAGAGAAACAAGTAGGATAAACAACATTATTTTAAAAGCTTTCACGACTTCACGTATCGTTCATCTTGTGCACCACGTCTGGCAACATGTTGGGTGGCGTTGTGGCCTATCTGGCAATCTCCAGATGTGCATGGATCCCACCCCTGTTTCATCTGATTGGACAGTTATTACACATCACACAGGGAGCCACCATAGAGCAGTGGCTAGCGCGCTAGACTCCAGCCTACGTGGGTACCTGGACATACTGTGGGAGGTCAGGCGGCTGGCGTGATACTGACCACGTGATTCATCGTGTGCCAATTGGCCTATAAAATACCCATATACCCAATAAGCTTCAGTGCGTGTACTGCCAGGTACACCATGAGAAGTGGTGCACAATGAGTAGTGGTGCACAATGAGAAAGTGGTACACGATGAGAAAGTGGTGCACGGTGAGACGTGGTGCACAATGAGAAGTAGTGCACAATGAGAAGTGGTGCACGATGAGAAGTGGTGCTCAATGAGAAGTGGTGCACAATTAGAAGTGGTCACAATGAGAAGTGGTGCACGATGAGTAGTGGTGGACAATGAGAAGTGGTCACAATGAGAAGTGATGCACAATGAGAAAGTGATGCACGATGAGAAATGGTGCACGATGAGAAGTGGTGCACGATGAGAAGTGGTGCACGATGAGAAGTGGTGCACGATGAGAAGTGGTGCACAATGAGAAGTGGTGGTGCTCAATGAGAAGTGGTGCACAATGAGAAGTGGTGCACAATGAGAAAGTGGTAGACGAGAAGTGGTGCACAACGAGAAGTCGTGCACAATGAGAAGTGGTACACAATAAGAAGTGGTGCACAATGAAAATTAACAGTTAACCAGTTCGTTTTGAAAATATCCTCAACAACCCAATTGAATGATCTACATATTCTGGTAAAAGCTAGGGCACAAGTTAACTGATCACACTCAGTATCAAAATGGGGCAATCAGTATCACTGGCCACACCATGGGAAGACAGAAATACCGTCACAACTGGACAGGTGCATGAGAAGAGAGAAACGGGAACATATTGTGACAACCGGTCAGATTTATGAGAAACGAGACCGAGGACGTCAACAAGAGACGATGCTTGGCGACATTCGAAAACGTATCATCACATGAGTTGATGTATTCTGTTGGAGATCGCCAGATATGGAGGAGCATCCTGCGTGGCACTTGATGATGATAATCAACTCGCTCTGCAAATTCCTTGGGTAGGAACTGTCAGTCGAGCATGTCCGTTAAGAACACCGATCTGAGATCAAAATAAAACCCAAATATCTCATAGTCCGTGAAAAGCTACGGTGATGTAACCACCTTTCTTGCCTCCATATCATCTTGCCGTGTGGCGTGGGTGATCATGTCTGTCCACAACCCTCTGTCTCGTGTACTGCCAATCATTTCTGATATCGATGTTCAGGATCTTCTCTCTCGGTGTACCCCTGTCTCTTTCTCTGCTCCAACTTTGGCGTTATCAACCTCTATGCTAACAGGACGGGTTATATGTGAGCTTGTATGAGATTCCTGTGATTGAGCTGGTCTTTCATGAAGAGGATGATTAAAAGGCAACTGGGTTACATCTAAAGCGAAAAGACAAATGTATAGTTTGCACATAATTTGCTCAGAATATCACGATCACGAGGCTTTATATAGAACTGTAATCAACTCCAGAAAATGGCAGATCTGACATTACTTTGAGAACACATACCTGTCTCAAACATGACAGCATGGCCGTCAGACATATGTCTCAACTGACATAATTAAGCTCTCAGGCAGAGAAAGGAGAGATATGGCTGAAATATGACCAGTGCTTTTACAGAAGACATTGAGCACTTTAGAAAGTAGCCATAAACACAGGCGCCGGACTGACTCGGGAATAGTATATCAGTCTGGGAAAAGAAGATGGTACGATAAATCTCATATATTTTACAATCTGTATACTCAGGGAGATTAGTAGACCAGTCTTTTTTTTTTTTTTGTGTGGAAGCTGGTAGTAGAAACTATATATGTATATATGTATAGTTACCGAATAATATATATATATATATATATAATATATATATATCATATATATATATATTATATATATATATATATATATGTGTGTGTGTGTGCTGTGTGTGTGTGTGTATGTATGTGTGTTCCAGACTGGTTTCTAGACAAATATGGTTTAAGTGTTTCCTTACAAATGTAATGATCGTATATCTTTCCACATGCCTGCTCACAGTATCGTTACAAATGTGCTGCTCATGTATTGTTACAAATGTGCTCCTCGTGCATCGTTACAAATGTACTGGTCATGCATTTTTACAAATGTGCTGCTCGTATATCGTTACAAATGTGCTATTCGTGCATTGTTACAAATGTACTGCTCATGTTTCTGTTATAAATGTGCTGCCTATATATCGTTACAAATGTGCTGCTCATGTGCCCATAAGACCTTGATAAAAATGATGCAGTGTGTGCTACAACATAGTCACTACAACATAATCACTACAACATAGTCACTACAACATAGTCACTAAAACAAACATAATCACTACAACATAGTCACTACAACATAATCACTACAACATAGTCACTACAACATAATCACTACAACATAGTCACTACAACATAGTCACTACAACATAGTCACTACAACATAATCACTACAACATAATCACTACAACGTAGTCACTAAAACATAATCACTACAACATAATCACTACAACATAGTCACTACAACACAGTCACTACAACATAGTCACTACAACACAGTCACTGTGACATAATCACTGTAACATAAACACTGCAACATAGTCACTACAACATAGTCACTACAACATAGTTACTACAACATAGTCCCTACAACATAATCACTACAACATAATCACTACAACATAATCACTACAACATAGTCACTACAACACTACAACATAGTCACTACAACATAGTCACTACAACACAGTCACTACAACATAGTCACTACAACACAGTCACTACAACATAGTCACCACAACATAGTTACTACAACATAGTCACTACAACATAATCACTACAACATAATCACTACAACATAGTCACTACAAGACTACAACATAGTCACTACAACATAGTCACTACAACATAGTCACTACAACATAATCACTACAACATAATCGCTACAACATAGTCACTACAACATAGTCACTATAACATAGTCACTGTGACATAATCACTGCAACATAAATACTGCAACATAGTCACTACAAAATAGTCACTACAAAATAATCACTGCAACATAGTCACTACAACATAATCATTACAACATAGTCACTACAAACATAATCATTACAACACAGTCACTGTGACATAATCACTGTAACATAAACACTGCAACATAGTCACTACAAAATAGTCATCGCAACTTAGTCACCGCAAGATATGCACATATACAGATGTCTGGCATGTAGCAGCGCTGGTCAACATACACAAAGTTTTCCAAAATGCGATCCTCAGAAACTTCAGCAAGAGGAGATCACCGCGGCACTCCCCCAGATCTCTCATACTGGACACGGGCGGTAAACATGGTGCTCTGACCTCCTACATACAATACGTGGCTTCTTGACGGCCCATGAGAACACTGCCAATTTATGGCTCCCTTGGATCTGATCGAGTCTAAGAAATGTTACTTTATCAAACGTTCGTGTGGAGACAGAGAAACGCCTTGTTCTATCAGTAATCAATCTTGCTGTTTGTATTATCTGCCTGGCATTGCTTTTGAAAGCATCCATGTATCATCTGTACTGGTTGTACATTCACGCAGTCGCCAACATGTCGTCTCTACTAACTCATTCACTTCCAAATTACTGCTATTTCTGCTCATCCTGGTATTAATCAAGCTACTAATATCCTAATCGATTATTACGGTAACCGATTTTATCCTAAACTGTTATTACAACCGGAGTGTGAGTGGCTTAAAGGAATGGTGGTAATTTCAAACTTAACAAGCTGCGGCTTCCATTCTTATTTGAGATTGATATTCTCATGATTATATTTATCTTTTCAGCACACCGGATCTGTGTCCGGGGGTGTAGACAGCTTGCCTTCTCATATAAGGACCAACAATAGGAGATTAGCTAGAGCAGGTACAAAACCCCTGGGCATTAAAATAGGCTATATAGGCTGCGCTGACAAGAAGAAGATTGAGCGTGTTCATGGCAACAGTCGACAGAAGGCGACAATAATAATGGGCTGGCAAAGTGCAACGAACGCCGATCATCGTTTGAGCTTACCAAGTACACAGAGATCAGATATTTGTGGAGGTACACGATCGCCGACGCGGCTCGGCATGGTGCATGATAATGATTTGATAAAGATGAAGTTGGTTGCATGTTCTTTACAGGACGTCGCGATCAACCTGAGTATTTATTGGTTATTTGCGACTTTCTAGGCAATTTTACATTGGATAGTTTGGCATCCAACTCTGAAAGCCGCCGCTCAAAACATTATGAAAATCAACGCTGTTGATGTTCTAGCAAACCGCCTGTGGCTGATTTAGAACCCGTTATATCGAGGTTGTGAAATTGCGTTTACTACCCCTAAGCCAGGACTGAGGTCGTGACACCAATGCAAATATGTATGCGCACATGTACACATGACGCCGTGAAACATAATGTGTGCACACATGTATACTTGGATGCATTTACTGAAGCACATATTTGATCACACATTATTGTATTTACTGGTGTGAACACCTCGCTGTTGCGTTGATTCGTGATTCATTGACTAAGGTGATCAAGTGCCACAGGCAACCACACCGTTAGCTCCATCACGTGTTTGTACAGGCCGGCTCTGGCCGTCAGCTTTGTCCGACCGGCAGATCAATAATTTACCAGCCAAAACTGACATCCAAGGGTCAAGTGTCGCTCAAAGATAAATGTTGCCGTGTTTTTGCTGGCTAAACATCTTGGCCGCTCACGTGACTCGGATGAGCCGGCACATTTGAAACTCGGTTTAAGTACGTTATGGATATCAGCAAGGATGTTTCATGTGTATCCAACGAGTAAATTGTTGTCACGGACGATAGCGGGGAGTATGTGGACCTTGACAGTTGTATAGGTGACATAGACATAAGCCTGCAGCATCCAGATCTTCTTCGGTGGGGGAGTATGGGCGTAAACTACAAGCATTTAGACCTTTTGAGTCCTAGGGGTAAAACAGACATTCACTTCCGGCACTTAGATCTTCTGTCGAAGCGATATCGCGGGCTTTAACTGGGAACATTTAAGACCTTTTTTAGTCGTAGAGGTAACATGGACACATCCCACACACAGAGCAATTAGACATTTTCAGCTGTAGACGTAAGACTAACATAAACCATACAGCAGCTAGATCTTCTTCAGATGAAGTTATAGATAACATGGACATAAACTGGGATATACGTAGGGACGGTCAATAAGTAATGCCTCGTAATTTTTAATTTAATTCAATTATAATTTTTAATTATAGTGGTGGTTTGGGGGGGGGGGGGGGTGGGGGGGGGGGGGGGGGGCATTCACATTGAAATGAAGCCCTAAGTCAAAAATTTATTTCTCAATGTCAAAACTGTCATTTACTGCCAATATAGTACCGTGCGGTGTGTGGCAGCGGCGGTCTTTGAGCCTGAGGAATTAAGGCCGCCTGGCTAGTGCAGTCGCCGAGTATTGTGCAGGTTAGGATTTTCTTTTTTCCCCCGGCAGAAACAAATCTCACAACTTACCGAGGAATCGAACCCGGGTCTCCCGAAGGAGAGTTCTGCGGTGTAGCCTCAATGTAGTCTCTCTTATTCGTTATAGTTTTTGTCCATCTCCCAAGGGCATGTATCCCACTACGGTAAAAATTCGTGTCCTTTTTCCTAAACCACTGGTGTACAGCGCGTTTAGGGGTCTTGGTTTCCTCAAAGTGATGTCCGCGAAGATCTCCTTTCAGTGGTCCAAACAGATGGAAGTATGAAGGTGCTAAATGGAGAGTTTAAGGAGGATGTGGCAATAATGCCCAGCCAAATTCTGCAATCGTATCAATGATGCGTTTAGCGGTGTGTAGCGTGGCATTATCGTGCAACAGTAGTGCAGTTCTAGGATATTTGAATGGATAAAATCATCGAAGACACTCTCTAAGCTTCCTCAAATATTCAATGTAACGGTCAGCATTCACCGTGTTTCTCTGTTCCAAGAACTCGAGAAGAATCAAACCTTTTTCATCCCAAATCAGGAAGACCATAACTTTCCCTACAGATGGTGACATTTTGAACTTCTTTCTTGTCGGTGATGTTGTGTGATGCCTTTCCAATGACTTCCTGAACCCAAGTCTCATCATCTGCCACAATAGTCGATAACAACCTTTCTCCTTCGGCTTCGTAATAGTGCAGGAGTTTGATGGCTGTGGTTTTCCTTGCTTATTTAAGTCTGTCTGTCAACATTCAGGGACCCAGAATGTGCACAAACCTTTGACTAAACCCAGGTCTTTAATGATGACTGGGCACTGCCTTTACTAACGGACAACATGGAACACAGTTCATCCAGTGTTACACGACGGTCACCACGAATGATATCATCAACTAGATGAATGTTGCGTGTAGTCAATGCGGGGTGCCTCAACCTGTGAGGATTGATCTACTACAGCTTCGTCACAACCACGTACCCAACGTCAGACAGCGCTACCATCCACTGTTGAATCTCTATACACTTCTTCTTCTTCTTCTTCTTCTTCTTCTTCTTCTTCTTCTTCTGCTGCTGCTGCTGCTGCGTTCATCCGGAGTTGTTTTTTTTTTCTTTCGGACGTGATTGTGTTATGCCTGTTTACAGCAGAGCTGCGTTCTTGCGCCGTTAGGCCGACACATCTGACTTCTACGGGAATTTGTTGACCGTGTTAACCTTCACAGGGGGAATCTCTATAAAGAATAATCAAATTTTCGTGGATGCGAATCGGGTCTCGTCATAAGCATTTAGGAATTCTATGACATTACGTTGCTTTAACCGAACCTCGTTGGTGGTCATTTCTATACCGTTATTGTTGCGCAACCTATGACTGAAACAGGTTGGTAGTGATGCACAGTGCAGAAGAGTGTTTGAAGAATCCCGCTAAATTAATAAATTGCACACCCATAAAGTATTTACATCGATAAAAAAATAGGAGGCATTACTTGTTGACAGTCCTTCGTATTAGAAGCCTTACGTGATTTGAAGAGCAAATAAGACATTTTATTCACAGCGGTAACATTCGCTTCAGTGAGGGACATTTAGACCCTTTCAGGCGTGGAGCCAACACATGCATAAATCATAAGCACATATACTTTTTTTTTTTCAGAAGAAGAAGCAAAAATACCGGCTCGGTGGCCACTAAGGGGTTACGTGCGCAGTTCGTAATCCTGCATATCGCGTTCGAAACACAGCTGCGGGCGATTTGGAGCAGACCGCCTTGCATTGGTTTTTTTATGAAATGGTATGGGTGGCAGTCGTTCAGAAAGCAATGACAAACTACTGAACGTAAACTTGCCAACACACCAACACCAGCATTATTTGCTGTGTGTAAAGGAAATGCAACTAACTTTTTTTTTAAACATTCAGAAATAGGAAGTCACTGGATCGCTGTGGCTAGAGCGCGTGTCTGCCAATCCGATGGCCATGTATTCGAACACATCTCCCAGGCCCTACTTATAATAAAAATTAACAGGGTCCAGGACGACTCAGTCTCAAAATGGTACCAGGAAATATTCTAGGAGGTAAATGCGATCGGCGTGCAACATCAGCCATCGAATGCCGACTGCTCTATACAGATGTGTGACTAACACCACATACCTAATAGAGCCCCTGACGTGGAACAGTTTTCTTTACTGGCTGTCCTAGAAATGAATTCAAGCTCGGGTTATTTTCACGCCTGAAGGAATTTCCATATTTGTCATCAACAAGCCTTAAAAAACAAAAACCCATACGTAGTTGGCGTGGATAAGGTCGAGGGGGTGGTGAGGAAACAAATAAATAATGGGAATTTACAAGAGCTAAGGGGAAATCGATGTGAATTCTGATGTGTGTAGTTCACCAAGCGGCATCCGATTAGCTCCCACTCACATACAATATGCAAGTAATTCCATTGCACTTACTGCCGTAGGGTTGTGAAATGACAGCACGTGCATATACTAGGTCTAAGCAGTATGAGGTGGGTGGACAAGCTGGCTTTCCTGCTGCTTGATTTGTCAGTGACATGTTTGTAGCTCTTTTGCGAGGCAGGGTCGAGCCCAGGGTCAGATGCCTGGACTGGGGATTGAACTCTGGCCAACTTTCCACTATACTACTTTGCCAACACTCAATAGCTAAGGTTTATATCGGCAATTATTGTGTCATGTGGATGCTATTTCATGAAATCCACTGTATAGGTTATAATGACGTATGTTGCTTCATGAATTAGTTAAAAATCCACTTAAGGAATGATATTGACTGTTGTTGTTTCATGAATCAGTTATGCATCCAATGAATGAGTATTGTTTGTGGTTGCTATTTCATGAATTAGTCAGGAATCCACTGTGTGGATTATACTGGCGATTGTTGTTTCGTGAATTAGTCATAAATTCACTTGTCGGGGAAAGAAGAAGTAAAAAGGGGAGATGAATGTAGTCGGGAACTCACAACTTGACTACTAGACCCAAGGTTCTACCCCACCATCGTAGAGTTCGGGGACACAGGTTTCACTGCTGCTGTCTAGCCGAGAGAGAGAGAGAGAGAGAGAGAGAGAGAGAGAGAGAGAGAGAGAGAGAGAGGGTGAGAGATAATGAGAGATAGACAGAGATAGACATAGGGAGAGAGACGGGGTGAGAAAGAGTGAGCGAGAAAGTGAGAGAGTAGTAAGAGAGGAAGGGGGAGTGAGAGAGAGGGTAAGAGAGAGGGAGTGAGAGAGAGTGTGGGTGAGAGAGAGAGGGTGACAGAGAGAGGGTGAGAGATAGTGAAAGATAGAGAGAGAGATAGACATAGGGAGAGAGGTGATGAGAGAGAGAGAGACAGTTATAGGGTTGAGAGAGAGGGAGTAAGAGAGGGAGGGACGTGAGAGAGAGTGAGTGACTGAGAGAGAGGGAGTGAGATAGGTAGAGGGGGTGTGACAGAGAGGGGGGTGAGAGAGAGAGAGAGGGAGTGAGAGAGAGAGGGGGTGAGAGAGAGAGAGGGAGTGAGAGAGAGGGATGAGAGAGAGGGAGTGAGAGAGAGGAAGTGAGAGAGGGGTTTGAGAAAGAGGGAGTGAGAGAGAGTCGGATAGAGGGAATGAGAGAGTGAGAGAGCGAGGGAGTGAGAGAGAGGGAGCCAGAGTGAGAGATAGGTGCAGTGAGAGAGAGGGTGTGAGAGAGAGTGAAAGAGGGAGGGGTGAGAGAGAACAAACGAACGAACGAACGAACAAACTTTATTTTCAAAGGGTTAAGAATTGGGCACGCAGGCCTGTCTAACATTCTGTTTAGTCTGAGAGGGAGAGAGAGGGGGATAGATAGAGAGGGAGAGATAGGGAGTGAAAGAGAGAGACAGTGCTCCAGCCAACTCCACAAACAGATGCACGTATAAAAGTGTGAACCAGTGTCTGTTTGATTCATATTTGTGAGCGTGGATTCACTGATTCATTGCCATGGAATGATTAATCGTCTTAAATGACTTCCCCCGTATCTGCCAAGGGCGTATATCATAGAAATGTTGTCATTGCGTTATAATACAACATGTCTGCTACTATATTAACACTTGTTAAGTCAAACCTGTGACACAACTCTACTTCCCGTTCTTCGCCATCCATTGTTGTTTAAGTCAAACCTATTTTTTTGTTTGCCACTGAATCTGTCAAATACATTTGTACGTGGCGAAGGGGTTAAGAATGCGGTTCATAATCCTTCATACCCGCGTTCGAAACGCAGCCTTGTTGGTTTTTTATGAAATGGTATAGTTACCGGTCGTTCAGAAAGCAATGGCAAACTACTGAACGTAATCTTGCGCAAGAATCACAAACAGCCAAAAACTGCTGAGGTTGACTGCAACGTCCTGTAAAAATCATGCACCAACTTAATGAACTCGTGGTTCCTGCTCTACATCTGTACACGGAGTAGCGCGCGGAAACGTGTGCAACATTCTTGCGAGAGTCGTCTCAAATGTGAGCAAACACTTCGCCTAGGATATAGTCAAACAGTGGACATTGGGAGATTATTTCGCGAGTACATTGTGTGTACATGTGTGTATGTGCGCGCACGCGTGCGTGTGTGTGCGTGTGTATTACGACATTAGTAGTATCAATTACCAGGAGAAAATAATAACCCACAACTGTTGCCATCTGTAGCGGGCACGTTGATGGAGGTTTTGAAATATGTAGTATGGCCGGATAAGCGTTCGATACCTGGGCTCGTCGCTCGCCACATGAGAGAAATACCAGCTACCTATTCCTCCTTACACTCAGGCTTGTAACATGTGATGGTAAAACACTTCACATACCCACATCACGTTCCTGCTAGGGGACTTTTTGTTTAGTCGCCGTGTGTGGCTTAGGGGTTAGTGAACGCAGTTGTACAATACAACAACAGACCGAGTATAGATAGTGCTGGAGATCAGCAGCAGGCGGGATGGGAGAGGTTCGCTGGAGATCAGCAGCAGGCGGGATGGGAGAGGTTCGCTGGAGATCAGCAGCAGGCGGGATGGGAGAGGTTCGCTGGAGATCAGCAGCAGGCGGGATGGGAGAGGTTCGCTGAAGATCAGCAGCAGGCGTGATGGGAGAGGTTCGCTGGAGATCAGCAGCAGGCGGGATGGGAGAGGTTCGCTGAAGATCAGCAGCAGGCAGGGTGGCAGCGGTTCGCTTTCTGTTAATTTCGGTTCGATGGCATGAGCGACGGCCGTTCAGAAAGCTATGGCAAACTGCTGAACCTAAACATTGACTAGTACATCACAAAAAGTCAATACATGCTGGGGTTGCTGGTCGCTTCCTGTAATAAGACATGCAACTAACTCTTTGTGTAGAGTGACAGTTCTTCGATTCATAGCAGGCAGGGGCGTAGCCAGGTTCCAGAGTTAGAGGGGACAGCATATAAACGCCTGCGCTCGGACACGCACGGTGATCGCCAGGGATAGTTCAATGGCACAAGTAAATTAGGTGCCATTTTCCCCAAAATAGGGCCGGCCCCAGGGTAGTGGTTGCTTCCTTTGCTCTTCCCCTCACTAGCCTTGCCAGTACAGCACGCTGTACGCACACAGTTTACAATTTACAGCACGGTGTTTGTACACAGACAGTTCTAGAATTCACAGCACGCTGTATGTTCACAGACAGTTTACAGTTCACAGCACGCTGTATGTACACAAACAGTTTACAATTCACAGCCAATGTAAGTACACAGTCATTTCTACGATTCACAGCACGATGTATGTAAACTGACAGTCCTACAATTCACAGCACGGTGTTTGTACATATAACGATCAATGACGTGCATGCCAGAACTCATCCCTCATATTCCTTCATCCCCTGACGCTAAGGAGCGAAAATGAACAAGAGGAGCAGATAATTTTACCGCTGGTAACAATGTCAGCTTTCCTCACCTCAGCCATTCTCCATCCTTCACAACTTTATCAGACAGATCAGCCTTCCACCCGCCAATGAAACTAATTTTGTTTCGATTTGAGGAGAAAAAAGCATTTCTCCGGCAGAGATAAGCGAGTTCTGCAACTCAACTATGTTTTTTTTTGTTGTCTTTCAACACAAAACCACTCATTCAAAATTTCATCTCGGTAAGCGAAATGGTCGCCCTTGGTTACAGCGCATCCAGACGATTATCCCAGGGTAATGGCCCAGCGGTAATTGGACATTACGAGACCCGAGGTCATTAGCAAGAGCAAGTGGCGCTCTCTGGAATGTGCACATTTTATTGTGAATTCAGTAATGGCGTCTAGATAAATGAACAATAGAGGACAGTTCGGAAAATGTGGCAAAATGGAAGGGCGACCTCCCGCAAATGAAGTTTGATTAAGCTTGTGAGAGCCGATCAGGCTACATTGAGTACAATCACAATGAGAACTTTGCATGTGGGGAGACAGGAGATGTACCAGAGAGTTGAGCTCACGCTGCCCGCAGGAACAAAGGTAGCAAGAATTCTTTGATAATTGTAAGATTGGGATCGTTTGATGGCCTCGTTCGTGACCATGACCTAGGTAGTAAACGGTCGAACGTGCAGAATCGTACCAGGTCAGCATATTATTAGAAAGAAAAAGAAACACAGAAAGGTCCAAGTATAAGAGAATGCTGGCGCAATTTGTGGCAATGAAATAAAATGAATGGTACTTGCGTGTCGAGCAATTTCATATTATCTTTGTTAAGCGCGCACGGACACACGCGCGCACACACACACACACACACACACACACACACACACACACACACACACACACACACACACACACGAATAGCACAATTTCACTGTCCGCGAAGGTCCACATGTAGTACTGTATATATCTAATGTTGGATAGTGGGGATCTCAGAGAATGTATTGTAAAATATCTAGTGTATGACAGTGAAGATACAAGAGAATGTATTGTAAAATATCTAGTGTATGACAGTGAAACAGGCGCGTTGATGTAGTTGATAGGGAGCTGCGCTAATAATGCCATGAGCGCGGTCGGACTTGAGTTCGACGCTTGAGCTCGTCGTCTCGCCAAGTGAGGGACAGACTGGCCACCGGTGTCTCCGAGCATTCAGGCCTACAAAGTGTGCCGGCCCTATCACATCCGGGGCGTGTATCAGGAATCTATCGCAGGGCAAGTTGTGTTCAGGACAGTGGAGATTGGTGGCAATGAGATGTTACACTGAGGTCAGTTGTGTACAGGATAGCGGAGATAGATGGCAATGAGATGTTATACTGAGGTCAGTTGTGTACAGGACAGCGGAGATAGATGGCACTGAGAAGTTACACTGAGGTCAGTTGTGTCCAGAACAGTAGAGATAGATGGCAATGAGATGTTACACTGAGGTCAGTTGTGTCCAGAACAGTAGAGATAGATGGCACTGAGATGTTACACTGAGGTCAATTGTGTCCAGGACAGCGGAGATAGATGGCAATGAGATGTTACACTGAGGTCAGTTGTGTCCAGGACAGCGGAGATAGATGGCAATGAGATCTTACGTTGATGTCAGCATGGCTGAATGAAAATGAGCGCTCGCTCTTAAACTTCCGGTTTGCTGATGCCGATTTAGCGGGTTCAATCCCTACACATGTCAGTTGGACTAAAATATTAACTTCTCGTCCTTGACTTGAAGACGTAAATTACAAGTACCTCAGAAGTCGGAGTTGGTTCGTCTGATGGCAAGTCCCTTGCGCTATTCGTGTGTGTTTATGTGAGCGTGTGTGTGTGTGTGTGCGTGCGCGCGCGCGTGTGTGTCCGTGCGCGCTTAACAAAGATAATATGAAATTGCTCGACACGCAAGTACCATTCATTTTATTTCATTGCCACAAATTGCGCCAGCATTCTCTTATACTTGACCTTTCTGTGTTTCTTTTTTTTTCTAATAATATGCTGACCTGGTACGGTTCTGGTAAAAAGAAAAGCTAATTCGCACGCAAAATTCAGCCCAGTGCACTAGAAGAAGTAGCATGTATGTGAAAAATAACTGAGTTAAAAGAGAGAAAACGTTAAAAAAAATGTGGCACTCAATAAGAGGTGTGTGCGGCATGGAAGTACGACGGGCACCTCAACTTCAAGCAGACCTCTACTATTCATGACGTAGAGGAGAAAGGTCGCTTTGTTCAAAGTACGTTGGTTGTATAGATGTGGACATTGCGTCTGTAGCGGGACAGTGAACATAGATAAGGATGACAAGCTTACAACAACACGTGGTCGACTCTTTGATGTAAACATTTCTGCTGATGTAACAACTAGCAATAGATTCCATACCTACTGACTTGCCTACCTGCCAGCCCTCCTACCTGGCTGTCTACACTCTGTCTACATGCCTGCCTATCTACTTAAACCTACCTATCTACTTAAACCTACCTATCTACGTAAACCTACCTACCTACGTAAACCTACCTATCTACTTAAACCTACCTATCTACTTAAACCTACCTATCTACGTAAACCTACCTATCTACGTAAACCTACCTATCTACTTAAACCTACCTATCTACTTAAACCTACCTATCTACTTAAACCTACCTATCTACGTAAACCTACCTATCTACGTAAACCTACCTATCTACGTAAACCTACCTATCTACGTAAACCTACCTATCTACGTAAACCTACCTATCTACTTAAACCTACCTATCTACTTAAACCTACCTATCTACTTAAACCTACCTATCTACTTAAACCTACCTATCTACTTAAACCTACCTATCTACTTAAACCTACCTATCTACTTAAACCTACCTATCTACTTAAACCTACCTATCTACTTAAACCTACCTATCTAACTGTATTAGCACGCTTGCCTGCCGTCGTGGCGGCCATGTGTTTGAATCGCCTGGAGATGGGACTTTCACGAAAAAAACCCGGGCTCCCCAATCGACCCAGCCAAAACTGGATGCAAGGAATTGACCTGGGAAGTGAAGAGTACCGATTGATGTTGACCAAACCCCCCACAGAGTGTCGGTAGATCTAACAATATGGGGCTAGCACCATCTACCGGATAAGTCCCATGGTGTATAAGGATGTAGTCTGCTTTAGCTACCTGCAACTCCGCTTGTCTGTGTCTCTATGTGTCCCTATGTCCATCTATTCATCAAGTACTGTCTTTTCATCACAAGTATGGTCCTTAAAATAAACATTAATTTAAGAAAATAGCCGTTTACATTCTGAAAACTAACGAAATCGACGTAAACAAGCTACCTGAGTGAATCGAACAGAATTCCTTGCTTGAACATAACCTGATTTTGTGTTCAGCTCAAACATTACAAGCGGCAAGAGATGAAACCAATAACTCAATAAGCTGATACTCTAGAATTTACTTCAAGCAAACTATAACCAAATGAAGGCGTAATGGCCGTATAATCAATGCTTCTGTAATACCCATCTCCCTCGTTGACTCTAAAACGCTAGTGCAGACCGAGGATAATCTCAAAAATAGAGTTCTAACGGAAGCTTCGGGTTCAGTTCATAACATGGCCACTCTGTATCTAATCTCCTAATGTTCGCCCGGGAGATTGAGTTGGAGTCTGTTGATGGTGACATATTTCAAATGTGTGGAGGACATGGCCTGGTTTTCTGTATGCGTGTGCTGCACCACGTTGACCTCAGATATGTGGAGGGCATGGCCTGGTCCATGTATGTGCATGCTGAACCATGTTGACGATGAGATCTATCACATCTGTGGAGGAAACACGGCCACCCTAGGCCTGGTCCCTGTATGTGCATGCTGAACCATGTTGACGATGAGATCTATCACATCTGTGGAGGAAACACGGCCACCCTAGGCCTGGTCCCTGTATGTGCATGCTGAACCATGTTGACGATGAGATCTATCACATCTGTGGAGGAAACACGGCCACCCTAGGCCTGGTCCCTGTATGTGCCTGCTGAATCATGATTTGATTACATCCTAACTTACATCTCAGCAGATGCCAAGTTCCAGAACCAATATTACACACCCCGCTGGTTTCTGGACTTTGAACGGTGAAAGAGAAATCTAGAACGCAGTCCCCCGGAGATGGTACTTATCTGATTGATTGATTGATTTAAGAACCGACATCACAGCATTCGGGGCATTCCCATAAGTGCTCCGTCCCCATCCTCAGAAGCCAGCGAAGAGTTTCAACCCCAATAGTACCAGTAGCAATCTGATTATATGTGCGTCTCGCCTTTCCTCTAAGCGTCGAGCATCGGTTGGTACTTATCTGATAGAATATTAACATTGTCTTCTTCTTCTTTGTCCATGATACCTATGATATTCTAAGAATTGTTCTGTAGTGTCAAGGACCAATTTTTTTAAAAATCTGATTGCGGAAAATCCTTGGTTCAGGTCTACAACAGCAGCACAACATCATCAGTATCAACAACAATATAAACAAACATGAACAACAACCTGTCTTTGTTAGTTACTACTTTAACTCATCATCATCATGTGCCGTGCCGATAAGAGCGGGCGGTCACATTTCGTCAAATCACACGATCACCAGAGTCGTGAATGAACTGTGTGTTCTTGTCGCGACCACTCGCCTGATCCACACAATCTTAAGTAACATTTGCCTGGGACAGAAGATGTTAACCCAGAAGTTATCACCGCTGTATATACATGCACTTGTTTGTTCCCCACACTATCGCCTGAAACACAGATACCCCAAGCCACAGTCTCGATACAAGCCATTTCACACCAGACAATTTCAATACGTTGGAGCTGAGCCAACCAACCCCGCGTGAGCAGACCTCCGGGTAGATTTGCATGCTCCAGCAGGTACACGATCTCTCGCACGTTTGACAAGATGAGCATAGGTCGCTATCATATCTTTCAATGCCAAGATTACGGTGGCTCAAGTGCTAGCAGCTGAGACATAATCGCAGACGCGTCTCCGTCTCATGGAAGCAGATGTTTGCAGCAGTCAGCCAGTGGAAGTATGACGTACAACATCGGTGGCTTGCATGTCTTTCTGGTGTCTAAAGACTCCTTTCTAACATGGACAATAAATTCTCGTGTATTGACTGGCACTCACAGAATAGTTAGGAAAGATATAGAATAGAGAATACTGATTAAGCAAAAATAGCATAGAAATCTTGCATGAATTTTACAGGACGTTGCGATCAACCCCAGATAGATTTTGTAGGCGATGTTAGATTCAGTAGTTTGCCATTGCTTTCTGAACGAGAAGTCAACGCTTAAGTCCAACTGACCGATGTGTAAGAATGAACCCAGGGCCCTGTCGTCAGAGCACGGGAAGTTTAAGCGCGATACATTTCTCGGCCACGCTGATACAAGTATATATATATATATATATATATATATATATATATATATATATATATATATATATATATATATATATATATATATATATATGATACCCACTAATGCACCCTCAGATGCCGTCACCGACACCACTAAAACCGCTGAAGCAACAAGTCAACGGAGTACGCTGGAAAAGACTTCACCAAGTGCAACCTCCTGTGACAGACGCCGTGTCAAACATAACAACACGCCGATAACGCCACGCCATGAACTATGCTTATCGCCAAGAAATAAACCGCCACAGGTTTATGTTTGCGTCGTACACATTTTAATGAACTGTGAATGTTCAATTTCTGGGATTTCAAAAGCCAGCGCCGCTTTATTGCGACCCTCGACTCATTTATACCTACAAGTGTTGCCAGCGAAATGGCGTTGTTCCAACGAAGCTTGATCACCTCCGTTCCCGTTGAGAGCACATCTACTTCTTGTGATCGAATGGTTTATGTTTACACCGCCAGGCAGTTCTCATCAACTACCCGACCGCTGTCTTGTGTGTCTCTTAGGGGTGCATACAACTCGGGGGTCGGGGATTCGACATCTATGTACGCCGTCCCGCCCAGTGATGGAAAAGACCGGGCAACTATCCCCCGGCGCAACCAGGTCTACACAACGTGATCGCTCTACCACATTACATACCAATAGCCGCTTCCAGCCTCGGCACAAATTGCATAAGACTTGGAGATTATAGAGTTCAGGCAGTGGACCAGTATATCTTTCTCCACACAGGCCACAGTACATGCTCATCAGTTTTCCCCCTTGCATGCGCATCTACAAAGAAACAAAGGAGACACACAAAGGCCTGTGCGAACGCTTATTCTTTACTCCTGATGATTTCCTCCGGCAGACATTTTAACACTTGCAACGTGCACTCGGAACCTCAATGCTCCGTCCCTGATCCCGAGCATGCTACACGCTACCCGAAGGAGGTATCACTACGCCATAGGTGTGTCTGACACAATTATTCCTATGACTGTTGGCTCAACTGGATTAGAACCCAACAGATTTCAAACTGGAAACGGACGGTGTGCCTCAAATCCAGTCTGACACCCGATATGCATATGATGTAAATATTACTTCGACACCTATAGCTATGTAGATATGTACTCAGAAAATCCATAGTAAAACCTATATTTATATCACTGCGATACCCATGGTAAGGTCTATGTCTATACCGCTGCGGCGCCCATACTTACACCTTCAAACACTCCTGTTTTCATCCCCAAAAGACCTGACCCTATCTATAGGAAAGTCTGACTTAGATCACATGGCCAAGAGACTAGACCTGAACAAATAGACTCTAGAGGTTGCTAAGAGCAAGCATTTAATGACCTGACCCCAACATTAAATCAAACACAAATGTGGGGGAGAGCCCCCTTTTAGATGCCCTGTCTCATGTTAAGAGGCCTAAAGCACTAGCGGAGGTGACAAACGCTCCTATCTATTACAGATACCTTATCCCAGGACCTGACATGATCGAAACTCAATACTTTTCTAAAACGAGATTTTGCACGTCGTAAATTCAGTCCAGACTTTCTGAATACGCGACCCTGACAGAAGGGCCTATGGTATGCGAACGTTAAATGTTTGCCGGATGTTATTGTAAATGGTGGTGAATTAATCATGAAATGAGATAAATTAACTGTCATTTATTGCCAATATAGTACCTTGCGGTGTATGGCAGAGGGGTCTTTGAGCCTGAGGAATAAAGGCCGCCTGGCTAGTGCAGTCGCCGCGAACTGTGCAGGTTAGGATTTTCTTTTTGGCCCCGACAGAAAAAAATCCGACACCTTACCGAGGGATCGAACCCGGGCCTCCTGAATGAGAGTCCGGCGTTCTAGCCTCTCGGCCAGCCGCTCCTCATGAGATAAATTAACAGGTGGAAATCTGTGGTTATGGGCTGAATAAGGAAACAAAGGAATAAAGAATCCCATCAGTGCTATATTTTTCTTCCAGTCACGTGCTTCTACCTACAAAGACAAGGAGTGTTGTTGGACAATGAAAGGGGGATAGTTTGGCTGCAACTGCGACTGTATCAGAAGGTCAACCAATGGATGGAGCTGACATAGTGAATGTCTTTAGAGTCCAGCCGAACTGAGGACTTCCAACTGAATGACATTACATCCATAGTCGAATACAGACATTGCGTGGTCAGAAAGGAGCAGCACGCTAAGTGTGTGAGGAGGCTCATCAATCACATCGGACGGACGACATTTGGTGGCTGTGCGCTGATGGTGCTTCCAGGATAGAGATCGGAGCACCGCGTGTTTGCAGTGCAAGGACGGTATTCTGATCGGAAGCCAAGTGAGCTAGTCAGAGTATGTAAGATTTGTCTAGATCAGCGTCGAGTGTTCAAACTGATCGGAAGCCAAGTGAACTAGTCAGAGTATGTAAGATTTGTCTAGATCAGCGTCGAGTGTTCAAACTGATCGGAAGCCATGTGAATAGTCAGATTAGATCAACATTGAGTGTTCAAACGGAGTGTTTTAGAACCTTCTGGGGCCGGGTATCATAATTTCGGACTGCTGGGGCAATTTCAATATATTAAGTTATCTTTTTTTTACAAACTAAAACTCTGGCAGCGACTGCTTGAGACATGCTAATGAAACTAGAACATTATATACAACAATACGAAAGCGACAAACAGCTTTTTTCGGTCATATTATGAGAAGAGAGACATTGGAGAACATCGTGACAACTGGAAAGATCTAGGAGAAGAGAGGCAGAGGCAGACCAAGAGTAATGATGCTGGATGGATTGCGACGGTGGCATGGAGGAATATCATCAACAGAGTTGATCCAGAACACCAAAGACCGAGATCTGTGGAGAGCCATGAACGCCTACGCCAGCTGGCATGGCACTTGGTGATGATGATGATGGTGATGATGATGATGATGATGATGATGAAAGCAGCATTAAATGTGAAATGCTTGTTGTCTTTTCATACTAACTTATGAATGAAGTTTTGAAAGAGGATAAGACACAGGATGCATTACAAAGACACAGTACACGTTTGTTGGTCCGTTATGAGAAGGAAAACTCTGGAAAACAATTATAGCAACTGGACAGATTTACAGGGAAAGATAGTAGAAGACAGCATTCATATATTGCTTAATGTTGTCCCTGCGTGCAAGAGTAAGCTGGGTTTCATTAGGTTGACTTCAAGTGGCTGTAAATCTGCACGCCAATTCCCCCGTGCAAGGATCAGACATGGAGTGCACAACTGTTCTGTAAAACCGGGAATTTACAAGCACGCCTGGCCTGTCTGTTGTGCTGCTTGAATGTGCTTTCTCTGCCGTGCGGGTACCTGTGAATTAACATAGGAACCAGACGACGGTCCGGGACAGTGGTTCTCACAATATGTTAACTCGACGGTACTTGACACTGCGACCATACAAACTTTAGGCGATGTGTCTGTCTAGTGGTAAATATGCATATATATAAACAGAAATTACAGAAAGTGAGATGTGCAGGATTGTTGACAGACACAGAAAAGGAGACGTGCCTTCACACATTCTAGGTCGCGACAATATTAGGTGAGATGGCCAGTTCTCTTCTTCACCGCCGTTTCTTCTCAGACAATTCCCATACAATTCTGGAAATGAGCTGGTACCACCTGTATCAGACCGGGTCGAAACCAGAGCTCTAGTGATAGGTTGCTGGGCTGCAACTGGAACAATTATTGTGGCGCACACTAACCACTGCTGCCGCAGCCACTCTCAAAAACTTATATACCCGCACTGAGAGGAATGCTCTAAAACTAATGTACTACTGGCAGTAACTAGACTAGCACTAGAACTGCAGTAAAGCTGTATAAATGCAATGAGTGAATCAACTAAAACAAACAACAGAATCGGACAACTTGACTAGAACACAACATTGTGACAATGTTCTACAAAACTTGACTAGAACACAACATTGTGATTGTGATTTAGAAAACATGACTAGAAAACAACCTTGTGACTGTGGTCTAGAAAACTTATCCATTCTACTTCTCGTCTTAGTTGATTCACTCTATATTTGCTTGACCCAGTGTAGCAACTTTCACAGATAGGGAAGAAGCAATACTACTTCATATCTGGCACTAGTGCATATCACTGTCGTCAAGTTGATATTGGCACAGAGAAGACCAGAGAGCGGTTACGCTATCGATCTCCGGCGTTATTTACGTGTTGAAAAGCCCTATAGTCTGGTACTGGCTTTAATTAAGTCTAGACCGAGTGCTATGTGCGAGTAAAAGAGTATATCCACACAGATACGACCGCCGTGAATACCCCGACCTGGCTGATCGCATAACAGACTTGACGAAACAGAAACTCCATTATGTTTTCTGGTATATTAAACAGCTCCAGATTTCCACCACCGCGAATGGTATCCCCCGCGGACCCAGGAACAGCGTACCACAACACCCCGCCTGAGTCAAGGGCGCAGACATGTAACTACTGAATGACAGTTATCCTGGTTATTTTCTGTGTCCAAACAACAAAAGTCGATTAGTATGCCGGGTGTTCGAAATGACTGCATCAAAAAACGACATGTTCTACAAGTAGTGAAGCAAGTTGTGATAATTCACCAAACTAGACACCAGACTGCAATAGCCACCAGTGGTAAGTGCCTGGCCAAATGGCGAGGGCGTCCATGTCTCTCCATAGATCTTGGTCTTTAGTGTTCCGGGTCAATGCTATTAATGTAATTCCTTCCTACCCACCACCACCAAGGCCATTGGTTCTCAACCGGTGGGGAATCCCCCTAATGTGGGGGGGGGGGGGGGCGGGAATGTTGGTTTCCAAGGGGGGGGGGGGATGGAATTAAATTATTTCAAGATCGCGATTACTTTATATTGTTTTTCCCTCCATACTTTACGTTTCTGTACTTCTCGCCCTTCTGAAATTCGTTTTATAACTTAAGTAGACCCGCAAATCACGTTTAATGTAGACGTCTAGACTTGTTCTAGTATGTGTTATTAAATTCAGCTTCCATTTTATGTATACCGTGTATTGGCCCGGGGGGGGGGGGGATATATGAGGAGGAAATACGAAAGGAGGGAGGGGATTGACATTCTGAACATATGGTGAAGCCGTGCATGGGCCAAAACAGGTTAAGAACTACTGACCTAGGCCATTCAACATCACCTTTAGACAGCAACAGCTTCTTCTTCCGCAGATCTCTCCAATAAGCACAATGCTCTCCATTGCATCTCTTCATATCATATGACCAAAGAACACCGCTGATCTCATTTGTATTGTTGCCTATAATGTTCTACATCAGCATCTTCCAGACAATCATTGAAGTCTGATATTCCAGCTTTTGCTTGGTCTGTTCTGCTTTTAATCTCTGTCACACATCTCCCATCTGGTTTTCTGAATGCCTGCAAACATTGAATAATTGACACATTGTATGTAGCATTTTGCCTTCGATTGTAATATCGCATCTTGGTGTTCAATTTTTTATGTGATCTAGAGTGTCCTCTAATCTCTACTTCTTCTTTCTACGAGCGCCAATCAATAAGACTAAATTCAATTGTGTGCTGTTTCCCTGAGTACTTTCTGTTGTCAGTGAACTTACTCCTGCTTTACTCTTATTCCCTCCGGTACACTTTGCACGTATGTCGTCAGTTGTCCAACGTGTTGCTACGGTCTGCGACACTGAAGACATTCACATTATATTTTCACACATATCAATTATGCTATAATCACCAACTAGTTCACATGGAACGCCGCCCAGCCGTGTATCGGGAATTCAACATTCATGAAATTGTCCCCAGGAGAACACGCAGCGTTCATGTACGGCAGACCAAATGTATTCTGGCGCGACAACGCAGAATCCGGGGATCTCTGGTGATGGGTACTGGCGCATGGAAAATACCATCTTAGGCCAGGAGGTTGTCAAGCGTGTCCGGTATACGTGTCGCAGGCTATACATTACATGATAATGATCAGCGGGCTTATGTTAACGACGCGGAATAACCCGCTTACGTTGACCCTCTTAATGTTCCGTAGCATAAATGGTGCTTTGAAGTTCTATTCTTGTGTGGAGTGTTTTGTGTGTGTGTGGGGGAGGGGGGGGGGGGGCAAAGAAGCGGCAGGGAGGGGAGAGGGGAATCCCCTTTCAACATTTCGACCCACGAACCTCAAACCGTGAGCTCGCGAATCACTAGTGAGTAAACTCTTGCCACAGTTGGGTGGGGGAAGAGACTCTTGCCACATTTGGGTGGGGGGAGGGAGTCGTGTCACACTGGATGGTGGTGAGCGTGTGTCGAACTGGACTATGGTCAGGCTGTGTCACACTGAATGGTGGTCAGATTGTGTCACACTTGGTGGGGGTCAGATTGTGTCACACTTGGTGGGGGTCAGATTGTGTCATACTTGGTGGGGGTCAGATTGTGCCACACTTAGTGGTGGTCAGATTGTGTCACACTTGGTGGTGGTCAGATTGTGTCACACTTGGTAGTGGTCAGATTGTGTCACAATGTATGGTGGTTAGATTGTGCCACACTTGGTGGGGGTCAGATTGTGTCACACTTCGTGGGGGTCAGATTATGTCACACTAAATAGTGGTCAGATTGTGCCACACTGGATGGTAGTCAGATTGTGTCACATTAGATGGTGGTCAGATTGTGTCACACTGGATGGTAGTCAGATTGTGTCAAACTGCGTGGGGTCAGATTGTGTCACACTTGGTGGGGATCAGATTTTGTCACACTGGATGGTGGTAAGATTGTGCCACACTGGATGGTGGTCAGATTGTGTCAAACTATATGGTGGTCAGATGTCACACTGAATCGTGCTATACCAGGTGGTAGAGTGGGTCAGATGGTATCACACTGGGTGGTGATCAGATTGTGTCACACTTGGTGGTGGTCAGATTGTGTCACTGGATCGTGCTATACCAGGTGGTAGAGTAGGTCAGGTGGTGTCACACTAGGTTTGGAGGGGTTAGATCGTGTCACACTGTATGGTAGGGGTTGGGGGTTGGTGTGGGATCTTGTAAGGCCAGCAGGAAAAGGGCAGATTATGTCACGGTAGCGTGGAAGGGGCGGATTGTGCCACACAGGGTTGTAGGGAAGTGGATAGTCACGCTGACATGGAAGGGCCGTCACACATAAAACGGTTCACACACAGTCCTGTATCAATATCACACACCCGGTTCACACACACACAATACTGTAACAACATCACACATACGGTTCACACACACAGTCCTGTAAAATCACACAAACGGTTCACTTACGCAGTCCTGCACCAACACACCAAAAACAATTCACAGATCACAGTAACGTGTATTCCCGGTAATTATAACAGGCATGTCCCTATTACCCAAAGTCGTGAACACGCCACCTGATTGTTCAAAGATATAATACCTGTGTCGGCGTGGCGTCACAGCGGATCAAAGAACTGGCACCGAAATGAGATCAGAGATGTCAATCTGCAAGGTGGGCGGAGCAGGAGTCGTATCGTGGATGACTTGTACACAAAACATCGGACTGAGCAGGAGTCGTATCGTGGAGAACTTGTACACAAAACATCGGGCGGAGCAGGAGTCGTATCGTGGATGACTTGTACACAAAACATCGGGCGGAGCAGGAGTCGTATCGTGGAGAACTTGTACACAAAACATCGGGCGGAGCAGGAGTCGTATCGTGGATGACTTGTACACAAAACATCGGGCGGAGCAGGAGCCGTATCGTGGAGAACTTGTACACAAAACATCGGGCGGAGCAGGAGTCGTATCGTGGAGAACTTGTACACAAAACATCGGACTGAGCACATACAAACACAAGATGGGAAGAGTTTATTCTAAGACATTCACGAAGGCTTCTGTGATTGCGGACTACGGTGGTGGGGGGGGGGGGGGGGGGGGGAGTGTTAGAGAGAGAGAAAGAGAGAGAGAGTGAAAGAGAGAAAGAGACAGAGACATACATACAGACAGAGACGGAGACAGATAGACAGAAATACAGAGAGACAGAGATAAAGAAAGAGAGGACAGAGAGACAAAAAGAGAGAGGAGAATGAAAAGGGAAAGAGGGGGAAGAGAGAAAGAAACAGATAGTGGGTTGATAGAAAAAGAGAGAGAGCGAGAGGCAGACGGGGTACAGTTGAAGTGCTAGAAATTGTGTCCTCCAATGCTGACAAATAAAATATGTTACTTCCGAGCAATTACCTGGTTGAACGTGCCAAAGTTTCATTTCATGACGAGACGCAACCAACCTCCCTTCTCCGCACCAATACACTCCACCACTTCACAACCGCCACCACAAACTTCCACCACTTTAAACTGCAAACATAAACTTCACACTTCACAGCCACAGCCATAAACTTAACACTTCACAGCCGCAATCGCCATATAACTTTGAAGGTGTGATTTAAGCGTTTGCAGCCTCACTTAGATACCAAATATAGACACAAATATAGACACAAGTATATCTACATTTACAGACACAGATATAGACATAAGTATAGACACATGTATTTGTAATGAATGCTAAAGTGCAGTGGTCACCCTCAGACATCACTGCCAGCTATTCTGAGCTCCGTTATCATAAACTGGCTTACTGATACACTATCTTCATTAATAGGGGAACCGCTGTGGCTGTCACGTATAATAAAATTATCGGGTATTGATGAGCGCACTCAGATCACGACAGAAAGGAGTATACCAGCATGAAAATATAAAACAGGCACAATGAAGAATCCAAGAAACTATTTCAGATGAATGGCCTCTGCAAAGGAAATAAGTCACAAACAAGTAAAGCACTACTATATACCCTTTAAGGCGTATTTGGCATACGGAGTTTAACCTCCATCTGCATAGACCAATCGGCATTCAAGATATGTTCCTGACAATATCACACAAGCCGCGTCCCCTTCCCAATACATATCCTCGCACCAAGTGTAGCCCAGGTCGACCAGGGAGCCGATGACCATTTGAAGAATCCGCCTCTGCAAAGGTACTAGAGAGGTACAATCGTGCATGCCAGTTGGCACAGCATTTTAAGAAAAAAATGGAGGCAACAGGCTGATGTCAGATTTCTGAATGTTTGTGTTTGGTCTTTGCAAATCAACGGACAGTTTGTTCACGCGCAAAAACCACTGCGACACCCCTTGATCCCTGCGTTTGTAAACCACAGTGTGTGGACGCCCAACGGCTGGAGCTGGGCATGATGAGCCAGCCAACAGCGCCTTAGCTTCTGATCCCGTTCACCAGTGTCGGACATGGCCAACTACGCATACCATGTCAACTGTATTCATCAAATAAACCACAGACCTTCCTTGCTCTAATGTGAACACTAACAAGCTGTCTTCCCCACTACAAGCGAAGTCAGGTCTCTCACGAGAAAGTAGCTGCTGCTACACTGCTTAATAATATGAAGTGGTGCTCATATTTGCTCACACATGCCAGAAACCCATTCTGGGTGGGTTGTACATTCCACGTTGCTTTCCTACTGATCATTCTTTTTTGGACTTATTCATGCGTGGTTGGATTGTGTGGGTCAAGTTTGTCTACAGGATCAGGAAGCCAGTCCCAAACCCAACCCTCCTACGCCACCTATGGTTGGTTACAGCGTGATACTGTTCTCTGCTTCCTTTTAAAGGCCCCGGTAACACACGGGCGGTCTCCTCCTAAGTCGCCTGTGACGTCATACTAGGTAGGCTGCATGTTAATATCCTCTTCTTCCCGTTAGGGTCCCGTTAACACACAGGGGAAGCTCCCGTGGTCGTCTCGTATGACATGAACGGTAGGTTGCAGTGTTAATATCCTCTTCTTCCCTTTAGGGCCCCGTTACAACACAGGGAAACTTCCGTGGTAGCCTCTTACGACATGCAAACTGATACCCTCCATATTTTTGTTTGTATTTTGAGGCAGTTATAGAATATTCCCGAAATGTGTTTCACGTGTTAAAAAACAAACAAACAAACAAAACAAAAAACAGTAACAAATGCAGAGGTATTGATGCCAGGGTTACTACAAGAGATCTCCCCACTTCTCCACGAGTCATCCTATGAAAACAGACATGTATGCTCTTCTCGGGTCATGAAATGAAACGGACGTTTGCAAGCTTAACGAAGACAGACTGGACCTTGGTTGTTCACAATGTGAAATGGACGTGAGCTTAGTACGGAGATCTCCGCTGGTCATAATGTGAGACGGACATTCGTAAGCATAGTGAAGGCAGACTTATTCATAGTCTCCGGAGATCTGTGAAACAAATATTGTAAGCCAAAGTAAATTATAACTGAACGCGAACAAGGTGGATCTGTGAAACGAACTTATGTTTGCCTAACGGAGGGAGAACCGAACATTTGTCTGCATAACGAAGGGAGAACCGAGCATGTGTCTGCCTAATGAAGGGGGAACCGAAGATGTTCTCCCATGTAATGAAGCCTGCTAAGGACTGCAAGCTTTCTATACTGCCAGCATGCAAGAAAGTAACGACTGTTCTCCGCGATGATGGTGCAGAGTCAGTACCGACGTGTTGTACACACCACATCACGTGTAAAGCTCACCGTCTGGACACCGACGTCCTTCATTCTTCCAACAACTCTAATTCGCATGTACATTTAACACCAACAGGATGTGCGTTTTTGGTCGAGCATGTGCCTGGAAGCGATAACGGACAGGATCCCGAAAGCGCCTGAGAACCGTGGATAGGAACAGACTCCAAAAAGCACAGTATATACAAGGAAGTCTGTGGACGGGTATACCTGGAGATAAGGCACGCTTAGAACGTGATGTGCATGTTTTCAGAGACCACACGGTCCGCGGAGCAGGAACGAGGTGGGTATCACGTCGGCTTGACTTGACTTTCTCACAGAAGTCGATATGGATCAGATATTATATTTGTGGCAATAGGAGTTAGGTAATATACTATCATAGTGGCAATAGGATTTGTGTAATATACTATTATAGTGGCAATGGGATTTGTGTAATATACTATACTACTGGCAATAAGATTTGTGTAATATAACTATACTTGGCAATAATATTTGGGTAATATACCATGCTGGGATGATAGAGTTTATTGTTTAAGTTATTCCTCACCCATAAATGGGTTAAATACTCCTCTGGATGCCAAGGTATAACGTTAAACTATCTATAATAAACGGCCGAATGGTGAACACATCAATTCATGTGGCAACTAGTGCAGAGACTGCTTGTCGTCAAACGTGGTAACAGATGGAGACATCACCTGGCCATCTACACGCAGGTGTTTACACACTGACAGGGCACGAAGCACAGTTAGCCTATGTATATATATCTCAATATCTGCCTGAGTTGAATGAGAAACACCAAAAGGCAGTGGAAATGTGGTTTCTGGGGACAATGCACAGAGTACAATGGATGCACAGAAACACCAACGACGCAGTTCTAGAAGAACAAATAAAACCGTAAACTGATTATAGAAATTAGACGTAAACAGTCACGGGTCGAGGGAAGACTATGTGGAATAAACTAGAACACTTGTGACAATTGGCAAAACTAATCGAGAAAGAGCAATAAGAAGGCAGAGGTAAATATTTGAATGGCTTGGGCGACATGGGGTATCGAAACAAGAAACATAGACCTCAACCATGACGCTGGTACCTGGGAAGGTTAACCGGTCCAACAAACGCACACAGTTGTCGGATGTGTCGGCCTAACGGCGCAAGAACGCAGCTCTGCTGTAAACAGGCACAACGTAATCACGTCCGAAAAGCTCTCCGGACGAACGCAGAAGAAGAAGAAGAAGAAGAAGAAGACAAGAAGAAGTAAGAAGAGGAAGAGGAAGAAGAAGAGAGAAGAAGAAGAAAAGAAGAAGAAGAAGAAGAAGAAGAAGAGAAGAAGAAAGAAGAAGAAGAAGAAGAAAAGAAGAAGAAGAAGAAGAAGAAGAAGAAGAAGAAAGAAGAAGAAGAAGAGAAGAAGAACCAGACGCTGAGATAGTGCGAGTCCGTTTGCGTGTACAAGCATGGTACATGCCATGATGATGAATGACTGAATAAAATGTGTGCGTTTTGAGACAGAGCCAGGAGGTACGATCCTCTAGCAATCTATGCTTCGGGTTTACTCTATTCTGTTACAGTTCAGTAAGTGTTTCCTGCGGGTTTACCCTATTCTGTTACAGTTCAGTAAGTGTTTCCTGCGGGTTTACCCTATTCTGTTACAGTTCAGTAAGTGTTTTCCTGCACGTTCACGATCAGTTTTGATACTTCCCCTGATTTTCCTACAGCAGGCGGGAATGACGTCATGTGTCCGTCAGTTGGAACGCCCCCCGTCTTTCTTTCCTTCCTAATTGTATAATCTCTTATACTGTGATTTTCTATGCATGTTTGGGTGCAAATAATTCTTCTTTACTTCTTATTCTTCCTCTTCCACGCTATTCCTCTTCTTCTGCTCCTCAAATCCCACCATATTCTTCCTCTTCTGTTCCTTCTCCTCCTCGACCTCTTCTTTTCTGCTCCTCCTCTTCCTCCTCCGCCTTCTCTTCTTTCTCCGCCTTTAAGACTTCAGTGGAGTATAATTAGGCAATCAGGCAGGCCAAACCTTTTTTTTAAGGTCAGTTCATGGTTGAATGGACGGTAGCTGATTTGTCTACTGTATGAAGTAGCCAGTCTCAACCCAACCATCTCGAGTCGCCTTTTACGACACGCACAGGAGGTTACAGTGTTAGCATTCTTTACTTCCCCTATGGGACTCCCTGGAGCACACGCTCGGGGTGGCATCATCTAATCTAAGTGAAACACCGGTCTTCAGATGACGATAATGCAAGCCGTCTGCGGACGGCTCGCCACAACGCAGTCGAGCTAACAGTCTGTGCTGCAACTCTAGTCATCAGGTACAGAAAAAACACGATCTCTGTCCGCAGCAGTAAAAAGACCTGTAGCTTGTATGCCAATCAATGGTATTACCAATTACATGTAGATATGCGAGGCCATCTACATAGGCAGAACTGAGCGACAGTTACATTGCAGGGTTTCGGAACACATTCCGAATTGGGTGGACAAGATACTACACACAGATGGTAGCCTAGGCAGGCCGACACACCGGAACAGTCCGGCTTCATCGGTCGTGAGACATGTGCTCGAGAGCGGTCACGTGGTGGATGAGACAGTGCACTTCCGTGTGTTGTTCAACACACAAAGTAGTCGATTGTTAAAGTTTGCTGAAGCTATAATAATCAACCTCGTAAGCCGTCCTTGTGCAAGCAGAAAGACATGTTAGTCCAGTTAAAATTACAGTGGTAGACAATCGATAATAATAGGATGTTTGTGCAGATAATGAAGAACGTTCCACACATGTATCGTCAGATCGCCTGTCACCAGCGAAAGTTCACAATCTGAAAATGTGATTAGCTGGCCAAGGGGTTAACGACATTGTTCGTAATCCCGTGTATCCACGCGGGGAAAACAGCAGGTGCGAGAATCGGCAGGGGTTCGCGCCGCGCTGGTAACTTACGGGGGTATGTGAGCCGGTCGTTCAGAAAGCAATGGCAAACTACTGAACGTAAAACTTGCCTGGTAAATCAATAGCAGCTGAAAAATGTTGGTGTTGACTGCAACGTCCTGTAAGGGATATGCAACATTAAAAAATAGGTTAAACATTGGTCCAGGAGCAGTATCTTGCTATGAGTCCATGATTTGCTAGGACCATCACACGGTGTAGGCCTGAGTGCACAGAGGGGTAGATGGTTCCCGGAGTTAGCAAAGCGACCAGCCCAAGCGTCAAATCCTCTTCCGGCCGTACCCATGCCCTTAGCATCGCAGTTCCATATCAACGTCGCTAACACGCCCGCTAACACTCAAGGCTGTTCTGGCAATAACACGTTTATTTTTCTGTGATGATGTTTACTTGAGTATTCACCACAGCCACTGACTAGGGATCGACAAGATCTTAATCCGGCTCTGTCTGGAGAACAGCAATAGCGTGAGATAAACCGCTTAGTGCCCTTATATGTGTCTCTGTTTGCTGTCCTCCAGGTTCCATAAGCTTATGCACGGCTTCTTCTTAATTACTCACTGGCGGTGTTTCCACCTGGTGGAGCGGTCATTGCATGAAAATAACCAACAGATAGTTACATTCGGTAACCTGTGAAAATGCGGTTACCAAACAAAACACACAAACACAAACTCAGCTGGACAAGGACGTAATCACGACAGATAGAATAGAAGTTGCGGCTAAACCGTCTCCATCAGTAAACTGTAAACACAGGCAAATTAATTTCTGATAATATTTCTGGTAAACAATATTAGCGCTTGTTTCTTTGTCTGTGCGGGTCTGTGTCAATGTGTTTAATCATGAAAGCGGTTTATTTTTATTTGCAAAGTTCAGCCAGCTTCTTTGATTGCTCTCGTCCTCTATCAAGCTGACTGCGGATCAGACTGGCACTGTGGTTAATGTGCTCGCTCACCATCCAGGTATCCGATGTCACCCCCAATACTGCTGTCCCGGTTTCACACCCCAAGTGCAGTGGTCCCGGTTTGAGACCCCATTGAAGGTCTGTGGTCAACTCGAATTCACGATAAGGATACCTGATCATCTTCTGACAACTGTTCGTGAAGGAACGGTAGCGTATCAGGGAATTAGTTACCCCACAGCATGTTACTGCGACCTAGTATATGTGAAGACCTCAACATTCCTACGGAAGTACCTATCATGAGGTCCTTCAAAAGTTGTTTAACTGAAATCTGACTAACGAACTTGTTGGCGATTTTCATTAATTCATTTTTGTCTTTCGTAGTGTGAAAAGGGGAGATGGATTTACAGACAAAAGAATCTACATTATTGCTCCAAGTTGTATCCGATTTAGCTCCGTCTTCGTCCCGCAGAGCGGCCTGAAGAACACGTCGCACAGAGCACGAACTCTGCATCTCCAGCGATGAGCCCCAGGGGAAAATATGCACTTGTGAACAGAATAGGAGTACGGAAAAGAACCCTCGCCCTTCGTAGCTCGAGACAGGCGGCTTGACCGCTTCGACACGGTGACTCCATGTCAGTTAATAAATATTGCCAATGCGAGGACACAGGAACGGAGCATAATGAGGCGACCCTTTGCCGTGAAGTTGGCACCGCGACTAACCGACTAACTAAATACTGCCAAGGTAATTAGGTGTATAATTGTTCGTTGATACATGTTGCACTGATGACTAGCACTAGCAGTAACGGACACAATTGTGATACAGATAGTTGGTAGAGCGTCGTGGTACACGTGTGCATCTGCAAGCTAATTATGTCGTTTGCCGGTGACGAGTGTGAGGTAAGGGAAGCCACGCAGGCACAGCGGCTAGTCATCTTGCCTGCTGGTCCAGTGGTCGAATGTTCGAATAGCTATTTGTTGTAACTTGACCGGACTTCCAACTTGACCCGAACTAGAATGAGTGCCAGAAAATGTCACAGGAAGTTAAATACTCCCTGCGTGATATCTGCACATCAGCCACCCAGTGCAAAGTGGCCTATACACACATGAAGCTAGCACTATATACCACATAGGCCTCGGGGAGTGGAGGGGTGCTTTACTCCCACTGTTGAATACCACCACTTTTCACATGGGGCAGTGAGGAGCATTTTATGTGATATTCACTGCCACAGGAAAGGAGCATAATGGGGCGACACTTTGCCGTGAAGGTGGAACCGCGACCGACCACCTAACTGTTGAATACGAGTATTCCCAGGCTTACATTACCGTTGAACTGGTTCATCACACCGGCGTCTGTGACAAAGGAGCAGTGAGGGCGTGTCCCCATCGCGCATACGGGTTTCGAGATTAGTTGCAGGTCATTTGGCAGCAAATCGCCTTGCGTTGATTTTTAACGATGGCATGTGCGTGGGTAGTTCATAAATCACTGGCAAACTACTAATCATAAAATTGCTAAGAAACTCAAAGAGTCAAAAAATATTCTGGGGGTTTATTGCAACGTCCTGTAAAGGACGTGCGACTAACTGGCTCATCACACCAACATCTGGAACCTTTCCCAGCGGTGTCAAGAGCTATCTTCAAACAGCTGGAATTCGGAAGGCCGTGAGGAAAAAATAACAGCAGCCGGAGAATGATGCTTCACATTTTTTATTCAAGTTGGACCACTCCCCCCCCCCCCCCCCCCCACCTCACACCCCTTTTCCCTCCCTCCAGAATGTCATTAGAAGATGTAAACGCATGCAGGTTTATCAGTCGGGAGACTGGCACGAACATGTTTGTTGTTGAACATGTACCGTACTTTCAGCATTGATCTAATGACTGCCCATAATCTTAGTCTTGATGCGGTAGCTTACCCTTGCAGTCCACATCCGCATAAGCAATTTACATCACTTACACACTTACGCATACACACATACACACACTCACACATACACAAACACAGACAAACGATTTCTTTTGCCCCCGACAGAAAAAAAAATTCACACCTTATCGAGAATTCGAATCCGGGTCTCCGGAAAGAAAACTCGGCGTCAAGCCACTCGGTCAGCCATTCCTCCTCCTCCTCCTCATTATCATTATCAAATTGTTCCTCGTTATAAACATTAATGTAAAACTAAATTATGTGTGGAAAACATATTAGCAAAGAAATGAAACGATATATATATATATATATATATATATATATATATATATATATATATATATATATATATATATATATATATATATATATATATATATATATATATAATTAACGTTACAAGAACGCCATCCAGGCCTTGCGCTCCAGAAAATTCCATTACCAAAGGTTTACCTGGACAAAACCATCTGCGTACGTAACGATATACATTTCTGGACGCCATGTTTGATTAAACGTGTCAGTTAAATTTGTCTGCAGCAAATAACACCTGCAAAAACGTACCTTGGAAGCAGCTGAACTATGCAGCATCTCAACGACATCAGTCATGCCTTTGAGACTTTCATGGTCGGAGTTTGAAGCGGTAGCTCAAGGAGAAATTAAATATAGCGTTGCATTCAATGGCAAAATGTTGTGTCTACAGAAACGGCTTGAGATATAAAAATAGCATTGATTTCTACTGAATCCATTTTGTAAAGCGAGAGATGGGGTCAGATATTTGTATGTAAAGTAAACGCACTGGTATACGGCCTTAAGGCGCCATAATTAGATACAGGTAAGGGTCTTTTTACACGACTTAGACGCATTGGGTATATGGTGCTAAACCTATACATCTATAGATCAGTCGGCACTCGGTGGGAGACATTTCCTAGTACCCAGTTTAGTCTCGGTCAACCCGGAAGCCCAGATCAATTTCATAAACTCAAATCGGGTCGACCCCATGACCACCGGGTCAGTGGCGAGTGTTAGCCACTATGCCACTTCCGCTCACGCCAGACAATAGAGGTAAGACTAATTTCATTTAGTACCAAGAAACTTCTTGCACGCTGGACAATGACTCCAGCAAAGAAACATTTATTTGGCTCGCTGTTGTATTTGACTTGTCTATCCAACAAGTGAAGGCAGGCAGACAGCCACAATATTCTCAACATTCTTCTAAACAAACAACGTGTCTGCTACCGCCATTATTTGCCACCATTTACTCTCTTATTATCTAATATTCGTACCCACTAGGAAGATGATCTCTCTCTCTCTCTCTCTCTCTCTCTCTCTCCTCTCTCTCTCTCTCTCTCTCTCTCTCTCTCTCTCTCTCTCTCTCTCTGTATATATATATATATATATATATATATATATATATATATATATATATATATATATATATATATATATATATATATATATATATATCCTCACTCATACACATACATGTATATGGCCAAAAAGTGGAAGCTTCTTCTCCTGAAGGCTACAAAAGCCCAGCTAACTTGAAACTATTGCTTCCCCAGCCAAATAACATCTTATTTCTCAATGAATGTAAACAGGGCTTTGCTGAAGATCTTGTGACAAGGACAACATATTCTGGTTGTAAAGCTGCCCTAGGGGCACGTTTTTATTGAATGAATTATGGGACCCGAGCGGAGATTAGTCTTCACCGCATTATCTATATACATACACACATTCACACACACAGAGACACACACACCATATATATTATACACATATATACATTTATAAATACAAAAACGTGAATAAATAAGCTATGGCAGGTTTAGGATAGGAACGAAACAACATTCTTATTTTATAATCAAGTGAGTATGGCAGAATAATTATTATTGCACAGATTTAACAAGGCAATCGCTCTGGGATCAATTCCCGGCACATGGAAAATGTTTTCCAACAGTATAAGGCTCCGGAGTCCTCCCGGTCTTCTAGAATGTGTGCCGTAGATTCTTCTCGAAGGAAAAGAGTAAATGCCTAATACTTTAAATCAGTGGTTCTCAACCGGTGGGAATTTTGGAGTTTCCGGGGGGGGGGGGGGGGGGGGGGAAATGAAGATTATTTCAAGATTGCGTTAATACAAGAACCGATTACTTGATATTGTTTTTTCCCTTCATACTTTACGGTTCTGTACGTCTAACCCTTCTAAAATTCATTTTATAAAGTAAGTAGACCCACAAATAATGTTTTATGTGGACGTCTAGACTTGTTTTAGTATGTGCTATTAAGTTTAGCTTCAATTATTACGTATACTGTGTAGGGGCAGGGGGAAATTTTTAGGGAGGAAATACGAAAGGGGGGGGGGGAATGACGTTCTAAACATATGGTGAGGGGGGGGGGATGACGTCCTAAAAGTGAAGTCCATATGGTGAAGGGGGGCACGGTCCAAAAAGGTTGAGAACGACTGCTTTAAAGCATTTCAATTCGTAATGCACAGACCTAGTATATATGATAGCCGTCGCTTAACGCTAGGCACTACGTTTTCGGTTGCCGAACTTTAACGGAGATGTTTTTATGTAACTTTCGTTTTCTTGTTTTTGTGTCTCCGATTTGATGAGGGTTAGAGTGCTCATGATGTTAAATCCCCGATTATTTCAACATCGAGGCAAAACAGACACCGAATACTTTATATAGTTTTTCCCACCCCGTTTTGCCGTGTGCATTTCTGGCGCTTCGAGAATCCTTGTTATACAGGAGACCAGGCTGTCTATTCTCAGTGGTAAGTAAACCCGTAAATACTGTTTTATGAGTTGTACTACATTGTTATACTATGCATTATTAAATTTAGCATCCATTTTTATGTGTATTTTGTAATTTTTGACCATTTAAGTTGGCAATCAATACCACACTGAAATTATGAAAATCGCATGCTGTAATGCGGTATTTCAATGGCGGGAGATGGCAGTTTTACTCCAGCTAGGAACATTTAATATTGTTATGGAATATTCAGAGTGACTACAATGATAATGAATGCATGTTTACAATCAACACATTGATAATTTTTCAACTTTCCACAGCACATCTTTTGTCTAAATGCATCTATCTACGCTGGCGGCCTCGCGTTGACAAGACTGCGACGGGCAGTCCGCGCGCGGTCTTACGTCATCACAACATGACGTGGAGATGTATATATCTGTGTGTGAGTGTGTGTGTGTGTGTGTATATATATATATATATATATATATATATATATATATATATATATATATATATATATATAAACTGGCAGAATTATCTGTCCTTGAGTTAGACGGGCTCCTGTGTTAATCTCCCTTGGCATGAGTGTAACCAACAGTGGTGTGAGTGTGTATGTAAGGTCACAAACAGTGAAAAGGTCAAATTTTTTTTCTATATGTTCCTATGAAATGATAAAACGACACATAAGCATTAATATCTCGGCTTAAAATTGACCTACATACTTTAATAAGGTACCGTTGGATTTGTTTTTTCAAGAGGTGTCCAACTATGCAGGTTATATATCCAACTATGCAGGTTATATAATTAAAAAGCAATTGAGAAAATTTTACCAAAGTGGCTACTTCACACCCCTGTGGCAGTGTTTACTTTGGGGTTATCCTTTATATGATATGCAACTATGGAGTGCACACCTGAACGAAATGCAACGAACTATGCCGGGCAAATAATTGTGCAACCTATTTTATGTGGTTTGTATGTTTATATTTTTGCTACTGTATAATTATGTGTTTCCAAGGCGTGTAAACACGACACTCTGACACACCTCGCACATTTCATTCGTCTGTTCCTGGTGGCTTACACATGGTGGTAGTCAAGTTGGGCCAAGGGTGTCGGGACTGAACAGTGAATGAGGCTGAAGAACAGCCCACGTATAATCGAAAAGAAGAACAACCCACATATAATCGAAAAGAAGAGCAACCCACACATAACCACACAGACCAACACACTTACACAAACAGAAGAACAACCCACACACACACGTTAAAACAACCCAAACACACACACCAACACGGAAGAACAACCCAAACATAACCACACAGAAGAACAACCCACATACATCCACGCGGAAGAATAACACACACACACATACATACACGGAAAAGAACCCACACACAACCACAACAAAGAACAACTCAGACACACCCACACAGAAGAAAAACCTACACATAGCCACACAGAAGAACAACCCACATACACTCGTTAAAACAACCCAAGCACACACATACACACACCCACACGGAAGAATAACACCCCCTCCCCCCCACACACAGAACAACAACACACACACACCCACATGGAAGACCAACCATCCCCCACCACACACACACACACACACAGAAGAACAACCCACATATAACCATTGGACAAGCGGATTTTCATGCCAGTGATATTTCTGGGTCCTTCTTCTTCTTCTTCTGCGTTCATCCGGAGTTTTTTTCCGGACGTGATTGCGTTGTGTCTGTTTACAGCAGAGCTGCGTTCTTGCGCCATTAGGCCGACACATCCGACTTCTGCGGGCATTTGTTGACCGGGTTAACCTTCCCGGGGGTTTCTTAGGACGTTTGACCCTCACTGTTGTGGTGTTATCCCCCATCCCAGCTGGCCCATATAGAACAGCCAAAGACATCCTGGTCAGCCCTCAAGGGAAGGCAGGGGCAGACCATGGGCATTCCCCGCCATCCAAGGAGGCTTCCATACTTGCAGAGCCGACACACAGCGCTCTGGTACTGGGCTCACCCAAGGAATCGTCACGTCCTGCACATGGCTGCTTAGCCTCACTTCCGTATATTGGGCCTTCCGTTCACCATAGGCTGTTCTTCCGGAAACCAGAAGTATGCAGTCTGCAGATGACATCCACACAGTGAGCTTTCGATTCGGACTTTCCACGTAATGGATTTGCTATCCAAGCAATATTCCATTTCGTGCCACTAGGACACTTTTCCACCTTTTATGAAGCCCACACAGTGAGCTTTTGATTCGGACTTTCCACGTAATGGATTTGCTATCCAAGCAATATTCCATTTCATGCCTCTGGGACGCTTTTGTAACCGACATACCTGTGGTATGAAGTGTGGCAGTCTAAATACTTCTTCATGCACCTTTAAATGTCAACCTGAATGTAGTTAAAGTAAGCTGCAGTCAACTTGAGCTTGTTGATATCTCCATAGAGCTTGTCCTCAAATGAAGCAGGTGTGGGCCAAAATATCTTTCTCTGTTCTGCATATATTGGGCACTCCTGCAGCAAATGTTTAGCTGTCATTTTACCAGTTCCACAATTACATTCATCGGTATCTCCTATCTTTAGTTTATTGAACAAGTGGTATTTCAGCCTGTTATGTCCTGTGCGGAGTCTGAAGATTGCTACTTGTTCTCTTCGGTCGAGTTTGTAATATGCATCATCCTTCTGGTGGCCTGGATGCTCTGATTCCCATTTGGTTCTATAAGTGCTTTTTATAAACCTCTTTGCCTCATTATAGGCTATGTCTGTGTCAGGCTGTGGTAGTCGTCCACCCTCTTTTGCTAGTCTGTCAGCCTCTTCATTTCCAGGTATACTGCAATGTGATGGGATCCACTGTATTACAACTTTTTTGGATTTCTGGCATAGACCATGGAGTGCTGCTCTTAGGTCGGCTAGTTCTGTGCTGTTTTTGCTCTTCAGTATTGAGACTGCTGACTTTGCATCTGTGAAGATAGCTATTTGCTTCTCTTTATTTTCCTCCATCAAGAGCATTTCTGCTGCAGTTTTCATAGCTTCTACCTCTGCTTTGAAGTTACATTTCTGGGTCCGATGAGCACTAATAGCAGCACTAGATTTCACTAGAAAACAGCAAGTGAAACCGTTCGACCATATAACTACACTACCAACTTATACCCCAACAATTAATGATGTACAGACGAACTGGAACCAGAATAAGAGGCCGGCCATGTAAACGGGGGAGAGAGGGAATAGTAGTCCATGGGAATCTTGATATATGAAGCCCGTACACTGGCACTCTCCCGCTGTTTATGCTTCACCTCCACACCACATGGTAAAATAGGAACAAACTGAGATGAGATGAAATGATGAATTACTCATTTTATTCCCAGAATCCTTGAAATTGCCATACAATTCTGAATCTCCGTGTTACATCTTTTGCTCTTATATAAAACGCATTAGGAAACTGAAATGTTTTAGTCGCTTCAGGAATGACTGATCGGTCTGAGGTGATTTGTTTGTTAGACTGAGAATTCAGACAACAACTAAAATTATATATATCCAGGAACGCTCTCATTTTTGGGGGAAAACAAAATCATGTCTGTTGTGTCCAACGTGTTCTCAACTTTCTTCCTCCACTCTATAAATTAGGGGGTTTACAGGCGCGAGGAGACGGTGGAGAGATAATATATATATACAGACCTACAAGCACTTGGAGTCAGCGACTGGCAAGAGAAGGTCAACCAGAGAGACGAATGGAGACGGATTGTATCTGCAGCAAAGAACCTCAATGCCTCGGAACGCTGAAGAAGAAGAAGACAGGCGCGACGGCTGACTTCATCGCACCGGGTTTTATCCCATATGACTTGGTCTTCTGTCCGCAGGGCGGCATGAGGACAGCGTTGTACAAAGCACGAAGTTCTAGCTTCAGTGACGTCCGCCGAGGATCTCTGAGAAGACTGCACCTGTAAAATTAGTGACAGAGTCCAGAGTGGCGCCAGAGAGGGGGGCCTAAACACCCTCCGCGGAGACGCCCAACTCTATCAAATAACCATTAAGTAATTGTTCACGAGTCTCTAATGTAACAGTTATTTCCCTGGTTTTATAATGTGACCAACAAAAACGAAAACGTCATGGTAAAATAACCGATACCAGAAAAAACAAGGATTACAAGACTGAGACAAAGAGTTGAATAGACTAGATATTTAAGAACAATTTTCACCAGTGGAAACATGAGCTCTGACATGATTGTCAATGCCCGGTACAGACAGAGCGTCGGGTCTAACCGAATTACTTTATTGATCTATTGGAGACGGCGTTACTCGGTACCAGCTTTCATTGAATGTTACAGCAGCTGAAGTTTGAACTGGTCTGCTCAATCAGTGTTTGGCATTTCTGTCTGCTCAATGAAAAAATGAAATGGCACTTACCGGTACGATCTGGCGTAGGTGTGAGACAGACCAATAGAAGGTAGGAAACATTGGGTGGAGAGAATGATGGAGACAGGAAGCTAAGAGGAAGGAGGGGAAAGGAGACACAAAAGATAGAGGACAGAAATTACGAGGCAACTCGACAAGAGGAAGAACGCGAGAGAAACAGAGATGGGTGAGAGAATGACGGTGTTGTGGAAAGAGAAGTGGGGGAAGAAGGTATGAAAGACAGAGGGGAAATAGGAGCAGAAGAACGATATGAGAAATACAGCAGAAGAGTAAAGTGAAAGGACAGAGATGGTGACGAGCGATCAAGAGAGAGACAGGATGAGAGATTTTGACAAATGAGAGGGCGATAATGAACCAGGAAATAGACAGGAAACCCAGAGGAAGGGTAACAACCTGGGGCAGGAAGACGCGAAAGAAATAGAGGACAGAAACTATGAGACAAAGTGGGAAGGGAATGAACACGAGAGAGAGAGAGAGAGAGAGAGAGAGAGAGAGAGAGAGAGAGAGACAGAGAGAGAGAGACAGACAGAGAGACAGAGAGAGAGAGGGGTGAAGGAGGGGGGGGGGTGGTAATAGAGGTGTTGAGGAAAGAAAAGTAAGTAACAATCGCAAGGTGCCAAGACGTTAGGGACAGACAAACCCAGAGAGGACATGAACAAATAAAACGAAAGAAAAAATCTGAAGACAGCTGAAGCCGTGGTGGTGTGGTTGGTTAGTACTGTCAACAGTGGTCCTGGATTAAACCCCCAGTAGTGGAGGGCGGGTTGCAGTTTCTCTAATCAGTACTGGTCTGGGGTGGACCCAGCCTCACAACACAAGTGCCGAATTTCTGGGAAAGTAATGCCGGATGGCGGACACAAGTCCCCGTAAAAGATGTCACTGTGTACAGTCAGAAACCCCTTTACGTGTCTATGTTTTATATTGGCGGCTCCTCATTGAGAGGCAGGCAGGCTTTCGTAGAAGGTATTATGGATAATGGACGCTTTTCTCCTCACATAGTGAGTTATGCCGATCTCCATGTAGGATAACCTCAGTAACGGCATTATATACAAGGTAGATTTTCTCCTCACACAGTGAGCTATGCCGATCTCCAAGAAGGATCTCCTCAGTAGATATTCCGCAACACAATCCCCGCGGAGACTTACTATGGTACGAATGGAGAGGAACATCGCTACACCGACCTCATGTCTATTGATGCAAGGACTTTTTCGGAGCTAAGGTAACATGAGAGGAAGATCGCTACACCGACCTCATTTCTACTGATGCAAGGACTTTTTCGGAACTAAGGTGACATGAGAGGAACATCGCTACACCGACCTCATGTCTATTAATGCAAGGACATTCTCGGAGATAAGGTGACATTAATGCCAATGCAAGGGACTAAAGAATGAACACTCACAGTTCTTCTTCCATACTGTTCAAAGGACTAATAATAAATAGGAATGAATTAGGAAGAAATATACAAATAAAAATTAAGGAAGAATGAAAAATTCAAAGATCCTATGACCTTTTTTCTTTACTCTCTTATTCTGTTACTCCTATGCTCATTTTCTCGTGTTTCGCTTTTCAAGTAATATTACGATAAAACACAGTCGACATAGA
>JACEFZ010028467.1:0-2500 GCA_014155875.1 Cepaea nemoralis
ACTCTTTTCGATTTCCACTGCCAAGGGCTTTTAACATGCGCAACAATACACACGGAGCGTCCATTGTCACTAACCCAGAGACTAGGGGAAATTTGTTTACTAGAAGTCCACTTGAACAGAATCCCGGCCCCTCAACGGGGCTTGAAACCCGGGCCTCCACACACGAGCGGACACCACACCTCGAGACCCCCCCCCCTCCCCCGAAGATTCAAAAGATGTCCCTTTCTTTCTTCTTCTTCCTCTTGTACACCTTCGGCTATCAATATGATAAATCGAAAGAAAGCAGCAGCAGCAATATGAATAGGTTTCACATCTCCATTGTCTGAGATATTTGAAAATATTTGGTATGGTGTTTTAAGATGAACAAAATAGCTTCTAAGAATACACCTCAAATAAATGCAAATACCACAGTGTATCTGTAAACGACACCGTTGTCCGACATTCCTGTACGTAATGACGAACTAGAATGAATAATAATGAAATAATCTTATCTAACAACTTCTGAGTAAGAAGAAGCGTACCCAGCGATTATGATATGTTCATTTTAAATATCTTTCCGCCATGCAAGCCTTACCGATTACTGTGTGGTATCTTAAAAGTAATCATTTTAATATTGGTTTTCAATTTCTGGTCAACAAAGGCGGTCCCACGACAGTAAAGATTGGATGAGATGCACAGACAAATTATTTCTAGCAGCTGGAGAACAGTAGCTGATAGCAGTAGAAAAGAGATGAAAGTATTAACTTCCTGTATCACGTTCGCACTTAGATTGTGTTATCGAAGATGTGAAAACTTGTTTGGCTCACCGACGTCATTGAAGTTCCGGAGCAGATGACATCATACAGATAATACAGCAGGGCAAACTAGTTTACGCTTTGGGTAATTTATGGTTACCTCTAAGTAACTTGGCAGGTGCGAAACGCGCTGGTAATGTCATGAGTACGGCGGGAAGCGTGTTCGACGCCCGGGCTCGTCGCTTGTCAAAGTGAGAAGATTGGCCATTTATTCTTTCTTGCTCTTAGGCCTACAAAATGTGATGGCGCTATCACACCACAGACCCATAACAGGAAACTGCTTGAGAAGAAAATTACTTTTATTCTTTAAAGTAACCTCAGTGCATCTTAAATGTGAAACAATTTTTTCCTCTGTTAAGATAACTATATATCACAAACTATGCGAACCTGTTACTAATGTCAGCCAGCCTGGTCCCCCGTGAGACCCAACCGAAACTGAAGAGTAGAGAATAGAAAATATAACCAGTTATGTTTAGGATTAGAGACATTAGACGTAGACAGTCACATTTTTTTGGACATGTTATGAGAAGAAATGCACTGGATAACTTGGTGACAACTGTCAAGAGCGAAGGGAACAGACCACGTGGAAGACCAAGAATTAAATACCTGGATGGCTTGGCAACACGGCATGATCGAGACAGAAACACGGAGCTGATCCACGACTCTGGTGATCGAGGGAGATGGCAGAACATGACTGCCCACGCTTATCGGCATGGCACATGGTGGATGGATGGTGTAGGATTAACTTGAAAGAGAACAAAGAAAGAAAAGATTTAAAAAAAAAAATAGAAATATAATTAAAATAAAATTAAAAATAGACATCAGTTATAACCAACGCTGCAGAAGCCAGTTGAACGAGGCCGAATTTTATCCCCCCCCACCCCACTCCATCCCAAGGCCCGGCCGTAAATTTGGGATTGGACCCTGTTGCCATGATACAAAATAATGGTGTAACAGAGTTAATGTAGAACGAAGACTGAAGGTAAACCAAATAACATGACGAGACAGAGTAAAATATCTAATGGTCAGTAAGTAAGAATTGATTACAGCTCATGACAGACAGAGAGCACAATTAGTGCGACTAGCAGTCAGAAAACACGGGGATATTTTCACGTGATAATACGCGACATGAGACAGCCACGAACCTTACACGGCATACAGGCCCAGGTTAGTTGATGTGTGTACACCTCTAATATTCAACCTAAGATTGATGATCCTAATCCAGTGACTAATTCCAAGTGTTGTTAACAAAGAGCACATAAAAAATAAAAATATTTCTATCGGGCGATTGAAGTGCCTCTAAATTCTTATTTGCAACGATGAATCAGCCACGTCTAGCCCGGTGTGTGATGTATCAACAAATTCATATTTGTCTGTAAGTAGTAACATTTGCTATCATTTATCAGAGTGTTCTCGAAGGCAAATATGATAGCTACCATGATGCCAGCTGCGACGCTGGAATAGGTACTTCAGGGACAGACTGCCTGTAGTTTGATATCTGGCAGGGTAACGCATCCAGCGGGACGAGCTTGGTCAACCCTGGAGCTTACACTGAGATGACGCCTTTACCTGTCCAGACATTTCCTGCTACCAGAGTTTAGACTGAAACAACCGAGAAGCCCAGGTCAGATTTAAAATTCTGTCTGATGCGGATTCAAATTCAGTACCGCCATGTCAGCTGACGACCATCTAACCACTAAGCTACC
>JACEFZ010028467.1:7500-12500 GCA_014155875.1 Cepaea nemoralis
CATACATACATACATACATACATACATACATACATACATCATACATACATACATACATACATACATACATACATACATACATACATACATACATACATACATACATACATACATACATACATACATACATACATACATACATACATACATACATACATACATACATACATACATACATACATACATACATACATACATACATACATACATACATACATACATACATACATACATACATACATACATACATACATACATACATACATACATACATACATACATACATACATACATACATACATACATACATACATACATACATACATACATACATACATACATACATACATACATACATACATACATACATACATACATACATACATACATACATACATACATACATACATACATACATACATACATACATACATACATACATACATACATACATACATACATACATACATACATACATACATACTACATACATACATACATACATACATACATACATACATACATACATACATACATACATACATACATACATACATACATACATACATACATACATACATACATACATACATACATACATACATACATACATACATACATACATACATACATACATACATACATACATACATACATACATACATACATACATACATACCTACATACATACATACATACATACATACATACATACATACATACATACATACATACATACATACATACATACATACATACATACATACATACATACATACATACATACATACATACATACATACATACATACATACATACATACATACATACATACATACATACATACATACATACATACATACATACATACATACATACATACATACATACATACATACATACATACATACATACATACATACATACATACATACATACATACATACATACATACATACATACATACATACATACATACATACATACATACATACATACATACATACATACATACATACATACATACATACATACATACATACATACATACATACATACATACATACATACATACATACATACATACATACATACATACATACATACATACATACATACATACATACATACATACATACATACATACATACATACATACATACATACATACATACATACATACATACATACATACATACATACATACATACATACATACATACATACATACATACATACATACATACATACATACATACATACATACATACATACATACATACATACATACATACATACATACATACATACATACATACATACATACATACATACATACATACATACATACATACATACATACATACATACATACATACATACATACATACATACATACATACATACATACATACATACATACATACATACATACATACATACATACATACATACATACATACATACATACATACATACATACATACATACATACATACATACATACATACATACATACATACATACATACATACATACATACATACATACATACATACATACATACATACATACATACATACATACATACATACATACATACATACATACATACATACATACATACATACATACATACATACATACATACATACATACATACATACATACATACATACATACATACATACATACATACATACATACATACATACATACATACATACATACATACATACATACATACATACATACATACATACATACATACATACATACATACATACATACATACATACATACATACATACATACATACATACATACATACATACATACATACATACATACATACATACATACATACATACATACATACATACATACATACATACATACATACATACATACATACATACATACATACATACATACATACATACATACATACATACATACATACATACATACATACATACATACATACATACATACATACATACATACATACATACATACATACATACATACATACATACATACATACATACATACATACATACATACATACATACATACATACATACATACATACATACATACATACATACATACATACATACATACATACATACATACATACATACATACATACATACATACATACATACATACATACATACATACATACATACATACATACATACATACATACATACATACATACATACATACATACATACATACATACATACATACATACATACATACATACATACATACATACATACATACATACATACATACATACATACATACATACATACATACATACATACATACATACATACATACATACATACATACATACATACATACATACATACATACATACATACATACATACATACATACATACATACATACATACATACATACATACATACATACATACATACATACATACATACATACATACATACATACATACATACATACATACATACATACATACATACATACATATACATACATAGCATACATGCATACATACATACATGCATACATGCATACATGCATACATGCATACATGCATACATGCATACATGCATACATGCATACATGCATACATGCATACATGCATACATGCATACATATGTGTATAAGAGACATACATGCATACATGCATACATGCATACATGCATACATGCATACATGCATACATGCATACATGCATACATGCATACATGCATACATGCATACATGCATACATGCATACATGCATACATGCATACAAGCATACAAGCATACACAGCCATACACACGCATACACAACGCATAACACGCATACACACGCATACACACGCATACACACGCATACACGACGCATACAAAGCTACACACGCATACACACTCATAACACAAGCATACACACGCATACACACGCATACACACTCATACACAACGCATACACACGCATACACACGCATACACACGCATACACACGCATACACACGCATACACACGCATACACACGCATACACACGCATACACACGCATACACACGCATACACACGCATACACACGCATACACACGCATACACACGCATACACACGCATACACACGCATACACCCGCATACACACGCATACACACGCATACACACGCATACACACGCATACACACGCATAACACACGCATACACACGCATACACACGCATACACACGCATACACACGCATACACACGCATACACACGCATACACACGCATACACACGCATACACACGCATACACACGCATACACACGCATACACACGCATACACACGCATACACACGCATACACACGCATACACACGCATACACACGCATACACACGCATACACAACGCATACACACGCATACACACGCATACACACGCATACACACGCATACACACGCATACACACGCATACACACGCATACACACGCCATACACACGCATACACACGCATACACAACGCATACACACGCATACACACGCATACACACGCATACACACGCATACACACGCATAAACAAAACACGCATACACACCAGACACACGCATACACCGCATACACACGCATACACACGCATACACACGCATACACACGCATACACCGCATGACACACGCATACACAACATAACGCATACACACGCATACACAACGCATACACACGCATACACACGCATACACACGCATACACACGCATACACACGCATACCACACGCATAACACACGCATACACACGCATACACACGCATACACACGCATACCGCGCATACACACGCATACACACGCATGACCACGCCATACACACGCATACACACGCATACACACGCATACACACTGCAATACACATAGAGCCACACGCTACACACGCATACACACGCATACACACGCATACACCCGCATACACACCGCATACACACGCATACACACGCATACACACGCATACAACACGCATACACACGCATACACACGCATACACACGCATACACACGCATACACACGCATACACACGCATACACACGCATACACACGCATACACACACGCATACACACGCATACACACGCATACACACGCATACACACGCATACACACGCATACACACGCATACACACGCATACACACGCATACACACGCATACACACGCATACACACGCATACACACGCATACACACGCATACACACGCATACACACGCATACACACGCATACACACGCATACACACGCATACACACGCATACACACGCATACACACGCATACACACGCATACACACGCATACACACGCATACACACGCACACACGCATACACACGCATACACACGCATACACACGCATACACACGCATACACACGCATACACACGCATACACACGCATACACACGCATACACACGCATACACACGCATACACACGCATACACACGCATACACACGCATACACACGCATACACACGCATACACACGCATACACACGCATACACACGCACACACGCATACACACGCATACACACGCATACACACGCATACACACGCATACACACGCATACACACGCATACACACGCATACACACGCATACACACGCATACACACGCATACACACGCATACACACGCATACACACGCATACACACGCATACACACGCATACACACGCATACACACGCATACACACGCATACACACGCATACACACGCATACACACGCACATACACCGCATACACACGCATACACACGCATACACACGCATACACACGCATACACACGCATACACACGCATACACACGCATACACACGCATACACACGCATACACACGCATACACACGCATACACACGCATACACACGCATACACACGCATACACACGCATACACACGCATACACACGCATACACACGCATACACACGCATACACACGCATACACACGCATACACACGCATACACACGCATACACACGCATACACACGCATAC
>JACEFZ010028467.1:17500-85000 GCA_014155875.1 Cepaea nemoralis
CTTTTTACACTCCTTAAGGCACATTTTGTATACGCTACCAGATCCGCATGCTTAGAAACTAATCTTCAGTCGATGGGTGATGTGGTCAGTATCACATCGACTAATTTCACTTCCCAAGACATTTCGCGGGAACCATTTTAGGTTGGGTCGACTTTGGAACCCAGGTCAATTTTACAAACCCGAATCCGCCCCCAAGCGGATCACATCCATCATCACAGACACGACAGGCACGTGTCTAGCCACTACGCTACAGTGAACATATAGGGTGTATTTTTAATGACTGTGTAGTGTTTGAAAATATTGCCGGTCCAAGTTGTATATTTACCTATTATGTTGCCTGTGTCAAGTCTTAGTCAGATATGACTAAGCTACCGTATGACAGTAGACGGTATTACCTGCTTTCTGTTAGCGCTGAATGTTGGGCGGCGCTTACCACACCCGACACCCCACATTGTGCCAACGGCTTCCGGTAGAAGAGTGCAATTGGGAGGGTACAAGCCTTATCATGGTGCGAGGAAATGCAACCTAAAGACAAAATGTCATGACAGGGCAGACCAGGCCCAATGCCTTGGTTGGCAGCTGGTCTAGGATCGAAGCTCCGACAGGCGGACAGTTAGAGCATTGCTTTGCTGATCCGGCAGCTTCTGCAGCTTGTTTTGTTCCAGATGTATTGGTGATACCATTCCTCTGGAATGAACTAGGCAGATTCGTGATGGTAAGTGATGGTGAAAATGACCATGTGTTCACATGCATCCACTGTGTACGAACATTTACAGCGCGAATTGTCCTTATCAGTCACATTCGCTACCCCCAAGGGCTAGAAGTTATTATGCCTTTTTGAAGCACAATGTAACAAACTATCGTCTGTCAAGACCGAAGGTGCCAATGAATTATGTTGCATGAACTTTACAGAGGGTGAATACAAAACTTGGACCGGCAATATTTTCTAACACTCCACAGTCATTAAAAATGCACCCTGTAGATATGCCATTGACAATAGACTCCTAAACAATGTCTTCTATAGGGCGTATTTGTAATGAATGTGCAGTGTTTGAAAATATTGCCGGTCCAAGTTTTGAATTCACCCTCTGTAAAGTTCATGCAACATAATAGGTAAATACAAAACTTGGACCGGCAATATTTTCGAACACTGTACAGTACTATGGCTCGCCATAGGGGATTGACTCCCTGTGGCCAGATTAGTGTCCTAAACCTGCGACTGGCCTAGCAAGCCGGCAGGGGATCTTCATACTGCTCGTAGAAAAACTAAGAAGTATAAACGGACTGACTATTCAACCATGTTTGGGTAGAACAACAGACACCACGAGACTGGGGAAACGCCATAATTATCCCAATTTGGAAAAACAAAGGCAGCAAAAGAGATAGCACACAATACAGAGGCATTTCACTGTTGAGTCATACTGGGAAAATATTTTGCAAAATTCTTGAAAAAAGATTACGAACTACTTTAGAACCCCAGCTAAGCGAAACGCAGCTTGGATTTAGGAAAAACAAAGGATGCACAAACGCCATTTTTGCTCTTAGACAACTTATAGAAAAATCAATCGAATTCAATGAAACACTCTACTTAGCCTTTGTCGACCAAGAAAAGGCATTTGATAGGGTAGATAGAAACAAGCTGTGGGAAATCCTTAAACAATATGGAGTGAGTACACATCTAACAAACCTATGTAGAAGTTTATACAACAACAGTGAATGCATAGTGAGAGCAACTGGAGGACACTCAGAACCCTTCACCATAAGATCTGGAGTACGACAAGGTTGTGTCCTGTCCCCTCTCTTGTTCATAACATATATAGACAACATATGTAAAGAAACCAGCCAAGCAGAGACAGCAAGAATACCGCATGACGAGAACACAGAAGAAGAACCATCTGCAAATCTAACCATTAGAGAACTCCTGTTTGCGGACGACCAAGCACTAATAGCAAAATCAGAAGCTGAATTACAAGACCACATGAATAGTCTAAACGAAATGTGTAGGGAACATAACATGAAAATTAGCACAAGCAAAACAGAGGTAATGACTATAACTAAAGAAGAACAAACAGCAACAATTCACCTAAACGAACATCCCTTGAAACAAGTAAAGAGCTTCAAGTACCTAGGAAGTATAATATCATCAAATGGCAGATCAGAAGACGATATCGAAAATAGGTGCAATAAGGCAAATCAACTCATTGGACAAATGGCACCAATACTAAAGAACAAACATGTATCAATAACTACTAAGAAAGCACTTTACAACACAATCTTCCTACCAACTCTGTGCTACCAATGCCAAACCTGGACAATGACAGAAAAAGAGAAAAGAATAATCACAACAACAGAAATGAGGTTCCTGAGAAGAATACTCAACGTATCAAGAAGAGATAAGATCAGAAATGAAGAAATCAGGACTAAAGTGGGGGTTAAAGCTGCTCTAGATTTTATTAGAAAGCAGCAAGTCAAATGGTTTAGCCATGCAAGTAGGTTACCAGTCAACAGCATGCCACAACAAGCAATGATGTACAGACCAGATGGAAATAGAGGAAGAGGCCGACCACGTAAACGTTGGACGGAAGGAATAACAGAATCCATGGGAATGTCGATATACGAAGCCCATAACCGGGCACTCTCACGAAGTTTATACTTCACCTCGACACCGCAAGGTACAAGAGGAACATGATGAGATGATGATGAGACTGTACAGTCACTAAAAATACACGCTATATGTCTTCACAAAAGAAGTCCTAAAGCAGTTTCCTGCTATGGGTCTGTGACGTGATAGCTCCATCACATTTTGTAAACCCAGAGTAAGGAGGAAGTGGCGGACGGTATTTCCCCACTGTGACCAGCGACGAGCCCTAGCGTCGAACCCACGTCCGACAGTGCTCATGACATTACCAGCGAAATTTTCTATCGACTTTTCTAGCGTCCCCGTCACTGTGGAAATATGTTGAGGAATAATTCATGTGTCAACGTGAGTGTCACAATATTGTGACAACAGAAAATTCGCTTAAAAGTCGACAGGGTCGACTTCATTGAACCGGTTTAAAAAAAATCCCAGATGGCTCATATGGGATATGGTTCAGTCTCTTTCCGCAGCGAACTGCCGAAAGCGTCGCACAAAGCATGAACTCCATAGCTCCAGCGAGGACCCCCAGGTGTCTTAGAAAGAAATGCACTAGTTAACCGAAGGTCGCGGCCCGGAATCGAACCACAACCTTCGAAGCCCGAGTCAGACGGCTTCACCACTTCGCCCGGGAGACTCCCTGTGACAAAGGAGATGTGATCCAATTTATGCAGCAATTTAGACAGATGGATGCAGCACCAAACGTATAATATTCAAAACTATGTAGTCCCTTCGTGAAGTTGAACAGAAAATTCAGAAACAAGAGGTTGCGCTATTCATTGCTTGGAATATTTCGCTGAATCTTGTCAGGTGCATAATGCAGAATTATGTATCATTTATCTATTCACAACACTGAAATAATCGTGGAGATAACAATGCTCCACACTCGAACAGTATCAGAGACTATGTGTGTTATAATTTCAGCCAAAATATGATTAATCTGTTCATTTCACATTGTATATAATTCTGCAGTTTGCACCTGACGCGATGCAGCTAAATATTCAGGCAATAAATTGTGCAATCTCTTGTTTGTAGCTTCTGTATTTAAACATGTAGGGTGTGTTTTTAATGACTATGCAATGTTTGATAATACTGCCGGTCCAAGTTTTGTATTTACCTATTATGTTGCATGAACTTTACAGAGGGTGAATACAAAACTTGGACCGGCAATATTTTCAAACACTGCACAGTCATTAAAAATACACCTTATAAAATATTGAACTCTAACGTAAACACGGAAAACGACTAAAGTAATTACTAATACAATTACAAATATTCATTAGTTGGTGCCCGCGCAGAAAGAAGGACTAAATTGTTATGACAGAATCACTAATCTGTAGATTAGGAGAGAACCAGACAGATTCCAGCGAATCAAGAAGTGAGTAAAAGACGAGAGCTCTTGATAGGACATGCATTGCGAAACCAAAGGGGGAAAAAGTATAACTAGAAAGGTCTTCCACTGGATCCCACAGGCAGATGAAATAGAGGGAGATCTTAAAACATACGCAGTATACAATCAGAGGTTGGATAAAGTTGCATATCCTTTACGAACGTAGCAGTCAACTCCGGCATTGTTTGGCTGTTCGTGATTCCAGGGATAGTTTTACGTTCAGTAGTTTGCCATTGCCAGCTCTTGGGCTATAGCGCTATGGACGCAGTTCGTAATTCCGCTTACTCGCGTTCGAAACACAGCTGCAGACGATTTGGCAGCAAACCGTCTTGTGTCGGTTTTTATCGAAATGGTATGGGTGCCGGTCGTTCGGAAAGCAATGGCAAACTATTGAACGTAAACTTACCGAGAGATCACAACAGCAAAAAATGCTGGTGTTGACTGCGACATCCTGTAAAGGATATGCAACTAACATTTTTTTTTTGAGTTTTCCATTGCTTTCTGAACGACCAGCACACCTACCATTTAATATAAAACCAACGCAGTTGTGTTTCGAACGCAAGACATGATCGGACCTGCGTGAGACAGCAAAAGATAGTAAGACTTGGAGTGAACTGGTTGAGGGCGTATAGGGAGAGAGAGAGAGAGAGAGAGAGAGAGAGAGAGAGAGAGAGAGAGAGAGAGGAGAGAGAGAGAGAGAGACAGGGGTGGGGAGAAAGAGAGAGAGAGGAGGAGAGAGGGAGAAAGAGACAAACAGATATACAGACAGATATACATTTATACAGACAGATATACAGACAGATAGACAGACAGGTGGGTGGGTGGTTGGACGGACGGACGGACGGACAGACAAATAGATAAATAAATATAGAGACAGCGAGAGAGACAACGAGAGAGAGAGAGAGAGAGAGAGAGAGAGAGAGAGAGAGAGAGAGAGAGAGAGAGAGAGAGAGAGAGAGAAAGCAAATAATCTCAACCTCAACAATATCTGCGTCTAGCAACACTGTTCCCCCGTGCATTGGGTTGCAGTCTGTTGATGGTGAGAGACCTTAAACCTGTATGGGAAACACCAGCAACGTGGGTCTAACCCTAGCTGGTCAGCTGTTCTGAAACACCACCCGCTGACATTCTAATATGCTGCCCACCGGTCACACCGCGTTCGAAACACAACTGCAGACGATTTGTAAACAGACCGCCGTGCGCTGGTATTTCATACAATGGTATGAGTGCCGGTCGTTCAGAATGCAATGGCAAACTACTGAACGTAAACTTGCCTTGTAAATCACAACCAGCCACATAATGCCGGGGTTGACTGCCACGTCCTGAAAGGACATGCAACAACTAACTTTTATAACCGGTCAAGCAAGCCCCGCTGGATTCTAAGCTTGGAGAAGATAAGGAGAGCTGTACAACACAAAACCATGGACATGGTACTTAGGTATTGGGGTCGGGAGACAAGTGTTTTGTTTTGCGTTCGCTTGCTTTGAATACAATTGTAGTCCACACACGTGCTACTATTTCTAGTGCCCTTGATTGATTTTCATGTATGGATTAGCTTCTCATATTACAAGTGTCCCTCGCCATCAGACGAATCCACTCCGACTTCTGAAGTACTTGTAATTTACGTCTCCAGGTCAAAGACGAAAATGTTCATCCCCAAATCAAGGACGAACATTTTAATTTAATTGCACATTTAACTACAGGCATAGTTATGAAGAAGAATACAACAAACTACTCATAATACCTGGCACAATGCAATATGTTCATTACAAAAACCATATACAGTAACCAGAGACAACATTGACTCAACACGTGTTTGTTAACATCCTAGTTTTCATGTTTAAAATGAGTTCAGTTGAGCAAAAACACACGACATCACTGCCTTCAAGACATTCATACAGGCGCTCCGTCCCCTGGCTCAACAGTTAGCGAAGAGCCATACTGCTAATCGTTCCAACTGCCATTTGATAGAACGCACGCCTGGTCTTCCCTCTCAGTTTTGATATTCGTCCAGAGCCCCTGCCGATCCCCCGTCATAGCATCCTCTTCACATACGGGTTCTGTCTATTCCACCGCTTTCTCCACCTGGTCCCTTAGGCGCCCGACTACCTCTCTCTTGTCCATCGAGACATGTATTCCCTGTCAGCAAATCAGCCTGTTCATTCCCCCACACTCCCTCATGACCAGGGCAGAAAAACCATATAATTCTCACAATCTGTGACCACTGAAGCGAGGCCAGCCATTCTACACGAAACATTCTTTCTCCACCCTACTAAGCATACTCCTAGAATCTGTAATGAATGCAATGTGTTGCAGAGGGTAAAACAAAAACAAAAAACATGCTGAAACAGGGGCCTCTTATGGTTCTGTGATGTGATGGAGCTTTAAGGTCTGAATTTTGTAGGCCTGAATGCACGAAGTAATAGGTGACCAGTCTTTTCCCTCACTTAGCAGACGTTGAACCCTCTTCCGATGGCGCTCATGACATTTTCAGCACAGCTATCTATCAGCTACATTAGCGTGCCCGCTGTTTTCATCATTAGCTTAAATGTTATTATTATGGTCTGATATTTAGCAGTGCTTTTTAGATACACGTTATTCAGTAACAATCTTGATTGTCTGAATTGTTCCTGAATTAATCGCTAATGACGCATATTTGCCTGGGCCTGTCAGAAGCTTCTGTTGCTTTCATAAAAGAAAACACTTGTTTACACACAAAAGTCGAACTAAATATTGCTGGAATTTTAGCAACAAATGTCCTGATATTCTCAAATCAACTTGGAAGGTACGTAAAGAATTTTGGGTGATCACACTTCGTTGTATTTTGCTTTGGGTGAGTATCTGATTGCAGCTTCAAAAGCTCCATCTGCATACTACTACTACTACTACTACTACTACTACTACTACTACTACTACTACTACTACTACTACTACTACTACTACTACTACTACTACTACTACTACTACTACTACTGCTACTGCTGCTGCTGCTGTTGCTGCTGCTGCTGTTGCTGTTGCTGTTGCTGCTACTTCTACTGCTACTCTAACTACTACTACTACTACTACTACTACTACTACTACTACTACTACTACTACTACTACTACTACTACTACTACTACTACTACTACTACTACTACTACTACGACGACGATGGCGGCGGCGGCGAGGACGGCGGTTAGGGGGCGACTGCTGCTGCTGCTACTGCTGCTACTGCTGCTACTACTGCTACTACTGCTACTACTGCTACCACTACTAAATTACAACGGTACTGTGAATAAAGCAACATTATTTAATCCACTGACAAAGCTACATATCTTTCATGATATTTTGCTTATAAAGATTTCTGCAAAGTGTGATATTTTACAAGGCATATTTATTCGTATTATCCAAGTTAGAATCTTCGTGATGTTGTGTGTGTGTGTGTGTGTGTTTTCGTGTGTGTGTGCATGTGTGCACGTGTGCGCGTGTGCAACAACAAAAACAAACAACAACAACAACAACAACAACAACAACAACAACAGCAACAATAATAATATTAATAATAATAATAATAATAACAATAATAAAAGAAAACACGTCTTGTAGCAGAAATATGCTGTGGTTTCGTGTGTACGTCAAGTGATAGGGAAAATCACATATTTTATGCCTAAGTAAATGGAGGAATACGAGGCCAGTCTTTTCCTCCCATAGCGAACGGCGAGTGCAGGAATTAAACCCTCGTGTGACGGCGCGCACGCCAATGTCAGCGTAACCTTCTAACGATTATACCAACGACGGCTGCTTGCTAGCTCACAGTAGATTGTGAATTTAACTAACCTTTTGTTAAAATGTCAAGTTTCCATAGATTGTGAATTTAACTAACTTTTTGCTGACATGTCAGGTTTCCATAGACTGTGAATTTATCTAACATTTTGTTGAAATGTCCGGTTTCGATAGATTTATTTTGCCTACGAAAAATGTGATGTCATCATACGACTCTGCAACAATTTTGTTTTTGTGGTTAGTTCAGATCCAAACTCTACATGTCTAGTTATATTCAACACAACAGCTAAATCGTGGATGTTGTTCTCATTTTCAGTTGCCGGTCCTTTCATATGTAAGAAGAGAATAATATTATCCTGCAGGATGTAGAATCTGTTAGATACTCGGTGACATGACCAGCAGCATAGTTTAGTGTAAAAAACAACACCACCAACAAATTTACTACTGATGTCATGCAACCAGAACATTATGTACAACAATAAGAAAGAAACAAACCGTTTTCTTTGATCATGTGATGAGAAGAGAGGCACTGGAGAAGACCGTGACGACTGGAAAGATCGAGGGGAAGAGAAGCAGAGGACGGCCATATGAAATGATGCTGGATGGATTGAGACAGTGGCATGGAGGAATATCAGCAACAGAGTTGACCCAGAACACCAAATACCGAGATACGTGTAGAGACATGAACGCCTACGCCAGCTGGCATGACACTTGATGATAATGATGATGATGTCATGCAACAACCGGCCAAACTGATGATGGCTTAATGCCCATCCACTAATGTATTTCAGGTTTACTAACAAGATTGATGACATGACCAACTTTGAAACGTGTAAGCTTGCGTTTTCTTGATGAATAATATATTAAAAGTTGGCAGATGACAAGTATGGATGTGTGGCATGTACTTTGTTCACTAATTTTCTGCCCAAGCTATTATGTTTTTACTGCAGCAATATCAGTGGCTAAACCGACAAGCTTATCCAATTTGAAATCATATTGCTCCAGAACTTGCTCTCATCATCATCATCATCATCATCATCATCATCATCATCATCATCATCATCATCATCATCATCATCATCATCATCATCATCATCATCATGTGCCTTACCGGTTACACAATCATGCTTCTCCACAAATTTCGATCTCCGACGGCATGGATCAAATTGTGTGTTGACACCCTTCCGTGCCAAGACACAAGGCTGTCAAGAATGTTCTCATGCTGTCTTTCTCTACCTCTCTTTCCTCAAATCTGTCCAGTTGTGACAAAATGTTCCAGTTTTTGTCGTGTCTACTCGCTCTACCTTTCTAAAATAAATGTCATGTCTTGTAGTCTCGTGTTTTACAAGTTCCAGGAGCTCTTTTAAACAGTAAGGTCTGCACCACAAGCTCTAGGAAACACAGAAGTTGTTCTACGTCAGAGGCATCAGCTATTTCACCAACGGGAATTGAAAATGATTAAACATTGGTTAAAATAGCCGCCACCTGTGTTTTCAGATCAACTGCCATTTTATCAATGCCCTCTTTTACTGTGTTTCTTGAAAGAGATATGTCTTCTAATGCTTTCGTTGTGCTAGGACACGCTGTTTCTGTCGTCGTTGTTGGACACTTGTAAATGAACTTACAATCTTTGAATGATTTTGCACTGATTGCAATCATTTCAGTTAGCTCAAAAAAAAAAAAAAAAAAAGGCCACAAATGCAATATATCCTTTCTGTCATTTCATGTCTTTTGTTGGTTGCGGTTGTCTCAATTCCGTTATTTTCTGTTATTCTGAATTCTGTTTTTTATATATGTTTTAGTTTATATGCTCGCATCGGCCCTTCATATTTTGCATATAACGCTTGTGATTCGTTTCGCAATGTCTTTTGACATTGTATTCATCCGGAGAATCAATGCAGTTATGGAAAATAACAGTTCATTATGGACTTAAAAGTTGTGCAAAAAATGTACCAGTCGCTACATCTCTTGAAACACACGACCTTCTTCATTAAGGTTTCGTCTTTTGTGTGCTTGGAAAAATCAATCGCCATTGTATTTTCACTGTTTCTTGCATTTTGAGTTAAAAATATGTAAACAGATAGGGAAAATAAGAGGTTTGTGATATTATATGTACCATGTAACGAGAGAGCAAAAGCACCAGAAATCTCGTAAAGTTATGAACTGTAAATATTTAGTTCCTCTTATCTATTTAATCTGATTGATAAACGGAAGCATTAATAAATAACAATACATTTAACCAAGGTCCATATTTAGAAGCAAATATCTAAATACATTACCGAAAAACAATGTAGTGATGCGTACGTGGGTGGGAAAGAGATCATTAGTTTTCGACCGATAAGTGCTAGATAAGGTCAAGGTTATATTTGTTAAAGATGTTGCCGATGCGCTATAAGCAGTGGAAGCAATTTGCAATGTCCTGTAATATGATATAGTATTGCGTATTGTGACCATAATGACAACAGACGAGCATCTAAGCAAAAGAAAATGGATCCTGTCTCGGACCGCAATTGTATTCATAAAGAGCCTCATGCAACCCAAGTGCCTCATGTTTGACATGCCTGCTCGCCACCACTCTCACTTCAATAGGACTCAAGTGGCATGAATGTCAACAGATTGGACTCAGGAGTCAAAATCTATCTTCCAAAGGATTTACAAACAACAAAAACTATAAATATATAAACGCCAAAATCTGGCTGGGTTGGTCATCCGCCGGGAAACACTTTCAACAGTAACCTTTAAGGGACAGTTGAAGGCAAACAGGAAAGTGGGAGACAAAGAAATGCATCGAGTAACAGCATTAAAGAATAGTCGGGCATTGTGTTCTTGCGCTTACATATATCCTGAGAACAGAAATGGGTGAATTTTAAATTGTGAGACTTTGATTATGGCATTGCTGCGATCCACAACCGTGATTATGAGTTGATCTGATCTGAAATGAATAAAGTCTATATTTTCATAACCAATCCCATATTAAGTATTTTATTTAATCACGTTGACGTTTGAAATGTATTGCATAGAAAGCATGGAACATATACAACGCACGAACTTTGAGGGAGAAGATAGTGTGACGGAGTCGCAAGTGTGGAGCCCGTGAAGAGAATTAGGCAAATATTAATGAATCGAGAGGCGAGGAAATGACGCTGACGCTGGATGGAACATACGCATATTGAGAAAACCTGACGATGGTATAACTACAAGACCAATGGTTCTCAGCCTTTTTTGGCCCATGCCCCTTCACCATATACTCAGAATGTCACCCCCCCCCCCCCCCGTCTTTGTATTTCATCCCTATAAATCCCCCACCCCCTTTTCCTGCACAGTATACGTAAAAATGGAAGCTAAATTTAATAACACATACTAGAACAAGTCTAGACGTCTACGAAAAACGTGATTTGCGGGTCTACTTACGTTATAAAACGAATTTCAGAAGGGCAAGAAGTACAGAACCGTAAAGTATGGAGGGAAAAACAATATCAAGTAATCGGTTCTTGTATTAACGCGACCTTGAAATAATCTAAATTCCTCCCTCTAGAAAGCCTAAAATTCCCCTCTAGGGAGAATTGCCCATCGGTTGAGAACCACTGTACTAGACAATTGTTTGTTTGTAACTCACCAGGAACAATGAAATGACGGAAGACCTGAATGTTGTGCTGAGGACGCTTATGTAGCCGAAAGAAATAGCAAATAGCAGGATGACTTGGCGCGAGGTGGTTGAGAAAATATTTTCTATTGGGAGATAAAGAACTGAATAAGACATTTGATATCTTCATCGTCTTTTCCACCTCCCCCTCTTCCACATTATCCTCTTACTCCTCCTCCTCCTCCTCCTCCTCCTCCTCCTCCTCCTCCTCCTCCTCCTCCTCCTCCTCCTCCTCCCCTGTATCCCCTCTTTGAGTCTAGATCCTCGACCAGCGCATGCCAAGCTGTCCTATATTTTCCAATCTTCTGGAGCTCGCTGTACACTTGCCAAACATATCAACATTAATAACTATGATTGTGTTGACGTCTCTGTAAGTCATAGCAATTTATATTAACGAAGTATAGGTCACAGAACATACAAACACACCGGGCCGTTATGTTGGGTCAGACAGATTATTTTCATACTGCAAGCATTTAAAGCCGAATAATAATTAATTGGTTCCATTGTGTTATACGTAATACGCAGACATATCAATGGCTGCTAACACATTTTGTCCGTATTCCATAGCTGCAGGGTGAGATAGATTCTAGATTTAGCTAATGATGACGTCTTGTTTGAAAATATAGTTGGCCCACGGTAGAAGTACACTTGCTTCGTCAGGGAGGTGCTATTATCATATAGAGGACCAGGTTCTAATCCAGGTATTACCGTCAATTGTTAGTTTGTCAGTTGTGTGCTCTGATATCTACATCTTTCGTCTATTTCTTTGAGCACCGATCATTTACCTTTTAAGTATTCAAAGTTAGTTAAAGTAAGTTGCATATCCTTTACAGGACATCGCAGTCAACCCCAGAATGTTTGGCCGTTTGTGATTTCTTGGCTAGTTTACGTTCGTAGTTTGCCATTGCTGTAAAGATAGACCACAGTGTAAAGAAATACTTTGTGTGAAGTTGACAACACACAGACGCATCATACGGTAGCAAGTCGCTCTCATCAGAACCAGCCAGAAACATTCCCGAAGCTTCGACAGTTTCCAAGATCCATTTAATTTCATGCTCTGTCCTCTGTCGAGCTGATCGACTCCTGGATCTTATTTCAGGAACCATGCCTTCTATCACTGTAAATATGACCAAGGTATTTCTATTCCCGCAACGCGATGCTGTCTTTGGGAGCCAGTTTTCATCGATGTTCAGTCAAATAATACTTACAGAATAAATGAACATCAATACAAATTGGAGCCGGTGCTAAATGTCGTTAGGTGGTCGTGATATACGCTGCCGCTGATTCCTTCGTCATGTGAAGTAACTAACTTAATATATGTGTGACCAGTCAGCGCGTGACACGGGCAAGTTAATAGCCACACCCTTTGATATCTGAGGAGGGCGACCGTGTTTGAAAAGACGTGGGACTACTTAAGTGACGTCACTTCTTTTAATCAGTAACCCTTTTTGGGTTAATTATCTGTCATCCAAACAACTCACTAAACCAGTGGTTCTCAACCTTTTTTGGCCCGTGCCCCCTTCACCATATTTTCAGAACGTCATCCCCCCCCCCCCCCCCTGCATATTTCCTACCTAAAAGTTTGGCCCGTTGTCGTGTGTGTGTAAAGAATGAATGTCGTATTAGTTACTTGTTCTTCTTTACCACTTTAGTGTCGTCCCTGGAGTGAAGAGAATCGATACCCACATTATTTTTAATTCAATATCTCTATTCTGGAGAAATCCAGCAGACTCCGTCCACACCCTCCCTCAATCTGAAGACACCTTCCTCTCACTCTTACTCACCCCTGGATCATGCCCCCTCTCTTTCTTCCCCAACATAACATACTTGACAACTCTCGCTTCAACAAATAAAAACAAGAAATTTATTAAAGCAAAGAGTATATGTAGGAGAAGTGTATGTGTGTATAAGGTGTAGAATGTGTGACGTGTATTCTAATGGTAGACCAGTGATTTAGAAGCAAAGTCTGTAACATCATAGTGCTTAGCACACAACAGCACCATTTTTTCCGGACAGTGAACCTCACCCAGAAGATGACGACTTTCTCCAATCACTCGAACAAACAGGATGCTGGTAATCCGATAGACACTGTTGATCTTGGTCTTCACTCTACCACACGGTGAAGTTACTCTGTTTCCTAATATTTGTTTGAACTGATAGTCCTCCAATTAACTGAAATGTCACTTGGGGAAAACTCTACTGTTTATTAGTTTCTGGTTATAACATTTTCCCCTCTTTTAGAACACAACCTATTAATGTTTGTTAGGTAGATGTGTGTATATATATATATATATATATATATATATATATATATATATATATATATATATATATATATATATATATATATATATATATATATATATATATATGTCCTTAGTATGCGAGTTATTAATCTTCGGTGATGAAGCTTATCACTCATTAAACACAACACTTCTGTTCATACAATTCCACTCAGCAGAAGCCAGGTTCCCGCAAACCAACTTGGGTATAAGCCCTATGTAGCGGCCTCTCAGCAACCTCTGTCTTCAGATGCTGAGCCATCATTGTGTCAAACTTTGAAACTGCTTCTTCGTAGTAAATCCTCTCCCACTCACGTGGAACACTCAAGGGGAACTGTACATGGAACCTGTAGAGCAGATAACATCATGGTGAGGGCAACTCAGTCCTGACCGTAATTAGGTGATTGTAGGCCAATAACAGCACTCAGATCTATAACAGAGATCCGATCTCTGTCATACGGCCAAATAACTCAATCATATGATCTGAGACATGGCAACACCAGGAAAGACTAAAGGAACGGGTAGAAACCCAGCAGATGCCCTACTGAAGATCCTACCATTACACATTCCCCTCCTCCCTCTCAACCATCCTTAATCTCTCTAATTATTATTCCACTACATTGTCCTCAACTTCCCGAGTAAAATGATATATAACACAAGCTACTTGAAGCCACACAATAGAATACTAGTGCCGACGCTCCTATGATACTTTCTAGCACCGCACTTATAGAACATTCTATCACTAATCATAATACATTATATCACTACACAGTACTGTACTCTATTCCTAATCATACTCTTAAGTTAGATATAATTAATTGCCTACCATATGTCTATTCCTGTTGTTACTCGAGAAACTAGGCAATCCGATTGGATCTATGTCCGTGGATAACTATCCCTACTAAGATAGGCTAGTCCCTCTAATATACCACAACTGGGAATTATCCCCAATTCTAACACTTCAGAATGTTTTCCTCGACTCCATCCACCTGTTTACTGCACTGGGTTTTATATGGGTGCTTGAGTGAGTCACCAGGAAGTCCAGACGCCAATCAGTCCAGAATCTGGCTTTGTCCTCCTGTTTCCAGACTAACCAGAGTCAATTAGCTGTCAATTTTCCTTTTCATCTGGGGAGTTCTTTGTCTCATCCAACAAATATCCGGGTTGTCTGTAAGCCAGGAGACCTTTCTCCCATTACAGAATCCTTCTGACCTCTAGCAGGCATTCTGTCTATCACTTGCAACGACCAACTTCCGTTTTGTAGACAAATGTCGCCAGTACACACCTCTCGAACAACATCCTGTCATCAACTTGTCGACTATGTGTAGACAACTCTACGTGACTCCCTTTGATCTCATACACACTGTTGACCAGGTGTCGAGAATCTGTACCGACGTATTTCCCTCAGTTTGTTCACCATAACAGAGTCAATTGTGTTAGCAAAATAATGTCGGGTTTGGTTATCATTGGTCGCAACTAACAAGTTTATTTATCCTGTGACATAGGCCCCCTCCTAAGAGAGTAGTCCGCAACAACTCTTTCTTCTTGGAGGTTCGATCCAGATGATCTATTCCTCTTCTTCAGGAGCTGGATGTCTAGACAGGAAATCCGCTCCAACATTTTCCTTCCCAGGTATATACTCCACTGTAAAGTGGTATGGCTGAAGTAGCAACGACCACCGCATCAAACGGGCGTTGAGCTTCTGAGAAGTGGCCAGGAATATCAAAGGTTGATGATCCGACTGAACTCGAAACTGAACTCCATACAAATAAGGCTGGAATTTTTGTACGGCCCATACAAGAGCCAAACACTCTCTCTCAACGGTCGAATAATTCCTCTCAGCCGGGAGAAGTTTCTTGCTTGCGTATGCCACTGGTTTCAAAACTGAAGCATCGTCTTTTCCTTCCTGTAACAAAGCTGCCCCAATCCCAATCCCACTTGCATCCGTTCTCAACACAAATGGTTTGGAAAGGTCCGGGAGCTGTAACACAGGTTTGCTGACCAAGGCCTCCTTCAACTGACTGTAGGCACTCTCACATTCTGGTGTCCAAACTATTTGGTCTGGGAATCCCTTTTTCAAGGTTTCTGTTAATGGAGCTCCCAGTTCCGTGAAATGTGGGATAAATTTGTGGTAGAACCCACACAACGATAGAAAAGATCGCACATCCTTCTTCGTTTTTGGCCTTGGAGCAGTTCTGATTTTCTCTAGGTTCTTTTCCTCTGGGACAATGTGTCCTGGAGTGATGGTGTGACCTAGAAATTCCAGAGTCTGGTAACCGATCATGCACTTGGTTGGGCGAGCTGTAAGCCCTGCTTCCTTGAGCCTATTGAAAACACTTTCCAAGGATTGTAAATGGTCATCCAAACTGTCACTGGAAATCAGAATATCATCCATGAATGAGATGATGGACGGATCCTTTAAAGGATCTAGTAAAGTCCTCATCATGCGAGTAAACACACTAGGTGCATTGCTGAGTCCAAAGGGCATGACCTTGAATTCATAATGTCCACTGGGGGTACTGAAGGCCAGTAGGGGTCGAACCTCTGGTTTGACCGGAATCTGATAATACCCGCGACTCAGATCCACCTTTGAGAAATACCTTGCCTTATGGAGCCTCGCGAATAACTGAGTTGGATTCGGCAAAGGTTCCACCTGAAATTGTGTATGACTGTTCAGAAGTCGGTAGTCTATACACAACCGGTGTTCTCCACTTGGTTTTCGTAACAAAACTACCCCCGCATTGTATGGGGATGTGGAAGGTGCAATCACGTCATCCTCCAACAGTTTCTGTATTTCCTCCTCCAGGGCCTTTTCTTTAGAGAATGGCACTGGGTAAACCTTTTGGCGAACAGGCTCTTGAGTGGTCAAAGTCATCTCGAACTCCACCAACCTCGTTCGTCCTGGTTTATCAGTCAGTATCTCCTTATGAGACTTGAGAACCTGGGTTATCTTTTCCCTCTCCTGGGAAGTCAGATCAGGGTTCACCTGTACATCCTTGTAGGTTTCCTGGTGTACCAGGGGATATTCCCTTCCCTCGTTGGTTCCCACTTCTGTCTCCACTGCAACTGCCATTGCCAGGAGGTGAGCTGCTTTTTCTCCTGGTCTCTCTTCGTATTTCCGCAAGAGATTGATATGGAAAATCTTCGACTTTCCCCGTATCCGGATCTGATAGTTCGTTCTGGATATCACCCTTTCCACGGGAAATGGTCCTTGCCAACCTATCTCCAGTTTGTTGTTTCCCGTTGGGAGTAGCAACAATACTTTGTCTCCCACCTCTAGAGATCTGTCTTTCGACCTACGATTGTAGTAAGCCGCATGTCTTTTTCTGGCCTTTTTCAAGTTTTGATTCGCCAGAGTCCATCCCTTGTGAAGTTTTTCTTTCAGTTCCTCCACATATCTGTAAGAAGAGATCACTTCTTCTGATGTCCCCTCTTCAGTCCAACTCCTCAACATGGCTTCCAACGGTCCCTTGATTGGACGACCAAACAGCAACGTAGCGGGTGGTAGTCCTGTTGAGCCATGAGGAACTTCCCGATAGGCAAAGAGTGCTGCTGGGATATATTCATCCCACCTATCAGGTTTTTCCTGCGCTAGTTTCCTGAGCATTGTCATCAACGTGCCGTTGAAACGCTCTACTTGTCCATTGGCTTGAGGGTGGTAAGGGCTGGTATGGATATGGTTAGAGTGGAATACCCTAAATACCTCCTCCATAAGTTTTCCACAAAACTGGGACCCATTGTCCGTCAGTATTTGATCAGGAAAGCCTAATCTAGAAAAGGCCTCCATCAGTGCGTCCGCCACTCGTTTCGAGTCAATCTTGGTCAACGGTATGGCTTCACCCCACATTGTACAGCAATCCACCATGGTGAGTATGTACATGTTCCTCTTCCTAGTCCTAGGAAGTGGACCCACAATATCGATGGCTACCCTCTCGAAAGGAGAGTTCATGATGGGCATTTCACCCAAGACCACCGGCGCTGTCCAGTGTTTCGGTGCCACCCTCTGGCACTCAGGGCATGACTTCACATACCGACGCACATCACCTGTCATTCCCGGCCAATAGTAATGGCAGGAAATTCGCTGCATCGTGGCGGCAATACCCATATGCCCACTGAATGAGATGGTATGCCCCATATGAAGAATCTGGGAACGATGGGCCTTTGGGACCACCAACTGACCATGTAGGTTGTCTCCCCTTCCGGCTCTCCTGTAGAGTATCCTATTCTTCATATAGTACTGCCCCCGTTTGGGTGGATCAGCACTTTTCTGCAGCTTTTTGTAGCAAGGACGTAGAGTAGCATCCTCACTCTGGGCAGTTCGCAACTCCCCTGGCAGTGGGTTAGTCACATTGGCTTCTGCCTCATCCGTTTTCGTCTGAGAGCGAGTCTGAATTGCTCCCATATGGATTGGCTCCCTGGGCATTCCCAGAAAGACATACCGGCAACCGAGGATTACGGGAAAAATGGGATCAGGTCAACACCGCGGCCTTGATGGTGCCGGTGACATATCTTGACCGAATCTCCACTCTGGCAATGGGCAATTTCATGGCTACAGCACTCTTCTGTGCAGGCTGTATCTCCATGGTTTCACCTGTGAATTGTTCTGGATGTACCAGATCCGCAGAAATCACGGCCTCCCCGTCCAGTCCTGTGTCGTATAAACACTCCACTTGACGACCGTTAACTTCTACCAATTCCACTACAGGTGGTTTTTCCTGGTCTGGAGTCTCTTCTTCGGCCTCGACCTGTTCGGTGGGCTCCACCTTAGGTTTTCCGGGGCACACGATGAATTGAGTGTCTCCTGACTTTCCTCTGCAGTCAATAGCATTGTGTGTATTCGACCTGCAGTGTTTGCACCATTTCCCTGTCCTAGATTTTCTTGTGCCGGACTTGAGTGAGCTCTCCTGGTGGTGAGCTTCCTTATCGACCTTGGCATTGTCAGTGTCCACCTGCGTTGAAGTCACTTGACATGCCGCGAAGTGAGGGTTCTTAGCCTTCGATTTGCAATCCCTCGTATTGTGAGAAGGTGACTTACAAATCGAACACCACTTCTCCGACCATGGTCGTTTTTGTGTAGAGCTCGAAGTTTTCTTGCTTTCCCCCTTCGTCTTCTCCGAACTCTCCTCTGAAGTTTTGACATATGGTTCCACCTTTTTAGTTCCTGTGCTTTTTGCTTTCTTCAGGTTATGTTTTTCCTGACTTTTGGTGTTTGTAGAAATGTTCTCTGCTGCCTCCCCATGGACCTCGACGAACCGTTCTGCCAATTTCGTCACCATGTCGATTCGTTCCGCCCCTTGTTCTCCCAAGAATGTCCTGAGAGGTTTCGACATTTGCTTCCGCATCTGGTCGACTACCGTGAGCTCTTCCAGACTCTCATAGTCATGCGCAAACCCAGCCAAATCCATCCACTTATGGAGATATGCTTTCAGACGCAGACTATAGGCGGCGAACAACTCCCCCGGTTCTCGTTTCGCTCCTCGAAATTTTTTCCGGTAGGTATGTGACGTAACCTCGAATCGTTTCAGCAAAGCCGTCTTCAACTCGTCATAATTGTTCTCATGTCCTGGTGGCAGGCGAGAATAAACCTCGTAACCGGTTCCGTGTAAACCCTGGGATAGCTTAAGATTCCATTTGTCACGCTCCAGACCCATAGCAACTGACATAGCCTCGAAGCGTTGAAGGTACTGGTCAATCTTCTCTTTGTCCTCCTCGTAGATCGCTAGAGGGAACTTCATAGCATGGTAGCTATGTCCACTTACTGGTGTTGAGCCAGGGAGAGAGGAACCTCCCACTGCTCCCTCAGTTTCCCCACTAGATTGCCTCTTGAGCTCGAGTTCCCGCATCCGGTACTCATGCTCCCTTTTCTGAGCCTCTTGCTCCGCTTCCCGTTGCTTAGCAGCTTGCTCAACCTCAAGTAACTTAGCAGCTTGCTCTGCTTCCAATTTTTTAGCTTCTATTTCCAGCCTTCTCATGGCTTGCTCAGCCTCAAGTTGCCTAGCAGCTTGTTCTGCTTCCAATTTCTTAGCTGCTTGCTCTGCCTCCATCCTTCTCAATTCCAACTCGGCCTTTCGATCTTCCCTTTCTGCTTGACGATACTCCCTCTCCACTTCCTGTATGTAATCCGTTAGTGCAGAACCCGACAATCCTATTTCTTCCCCCTTTGCCCTAAGTTCCGCCGTAGTTAATCTAGGAGTGGCCATTTTACAGAGAGGTAACTCAGCAGATAGAGTATAGATTATCTCTAAACCAATATATAGCTAATGACAAAATACTATTAATCTATATATTTATAACACACCACACAACACAACACAATCACTCAGTGACAAGAGTAGAATTAGGACCACAGACCTATGCAGACGTGTGAAGTGTGAACAGGTAAGATAAGTCCTAGCACCTATCCACATTCACTCTAGCTGGATTCTCACTAATAGGATATCTCCATCCTCTAACTAAAGATCCCGTGTAAAAAGATCCCGTTGTCTAAAGATCCCGCTGTCCAAAGATCACGTTTACGAGCCCCCAATAAATGTCGTGTGTGTGTAAAGAATGAATGTCGTATTAGTTACTTGTTCTTCTTTACCACTTTAGTGTCGTCCCTGGAGTGAAGAGAATCAACACCCACATTATTTTTAATTCAATATCTCTATTCTGGAGAAATCCAGCAGACTCCGTCCACACACTCCCTCAATCTGAAGACACCTTCCTCTCACTCTTACTCACCCCTGGATCATGCCCCCTCTCTTTCTTCCCCAACATAACATACTTGACAACTCTCGCTTCAACAAATAAAAACAAGAAATTTATTAAAGCAAAGAGTATATGTAGGAGAAGTGTATGTGTGTATAAGGTGTAGAATGTGTGACGTGTATTCTAATGGTAGACCAGTGATTTAGAAGCAAAGTCTGTAACATCATAGTGCTTAGCACACAACAGCACCATTTTTTCCGGACAGTGAACCTCACCCAGAAGATGACGACTTTCTCCAATCACTCGAACAAACAGGATGCTGGTAATCCGATAGACACTGTTGATCTTGGTCTTCACTCTACCACACGGTGAAGTTACTCTGTTTCCTAATATTTGTTTGAACTGATAGTCCTCCAATTAACTGAAATGTCACTTGGGGGAAAACTCTACTGTTTATTAGTTTCTGGTTATAACATTTTCCCCTCTTTTAGAACACAACCTATTAATGTTTGTTAGGTAGATGTGTATATATATATATATATATATATATATATATATATATATATATATATATATATATATATATATATATATATATATATATATATATATATATATATATATATATATGTCCTTAGTATGCGAGTTATTAATCTTCGGTGATGAAGCTTATCACTCATTAAACACAACACTTCTGTTCATACAATTCCACTCAGCAGAAGCCAGGTTCCCGCAAACCAACTTGGGTATAAGCCCTATGTAGCGGCCTCTCAGCAACCTCTGTCTTCAGATGCTGAGCCATCATTGTGTCAAACTTTGAAACTGCTTCTTCGTAGTAAATCCTCTCCCACTCACGTGGAACACTCAAGGGGAACTGTACATGGAACCTGTAGAGCAGATAACATCATGGTGAGGGCAACTCAGTCCTGACCGTAATTAGGTGATTGTAGGCCAATAACAGCACTCAGATCTATAACAGAGATCCGATCTCTGTCATACGGCCAAATAACTCAATCATATGATCTGAGACATGGCAACACCAGGAAAGACTAAAGGAACGGGTAGAAACCCAGCAGATGCCCTACTGAAGATCCTACCATTACACATTCCCCTCCTCCCTCTCAACCATCCTTAATCTCTCTAATTATTATTCCACTACATTGTCCTCAACTTCCCGAGTAAAATGATATATAACACAAGCTACTTGAAGCCACACAATAGAATACTAGTGCCGACGCTCCTATGATACTTTCTAGCACCGCACTTATAGAACATTCTATCACTAATCATAATACATTATATCACTACACAGTACTGTACTCTATTCCTAATCATACTCTTAAGTTAGATATAATTAATTGCCTACCATATGTCTATTCCTGTTGTTACTCGAGAAACTAGGCAATCCGATTGGATCTATGTCCGTGGATAACTATCACTACTAAGATAGGCTAGTCCCTCTAATATAACACAACTCGGAATTATCCCCAATTCTAACACTTCAGAATGTTTTCCTCGACTCCATCCACCTGTTTACTGCACTGGGTTTTATATGGGTGCTTGAGTGAGTCACCAGGAAGTCCAGACGCCAATCAGTCCAGAATCTGGCTTTGTCCTCCTGTTTCCAGACTAACCAGAGTCAATTAGCTGTCAATTTTCCTTTTCATCTGGGGAGTTCTTTGTCTCATCCAACAAATATCCGGGTTGTCTGTAAGCCGAATACCTTTCTCCCATTACAGAATCCTTCTGACCTCTAGCAGGCATTCTGTCTATCACTTGCAACGACCAACTTCCGTTTTGTAGACAAATGTCGCCAGTACACACCTCTCGAACAACATCCTGTCATCAACTTGTCGACTATGTGTAGACAACTCGCCATGACTCCCTTTGATCTCATACACACTGTTGACCAGGTGTCCGAGAATCTGTACCGACGTATTTCCCTCCGTTTGTTCACCATAACAGAGTCAATTGTGTTAGCAAAATAATGTCGGGTTTGGTTATCATTGATCGACTGACAAGTTACTTTATCCTGTGACACCCGTGCTCCCCCCTTTCACCATATTTTCAGAACGTCATCCCCCCCCCCTTTCATATTTCCTACCTAAAATATTTACACGTATACATAATAATGGAAGCTAAATTTAATAGCACATACTAAAACGAGTCTAGACGTCCACATAACACATGATTTGTGGATCTGCTTACTTTATAAAATGAATTTTAGAAGGGTGAGATGTACAGAACTGTAAAGTATGAAAGGAAAAACAATATCTAAGTAATCGGTTCTTGTATTAACATGATCTTGAAATAATCTTAACCCCCCCCCCCCCCCCGCTTGGAAACCCTAAAATTCCCCCCTAGGGGGGAATTCCCCACCGGTTGAGAACCACTGCACTAAACATTGAGAAACGATGGAGTCAATCATTACTGGGAGCGGAGGTCAGCTTGGAAGAATTGATAAAAGCGCTTACTTTTAAACTTCCGGTGTCTTGATGGCGAGTTAGTGAGTTCAAACCCTACCCAGTAAGTTGGACTAAACTGTTTACTTCTTGTTTTTGACATGGGGATGTAAATTAAAATTACCTCAGAAGTTGGAGTGGGTTTACCAATGTTAGCCCCATGTTTTATAGACAAGTAGGCACTCGATACGATGTGGTAAATATCACGTCGCCCGTCAGCAAGCCACCAAAACCTGCTCAAGACGACTACCCCCTTATGGACTGACCAGAACAAGTAATTATTCTGCGCCTCAGAACAGGACACAATAGATTACCCAACCACATGTATACACAATTCAAAACTGGCGAATCAGCCATATGCACATGTGAACTGGCGCCGCAGACAACATATCACATACTCCAATACTGCCCAAAATAGGACATATATAGACAAACCATTGGTCTGGAGACACAACAGTGAAAAATAATCTATATGAACAACGTTACAGTTATAGACAAATATAGACACATTTCAAGCGAACGAAAGAAGAAGAAGAATAATGTCAGTGCCCACCTTTACTACCCAAGATACTTTCTGTTACTAAGTTTAGGCTGAATCGACCTGTGAGTTCAGGTCGTTTTTATTTTAGGCTGAATCGACCTGTGAGCTCAGTTCATTTTTACAAATCCGCCTCAATGCGAATTAGAATAAGTATACAGGCTCTATTTAGGTAGCATCAGTGTTTGTATGTGTGTGTTTGTATGTGTGTATGTATAGGCGCTTTGGTATATGGTCACAGTGTGTGTGTGCGTGTATAAAAGGGAAGAAAAGCTATGCGGTCTTTGTGTTTATGTGTTTAAATAGGGGCAATATCTATCTGGTCTCCTTGCCTGTATGTGTGAATATGTAGGGCTCCAGTCACACACAGTGTGTGTGTGTGTGTGTGTGTGTGTGTGTAAAGGGCATACGTTATGTAACCGACAGTTATTACATGTGCGCATAAATTATGCGCTTGCTATGTGACTTCTGTGTGTATATATATACACACGCGTAAAGGTAGTCCCACAGCAGATACAGCAGTCGTGGTGTGAAGCGTTAAGCCGTCACATATTCTAGGTAAAGACATATAAGGCGCTGTGACCAGTCCGCTTCCCCGTCGTCTTTCCTTTTCCAGACAATTCTCAGACAATTCTCAGACAGTTGTCTCGCATCCATTTTTATGAGGCTGGATCGAGCCCAGAGCCTTACTGATGGGGAAAAAAAATAATCCTGCTTCTAGAAGGGTTTAAACCAAGACCACAATCTTGACAACAAGAGGTTTGTAAACATGCATGTATACAGTAACACGGGCGTTAACTGTGTGGTCTAGAAAGTAAACTGACATCAGGCAATGTCCCAAAGCCGCTGGTTTGGATGCGCATTCTTAGATAATTAAAGTCATTTGTACGCTTGTAAGATTTATTACCTCCTTACACTAGCACATGTTTTATTAATTCTCTTTCCACATACGTCATCATTGAAACCTCCTTCCCCCTCCCCTACTCTCTATCCGCGACGAAAGTTTTAAATCTTAATTATAACCAGTTGCTTTAATTCAGTTTGGAGCATTCTTGTGTGCAGGTAACGCGGTTTTTGTAAGTGTGTTACGCATCTTGTTTATTAAACGTGAATATCTGCACATTGGTCCGGGTTCAAATCCTTGTTGGACGGAAGCTGTTTCTCCCGCCATCAAAATAGGGCCCCAGAGTCGACAAGGGTGTGTGAAACCAGTACACGCGATTGTTCTAAGAAGGATAGGAGCTAGGACTATACCTTCATCTTCTCCTTTCTTTCTGAATCCCCTATTGGAGCTGTAGCCCATCGTTAAACCACTTGTGCTCTCTCAGACATCTCCGTCTATAATAATAAATACGTTTGTTCTGAAGCAGTTTCGCACGGTGTGTCTGTGATGGGATAACACCATCACATTTTGAATGCATGGAGGAACAAGTGATCAATCTTTCCCTCATTTTCGCAGACGAGCTCCTGCATAGAATCCGCGTCCTACCATGTTCTTGACATTATCAGCGCAGTTCGCTACCAAATTCGCTAACGCACCCGCTCAGTCTATGTGTCCCCCATATTATTCATCTGTGTCTTATACTCTTTTATTATGGACATTTCACTGGGTGTAATGAGGTAAACCTGCGATCCGGACTCTAATGGTTTTCTGCGCATCGCGCCTTGCCACATCTAGAAGCGGCTCTGTCCTATTGGTTGGCTTGGTTATTCTGTTTTATCCCTACCTTATCCCTAGCCTGCTCCGTGGCTAAAGGCTTGCGAACGCGGTTCGTGAGCCGGGTACCAGGCGTTCGAAGGTCAACCGCGACCGATTTGTGCAGCAGACCGTGTCGCATTATGTTATAACGTGCTGGTATGGGAGCCGGTCGTTCAGAAAGCAATGGCAAACTACTGAACGTAACACTTGCCTAGTACATCAACAGCAACTGGAAAATGCTGGTGTTGACTGCAACGTCCCGTAAGGGATACGCAACAAATTATTATATCCCTGGACCCTTTCATGGCTGGTTAGATCTGGCAGCTACACTTTTTGTACTGTACGGGATGGGAAAGACCAACCACCCATAGTCGCCTTTTACGACGCATAAGACCGGTTACAGTGTGTTATTATTCTTTACTTCCCTTAAGGGTCCCCCCAAAACACCGACTGTTGTGGTTATGTTAATCTTTTTAATGTTCCAAAAGCTGTCTTGTTACTAACTTTCGTTAACCCTGAATGAGTGATCTCACACTGGTCATCTAAACATGTTCCGTTGCCCTTGATCATTCTCTTTAAATTTTGTTTTCATTTTCGCCCCCCCCCAACCCACACACACAAACACACAACACACACACACATATATATATATATATATATATATATATATATATATATATATATATATATATATATATATATATATATATACATACAAGGCAATCTCCGTCTGTATGTATGTATGTCCTTTATGCGTTCGCGAACGGTCCATCCGATTGAGATGAAATTTTCTACACGTCTTCCTCTCATTCCCGCGCTGCCAACTGTGATATATTTTTAGTGTGAAATCGGCTACTTACTTAATATTATTTAATTTTTCATTGTTCATTATAATTTCTATACAGCAAGGGGACTTAACTCTAGAAAAGTTATTTCAAGGGGCATAACGTTTAATAACTTTTCTGTATACCTTATAGTTGCATCGTTTTCAAAGATTTATAAACTCTTTGTCTATAGTTATATACAGGCATATGAGTTATAATAAATCATGATATAATCTTTAGGGCATTTTCAAAGTTTTCATAAAAAAAATGCATAATGCATAACATTGTAACTGATCTTTTTATGCTTAAGAAGTTATCTACAGTCATGTAGGTGATTAGAAACAGTTTTCATTAAAAATAATGGATGGTGTGTGGAAGGACATTCTTTTAAGCTACTTTTTGTTGTTGTATGAATTTAATGAGACGCTACCCGCTAGGAGCTGGGCGAAGCCACGCCGGGTCAGATAGATAGACAGACAGACAGACAGACAGACAGATAGTCGAGAACGGGAGCTTATATGACTACTTATATGAATTAAATGAGATGCTCCCCACCAGGGACTGGGTGAAGCCGGGCCGGCTTAGACAGACAGACAATCAGATAGACAGACAGACAGACAGTTAACTACAGGCATATGCGTTATAATCCTCCTCCCCTCATCCTCCTCCTACCCTCTTCCTCCTCCCCTCCCCTCCTCCCTCTCCCTCCTCCTCCTCCATCCTCTTCCTCCTTCTCCCTCCTCCTCCCTCTTCCTCCTCCTCTCTTCTTCCTCCTCCTCCCTCCTCCTCGCTCTCCTCCTCCCTCCTCCTCCTAATCACTCCTCCTCCCTTCTCCTCCCTTCTTCCTCCTAATCCTCCTCCATCCTCCCCCCTCATTCTCCTCCTCCTCTTCCCTCTTCCTCCCCTCCTCCTCCCTCCTCCCCCTCCTTCTCCCCTCCTCCTCCCTCCTCCTCCTTCTTCCTCCTCCTCCCTCCTCCTCCCTCCTCCTCCTCCCTCCTCCTCTTCTCTCCTCCTCCTCCCTCCTCCTCCTCCCTCTACCTCCTCCTCCTCCCCTCCTCCTCCTCCTTTCCCTCTTCCTCCTCCCTCCTCCTTTCCCCTCTTCCTCCTCCCTCCTCCTCCCTCTTCCTTCTCCCTTAAGATTTTCATGTGAAGTCCTCCCGTATATATGGGGCTGTTCTGTTCTAGGGCCATGACATTTTGTTGGCAGGGAGAAAAAGGTGGCCAGTGCATGGAGAAAAGGGTGGTTAGTCTTTCCCTCCTGCAGCGAACGACGAGCCCAGAAATCAAACCTATTATTAGGAACGGCTTTCGATAGAGTAAGACATGTCAACATGTTAGAGATGCTTGCAGATCTACAAATTGATGGGAAAGACATTCCATCCATCATGTGCCATGCCGGAAAGCGTGGGCGGTCATGACTCGCCATTTCACTCGATCACAAGAGTCGTGGATCAGCTCATTGTTTCTGTCTCGACCATGCCATGTGGCCAAGCCATCCAGGTATTTACTTCTCGGTCTTCCCCTTAGTCTGTTACCTTGGATCTTGCCGGTTGTCACCAAGTTCTCCAATTCCTTTCTTCTCATAACACGTCAAAAAAATTTTATTTTGACTGTCTACGTCTAATTTCTCTAATCAATTTACGATTTTCATTTGTTTCCTGTAGTACTTGGTCATTTGTTTTTCTGTCTATCCATGTAATTCTTTACATTCTCCTCAGAAACCACATTTCTACAGCCATCAGATGTTTTTCAGCTTGACTGCTCATTGTCCAAGTTTCACATCCATAAGCATGTACAGGTTCTATGTAGCACCTCACACTCTTTTTCTCGTTTCAATTGACATCTTTTTATTGGTCAGTATGTTTTTCATCTTGCGTAAAGGCTACTTTCGCCATGGCGATTCTTGTTCTAATCTCTTCAAGGCATCTCCCATCAGATGTTATAACTGTTCCGAGATAATTGTACCGATGCATTTGTTGAAGAATATTCCCATTTATTTGTATATTACATTGTGGTACTTCTTTCTTCCTAGTGGCGACCATAATCTGTGTCTTTTTACAATTTAATTCTAACCCCAGTTGTTCACTGTGTGCAACAACGGCATCTACTAGTTGTTGCAGATCCTGCTCATTGTCTGCAATCAATACTGTATCATCTGCATATCTAATGTTACTGATGTTTCGTCCTCCAATGATGATTCCATGTATATCTTCTACATTTCTGTATAGGGAAAAAAGATCTGGAGACATTACACATACCTGTCTTACACCTCTCTTAATAGCTTGATATTGACCCTCTTCCTTATCAATCCTTATGGCAGCTTGTTGTTTCCATAAAAACATGAATTGGAAACAACAAGCTGCCATAAGGATTGATAATGAAGTGGGTAAATATCAGACTATACATAAATGTAGATGCATGAAGTGATGGATGTATCAACGTACGGACGGACAGACAGACAGACAGACAGACAGACAGACAGACAGACAGACAGACAGACAGACAGACGGACGGACGGACGGACGGATGGACGGACGAAGAGACAGATAGATGAAGCGATGGGGGATGAATGGATGCATAAATATAGATGCAGGAAGTAGGAAGGGATGGATGGATGGACGTACCGACGAACAGACGGACAGTCAGATAGGCAGACAGACAGATGGAGGAAAGGATAGGGGATTAATGGGTACATGGGTATAAATGTAGGAAGTGAAGGACGGACAGACAGACGGACGGACGGACAGATAGACCGACCAACAGACAGACAGACAAACAGACAGACAGACAGACAGACAGATAAACAGACAAATAGAGGAAGCGATGAGGAATGAATAGATACATTAATGTAGATGCATGAAGTGAGGGATGGATTAACGGATGGGCAGACGGACGGACAGACAGGCAGGCATGCAGACAGACAGAGAGAAAGACAGACAGACGGACGGTCATACAAACAGACAGTCAGACGGACGGAGAGACAGACAAATCGACAGACTGACAGCAGACGGACGGACAGACAGACAGACGGATAGACAGATAGGCAGACAGACAGACAGAGAGATAGATAGGGGAAGCGATGGAGGATGAAAGGATACATGGATGTAGATACAGGAAATGATGGATGAATGGAGGGACGGAATAACGGACAGAAAGATAGAAAGAAAAACAGTTGGAGGAGGGGATGGGGGAATGAATGGATACACAAAATGTAGATGCATGAAATGATTGATGTAATGGACGGTCGGACGGACGAACGGACAGACAGACATTATCACGGGAAAAGAACCTGGACGACGACAGAACATTAGTGTTGACATGTTGTGTAAGGTCTTAATTATGTCCAGGTCGATGGAATGTTCTAGAGAAATGATTACCAGGGAAATCAGGCAAAGAGCTTTCAAATTACGTTTGATCGATAGCAATGCGAATGTATCGCAGGTAATAACCCATGGGGATTATGAAATAGAACTGTACTTTCATTCATGTAGCCCATCTTATAAGGCATTATTAGTGTAATTATACTTTCCATGTCTTTACTGGTTTACAGAAACGATGTCTCGGCACTCCAGCGCATGCTTGTAATCACTCAGTCTCCATCAGCAAATATCGAAAACAACCAGTCGCTAAAATGATGTACAATGGAGTCTCAACGCTAAAGATGTCCGCTAGTGCAACAGATAGTCTTATCTGAGGGAGTAATGGATCTTTAATATTTTCTCTGTATGTCGTTGGTTGTACTCCGGCAGAATGCTGTCCGTCCATCTCTCAATGCTACAACGTGTTTTGTTGTCTATCTCGTGCAGACTTCCTATCGACTTCCTGATTGTCATTTTATTTAGAAAATGCCACGTCTAGCGTGATCAAATTTTTTACCTGCCTTTATTTTGTTTATCCAAAATAGCTCTGTTTTCAACCCTGTGGAACTTATAAATTTGTTTAAGTTTCCATGAAACACGAACTATTATATCTAAATACAAAAGATGCTTTCGCAGGTCACTCTGTGGAAAGAGACCCAGTCGTATGGGGTAAAATGAATTCGATCTTATTGCCTTTAAATCTCTAACCAGTGGTTCTCAAACGGTGGGGAATCCAGGGGGGGGGGAGATTTAGATTTTAGGGTTCCGGGGGGCGGGGGGGGGGGGGGGGGGGGGGGGGGGGGGGGGGGGGTTAAGATTATTCCAAGATCGCGTTAATACAAGAACCAATTACTTGTTATTGTTTTTCCCTCCTTATTTTACGGTTCTGTACTTCTCGCCCTTCTGAAATTCGTTTTACAGTATATAGTAGCCCCGGAAATGTAGACGTCTAGACTTGTTCGAGTATGTGATATTAAATTTAGCTTCCATTTTTACGTATACTGTTTATGGGCGGGGGAGGGGGAATTAATGGGGAGGAAATATGAAAGAAGGGGGGAATGACATTCTGAACATATGATGATGTGGTGCATGGGCCAAAATAAGGTCAAGAACCATTGCTCTAAACGCCTCTTAGTCCCATAGCAGATACTGCCGAAGCCTGGCAAAGACCACACACAAATTCAGGGATATCGAGTTATAACCATGCAGAATACAATATGCAAGCTGCTGGAGAAGTTAATTGCCAGTAAAAAAAAAATCAAGCCAGCTAGAGAGGCAAGGTGTTTTCCCACCTACCCTGGGTGGGTACCGTCCAAAAAGAGAAACCTGGACCAATGCAGCAATGTTTGCCCATGATGTCTATGAAAGTTTCTAATCAGGCATTGAAACCTATGCTGCAGCGATTGATCTTGAGGACGTGTACAACAGAGTACCATTGGATTTTTTTAATGCTTCAGCTTCTTGAACTCAAGATAAGTCCTTTCCTCGTTAGTTGGATCGCTGCAGCCCTCTTCCAAAGGAAAGTAGTTTTTAGATGTGGCAGTTGGACTTCCGTAATCCCGTATATTCTCGCGAGTAACGTAACCTGAGCGAGAATCGGTAGCGGTTCTCGCCACGTTAGTAACTTACGGGGTATGTGAGCCGGTCGCTCAGAAAGCAATGAAAAATTACTGAGCGGAATCTTGCCTAGTACATCAACAATCAGCTGAAAGATGCTGATGTTTACAGCGATGTCCTGTAAAGGATATGCGAAAAAAAAATAAACATCAACAGCAGCTGTAAAATGCTGATGTTGACTGCAACATCCTATAAGGGATATGCAACATTTTAAAAAAAAAGTTGGACTTCGGAGCCAACAACAATATATCCTAGCCTACCATAGGGATCACCATTTCTCCGGTGCTGTTCAACGCCTACACTGTGAGAATCACCAGCGAGCAAATCATAGGACCGGGGAGGACTTTGTCGTATGCAGATGATGTTTTAGTGTATCGTCAGAGTAAGGATAGAGATTAGATTGCTGTGGAACTACAAACCGAACTCAATCGTTTAAGCACTGGGTGTGTTGAAGTTGGGGCAATGGTCAACCCAACAAAGGCAACAGTGACATGGTTCTCTTTGAACAACCATATTGTCAACACCCCAACGCCAACTGTTAATCTGGGTTCAGAGACAGTGGAAAGAACGCAGGCAATGAATTACCTGGGGATACGATTTGATCGAAGCCTAGCTTATACTGAGCACGTAGACCAGGTGATAACAAAGGCCAAGCGGGGTTTGACTGCGATGTGGGTGATGGCGGCGGCAAACTGTGAGCTGCGCTATCTATGTCTCCTTTACAAGGGTCTGGTTCTTTCTGTTTTGGAGTATGCGATGGCGATCCCAACTATCAGCCGTAAGCAGAAGGAAAAGATGGAAAGGATACAGAACGAAGCTATACTTATTATTCTTGGATGTACAAGAGACACAGCATTCAGGGCGAAGCGCTACCTTCTTGATTTTCCAACCATTGGGGACAGAATACAAATTTTCAGAGCACGTGCCAACCTCAGAGTCAACGCAAACACACAATATCCACTGCATAAGAGATTAAGAAGATAAAGAGCAGCAGGTTAAAAAGAGGAAAGTCGTGGATGGGTCAAGCCGAAGACATTCTTCAGCAGGTGTGTTCACTTGAGGACTTAGAACCTGGCGAGGATAAGTACAAGTGCCAACAGAGTTCTGTACATCATTTTCAGTGTGCATCCAACTAGACAGGAAATGCAGACAAGAAAATACATCTGCTGTGGAGGCAGAAGTACAGGCTCTGAGTTTCAAGAATTCTTTAGAGGATGATGCTGCCATTTACATGGATGGGTAGGTCGTCTGAGGCGTGAGAAGTTCATGGGCCTTTACGGCTCAAGCCGGAGGGAAAATTGTGAAGGAAGAGTCTGGCGCTTTCGCTTTGACCACAAGCAGCCTGACCATGGAAGCAATAACACGGCTCGATACACAGACATTCAATCGGGCATGTGTCCTTAGTGACTCAATAAGTATGTTCAGGAGGATTGAGATGGGGTGGGCCAGAAGAGTGTCAGCTTTCTCTGGAGCGGTGTCGGCTGGCAAATATTAGTTTCTTCTTCGTGCCAGGGCATGCGGGGTGTACAAGTTAATGAGCAGGCTAACAGGCTTGAGGTAGGGTTGCTGTGGAAGGCGGACGAGCCATGGACCAGGCAGGCATTCTGAATGTTCTACGAGAAGTAAACCGTTTACGAGAATCAAGCGATGACTGTGAATCTACAACCATGGTCAGGCTGTGAGAACAGCAAGTTAAAAGAGGTGTTGCCATACAAAAACACTACACAGGAAGCCAAAGAGAACTGATAAACCAACACAGAACTGGTGTCGTGAGCCGCTACACGCTGCGAGATTTGCTGAGGAGGGGATCCGAGCACTTATGGACTGAATGGTTTCGATGTGCAATGAGGATGATCTGTCGACTTACTAACTGCCGTTGAGGTGTGATGTGCTAGATCTTCACATCGTTCTAGGTCACGAAACATGAGGTGGTGCGTCCAGATCCTTTCGTCATCTTTTCTTCCTATTTAATAGCCAAGAAAATTGCCTTGCGCACGTTTCTTTGAGGCTGCATCGAACACAGAACCGTATTGCTATGAGAAAATAATCGTGTCTCTGCTGGGGATTGAAACCGGTCCACTGTATTAACAAGCGAGAGCACCAACCACTACATCAAAGCAGATCTGACTACACACTTGACAATGCGGCTCCATCTGAATGTATAGATGCCTATTATCCACGTCTCCCTCTGACTGGAAACTTATTACACATGTCAACGCACTCGACATGTTGCACTGGTTGCAGTGATTCGCTTCTTTAATCTGAACTTTCTATCTTTACCTGCTGTATCAAAATACACATATCCTTCCTTGATCGCTTGCTCAATTGAAGATTTCTTTATGTAAGAATCGCCAGCCTTAAGAAACATTCTCACTGCCATCTCGTTGTCTTTATTATGAATAAGTCAACAACATTCATCTTCATGCTTATCGTTCTACCAGAGACCATCATTGCTTTATAGTCAAACATTCATAAATTCTTGTTATTAACAGTTGCAGGAAAATAGAAAAATTAAGTAAAGGACCATTTCACGCGCAATTAGGTCTATTGAGAAAATGGTACAAAAAGGTAAAGGACCATTTCCCACGCCAGTAGGCATATTGGGAATGTGGTACAAGAAAGCAAAGAACTCCTTTAAACACGTTGAAGTAATTTAGGTACAGTATATGGTTCTGACCTCATATTTTTATACACCAATCGGCTCTCGTCGGGTTATGTCGTCAAATGATACAGGCAGACCCTTTATTTCCCACAATATTTTCAATTGGCCATGTTATGTCAGGTTCAATTAAATTCAATAGGGATCCGAACATATGACCACCAAGCCAAGAGACCAGCGTTCTAGCCATTACCCTACCGAGGCTCCTAACTGGAGGGGCCAGTAAGTAAGCAAAGGACCGTTTACCACGTCATAAGTTGTACTGGACATGTGGTGCTAGATCCATACTCTTTATAAACCAGTCTATTTTTTTGTGGGTGATGTGGTCAGTATCTCACCGGTCGTCTTTGCTTCCCAATATTTTCTAGTAATCACATTTAGCAGAGTTTACCTGGTTTTAAAAATCCACTCCGATGCGGATACGAACGGGTCGGCAAGCGAGGATCAGGCCGCTTCGCTACCACAGCATCCAAGCAGCAGGTAGGATACAGCTTATCATTGTGCATGCATTATCAACGACGGTTGTGATACGTAGATGCTAGTTTCATAGGAGAACTAAATTTTACATGAATTGGTTGTGTTAACTGTACACAACTGTACACGCGCCCTGAAACAATAAACTCAACGAAGTCTCGCATGGCAACCGACAGTCTTATCAGGCGGAGGCAGTTAGCAACACAAACGTATTGGATATACAGATAGACATTATTTATATTGTGTTTCCAGTTCATTCTGTTTATTCTTTATCATTTGCAGTGACGGAACTACTTTTTTGGGAAGTCAGAAACTTCAGAGAGCGAACGGATGAACTTAATTTCACAAATAAAGAGCATTGGCATGCGGACCCGTCTGACTGTCTGCCCTTCTAATGGCTCGTCAGTAATTATACCATATTTCATTATCAGAGCTCTTATAAGATACTCACCATCATCATCATCATCTCATCTTGGTACTCTTGTACCATGTGGTCTCGAGGTACTGCTTCCATTTGGTTATGTCTTATTAGCTTCATTCTTTTTCTTCTAGAAGTAATAAAATGTCCCCTGCCGACTTGCTAGACCAGTCGCAGGTTAAGGACAGGAAAATCTGACCACGGAGTCCGTCCCCAAAGGTGAACTAAAGCCTGGTTGGTCCGTGGCCTATTTCCTAGTACACACCTCAAGGAGGCGAGGTTAACTTGCGTAATCATCAGGTTACACATTTTCGATTGTCACAATAGCCAATCCGAGCCCTAACGGCGGCACGGTCCACACCTTGTAGACCTTATAAGGTACTGTTATATGGTAATCAGAATGTATAAGGTACTGTTAAATATTAATCAGAATGTATAAGGTACTATTAAATATTAATCAGAATGTATAAGGTACTGTTAAATATTAATCAGAATGTATAAGGTACTGTTAAATATTAATCAGAGTGTATAAGGTACTGTTAAACATTAATCAGAATGTATATGGTACTGTTAAATATTAATCAGAATGTATAGGGTACTGTTAAATATTAATCAGAATGTATATGGTACTGTTAAATATTAATCAGAATGTATAGGGTACTGTTAAATATTAATCAGAATGTATAGGGTACTGTTAAATATTAATCAGAGTGTATAGGGTACTGTGAATTATTAATCAGAATGTACGAGTTACTGGTAAGCATTAATCATAATGTAAAGTAACATACCATTTTACATGCCTTGAGGCCTAATTGTTATATAATAAATGCAAGTAAGTAAACGTCATGGCTCCTTTAACAGGCATTTAGATATATTGGGCATGTGATGTTAAGCTCCATAGTTTTACAGACCAGTCGGTACTCATGGCATGAACTAGTAAAAATCACACCGACGGACTTCCCTTCCCAAGATATTCCCTGATATCCATTTTAGGCTGGGTGTACCTGGGAGCCTAATTCTATTTTATAAATCTGCCTTGATGCGGATTCGAATCATGACCAACCTACCGCAGGCCAGCGCACAGCTCTCTAATTAGAATGCTTGCTATAAGCACTCACACTTATATGGGTAATATATAAGAATCACATAGCATTGCGAAGAAATAAGAACAATAGGAAAAGAAAGCATAAACATTAATTGTTCACTTTGTCTCTCTCTCTCTCTCTCTCTCTCTCTCTCTCTCTCTCTCTCTCTCTCTCTCTCTCTCTCTCTCTCTCTCTCTCTCTCTCACACTCTCTTCCCTTGTCCTGTCCAGGGTTGCCAGATCACCTTGATATGAAAAAGTCAAGTCACGAAATAAAAAAGAAAAATAAGCCAGACATTGCCCAGTTAAAATATATATTAAAAATATATTTACATCATATGAAAACCTCTTCTTCAAATAAGTATTCCTCTTCATTGTTGAGAAATTCAGTAAGGATTCTTTAGAATATACAATGTCAGCTTTGAAATCATTCGACATTTTGGATGAAGGAACAAATTCATCACAGCACTAGCTTGAAGATAATAATAGTTCTAAACAATGTTTTCCCGTGATGAATTTGAATAACGAAGACACAAACAATAGATTGCACGATTTATTGCCTGGCATATTTCGCTGCATCTCGTCAGGTACATACTGCAGAAATCACACAACGTAAAGTGAATTAACTAGATAAATCCTTCAAACTGAAATATACACATGTTCGCACAGTAATGTCGATTGTCTACCACGGTAATTTTAAACTGACTAACATGTCTTTCTGCTTGCACAAGGACGGCTTACGAAGGTTGATTATTATAGCTTCAGCAAACTTTAAAAATCGACTACATTGTGTGTTGAACAAAACACGGAAGGCACTGTCTCTTTCAACCACGTGACAGCTCTCGAGCGACCGATGAAGCAGGACTGTTCCGGTGTGTCGAACTGCCTAGGCTACCATCTTCTGTATGTAGTATCTTGTCCACCCAGTTCGGAATGTGTTCCGAAACCCTGCAATGTAACTGTCGCTCAGTTCTACCTATGTAGATGGCCTCGCATCTGCATGCAAATTGGTAAATACAATTTGATTTGGCGTACAAAGCTACAGGTTCCTTTACTGCTGGGATGGAGCACAGAATGTTCGCCCGACTGCTGTGATGAGCCGGTCACGCAGACGTTGCATTACGTCATCTCCTCGGAAGGTTAGCTGGATGAATACCTTGAGTTTAGCGACTGTAGTTACTTCTGGTTTCGGTTTGGGCTGTTGGCAGTGGCGCTTTATAAATCCTGTGGAGTACCCACTCAGGATTTAGGCATTCTTCAGAGTTTCAAATTCCTCTGTCAGTGTGTCCTGGGTGCATATCTTCCTAGCACGGTCAAACAGGGTCCGTACTAAGCCCCGTTTGTACTGGACAGGTGCGAAGCTCTAAAAATTTAAGTATTGGCCAGTCCACGTTTCTTTACGGTACACCGATCTTTGAATTGTGCCGTCTGCTCTACGTCTCATTAGGATATCTAGAAACGGCAACGCTTCGTTGTGTTCGTGTTCCATAGATAGAGAGATGTTTTTATGTGTCCCGTTCATTGTGGCCTGGAACGACGTTGCTTGTAGCTCGTCTGTGGTAATAATTAGTATATCGTCCACGTAACGACGTGGTAGACAATCGACATTACTGTGCGAATATTTCAGTTTGAAGGATTTATCTAGTTAATTCACTTTAGGTTGTGTGATTTCTGCAGTATGTACCTGACGAGATGCAGCGAAATATGCCAGGCAATAAATCGTGCAATCTATTGTTTGTGTCTTCGTTATTCAAAATAATAGTTCTGCTCTAATTCTAATAATTCCTTCTAAGAGAGACAGCTGAAGTCTATTCCTTGCTTTTCATCTTAGATTGCTATGTCTAAACCAATCTAGTATTTCTGTCAGCAAAAATCCAATGTTTGAAGGTAGTTTTGACACTGCATATTTCATGGACAATGATAATGAATGGCAAACACACTTATACTCAACACATGAAGGAGATACATCTGTCATTCTGGACTAAACTGAATTGTTGCATCCAACCATACTGGAAGCATCATCTGTTGCAAAACCAATGCAATTTTTTAATGTTTGATTACATTTGTCAATTTCATTGTTAATCAAATTAACTGGATAGCGGCCGTCCTACATTCTCGTCGGATTGCTCTCCGTCTGGGTGCATGGACCTCAGAGCCACATATTTTAACCCCGGGACTGCCACAGGAATCCGCAATCTCACCAGTGCTCTTTAACGTGTATACGAGCAAAATTGCAAACATAGAAGCACCAGGGGTTGGAAGGATACTAACATTTGCAGATGATATTCTTACATATAGGCAGGGGAGAGATAGGGAGAAAACAGCTCAGGAGCTACAGGCGATAGTAGACAAAGTGATTGACTGGTGCACTGAAGTGGGTGCTGTCATCCACCCGGAAAAGGCAGCTGTTTTGTGGTGCTCTCTGAACAAAAGGATTGTGAAAGCTGATGTTCCAAGCCTCACGATAGATGGTGGAAGCGTCAACAGAGAGAACGAACTGAAGTATCTGGGAATCACATTTGACAGGAGCCTGTCCTTCAAGGACCATGTGGAGACGGTTGTGACAAGATCTCAAAAACGACTCAATGCAATTAAAACTATGGCTGCAATGGACACAGAGCAGAGAATGCACTATACATATTCTATTCACACTATACCAGCACTTGATCCTCTCAGTGATTGATTATGGACTAGGACTGCTCACTGTCTCAAAGAGTCAGCTGGTGAGATTGGAGCGCATACAGAATGAGGCTATGCGGGTAATTCTGGGATGCACCAGAGACACCCCAGTGGTGTGTATGCGGTACATCCTTGGTTTGCCGACTGTTGCTGGTAGGCTCAGGGTGATGCAGGCGAAGGCATACCTCAGAGTAGCTGCTGACACAGATCACCCGTTGCATGAGGCGCTGGACGCAGTTAAGGGCCAACGACTGATAAGAGGGAAATCATGGATGGCTCAGGCGGAGGATACGATCAGACAGGTATGCCCCTTGGAGAACATTAGGCGAGGAGAGGAGTGGGTCAGAGTGCCAGCGGAGCAGTCAGACTTGTGCAGAGTTATAATCACATGGAGCCGGGAGTGCAGGGAGTGGCCAGCAGGGGCCACGGAAGTGGAAATCCAGAAACTAATTCAGGATAATGCTCGACAGGGTGATGTGATTATCTATACAGATGGTTCGATGTTGAGAGGTAGTAGAAGTGCCTGGGGTTTCTTGGCAAAGGCTAATGGTCAACGTTTGGTGCAGGAGACCCTTGCATAAGATACTATACCAGTGTATAAGAACACGCAAGTCAGGTTGTACTTGATAATACAAAGTTTATTGGTATATGATGACAAAGGTTTGATGTTCACCTCCACTCAAGTCAAAGGCCGGATCTTAACTGCCCTTGCCAACCCAATACGTCACGATTGAGCATCTCTCTCCCTTTCACTCTCGATGCTCAATCGTGCTGTATCCGTTTCCCACTAGATTCTAATAATACCCCAGTACTCCTCCCTTACTGTTACAATACCACAACATCTAGCTTAAGAATTTTGGTGGAGGCAGTCAGTGCAGCTTTCCGCTGGATGGAGAATACGATATACATACACATCGTGATTGTAACTGACTCAGAAAGCATGCTGAGTAGGGTGAGGACAGGCAAGCTTCGTGCCGAGTGGCTTGCTTCGCTTCGGAAGTCACGGGTGGCAACCATCGTCTGGATCTTTTCTCCAGGGCATACTGGTGTGCTGGGGAATAAACAGGCAGACAGATTGGCTGGCTCTTGGTGGAGTACTGATGCATGATAAGGCAGACGTGGTTGCGCCCTTGTGGGAGCACGTGTACCCTCGGAGGAGCAAATGGATCACCATGGTCTGGCAAGAATGCGACAGCGTGGAGTGACGAGGGGATCTGGCCGATGCTCGACGCTTAGAGGAAAGACGAGACGCACATATAATCAGATTGCTACTGGTACTATTGGGGTTGGAACTCTTCGCTGGCTTCTGAGGATGGGGACGGAGCGCTTATGGGAATGCCCCAAATGCTGTGATGTCGGTTCCTAAATCAATCAATCAATCAATCAATCAATCAATCAATCAATCAATCAAATTAAATATATTCTCTCCTGTAGCCTCCTGAACTGGAATCAAACCAAGAAAACTAGTAGTAATTTCATTTCTTTTATCGCTGAGGTACCTAACTAAAATGCACAAATACTTTTGAGTCGAGACATCAGTGGACTCATCAATGATGAGTGTATACTTCTTGTTTTGCAGATCTAGAATTAGATCAGATCTAAAAGATGATGAAATAACATTTCTTATTAGTGATATGCACTTCGTTTGGTGTAATTTTATCTGACCAAGAGTGCTGCCACATCAATGGGTTACCTTTATTTCCCCTAAGTAATCGATGGTGCGTATGGCACTATGGCTAACAGCAATTTGTAACTCTGCTAATTTGACTTTATCATCAATTTTCTTGCTTATTTTCATCACTGAAAGTGCTTTTTGTGAAGAAGATGGCAGCGCTCCGCTTGTGTTTTTCTGTTGTTTCATGATTTGCGAGATTCGAAAGTCTTGGAATAATATTACAATGGCACAATTTGAAATATGCCTGTTCACAACCATCAGTGGATTTCTTGAGCAGCACAAATGTCTTTTCCCATTGATCATTATATATCCGATTAGTATCATAAGATGGTTTCCACTTTGGCATAATAATGGGCTCAATAATAAGAAATACTTGCGACTTGCCATGAAGGTATAATGAATTTGACAACTGAACTGAATTGAACTGAACAGTAAGGTGGCCGCGCAATGCGTGAGTGCGCATAGAACAAGACCAGGTACAAGTAGAGTACGAAAACCATACGTGTTTAATACAAAAATTAACTTGACAAATTTACAAAAAAAAAAGGTATATGCCATTACAAGTTTTTAAAAAGCCAAAAAAAAAAGCCAAAACTCCAAACTGATTTTGTTTTACGCCAAACATGTTTTAAAAAAGCCAGATTTGTCTGATTCGGCGTTAAAATCTGGTCACCCTGGTCCTGTCCCCGACTCTTCCTCTCCTCCTACTCTACTTCCTCTTTCTCCTTCATCTCCCCCTACTTTTCCTGTTCCTGCTCCTCTTCATCTACCTTCTTTTTCTTCTTCTTCCCTTTCCTAACTCCTCTTCCCACTTCTTCGTTCGGCCATTCTGAAAACGCCTTCGTTATATCCGTTAACAAAGCCGTACGCATCCTTTTAACACATAATTTTTTACGGACTAGGTTTGTCTGCCTTCTTCGATGAGACTGCTTGATGCAGCTTGTACCCATGAAAACTACTTGGTTGAAGCATACCACCATTTGGTTGTAGTCTACCCCTACTTGGCTGTAGTATGCCAATACTTGGTTGTAGTGCCACAATTTCGCTGTAGTTTATTACTACTTGACTGTAGTATACCACTACTTGACTGAAGTATACCACTACGAAGCTTAGTTTACCACTACTTGACGATAGTATACCACTACTTGACTGTAGTATACCACTACATGAATGTATTATACCACTACGTGACTGTAGTATACCACTACTTGACTGAAGTATACAACTACGTGACTGTAGTATACCACTACTTGACTGTAGTATACCACTACATGGTTGTAGTATACCACTTCGTTAGTGTAGTATACCACTACTTGATTGTAGTATACCACTTCTTTAGTGTAGTATACCACCACTTGACTGTAGTATACCACCACTTGACTGTAGTATACCACTACATGGTTGTAGTATACCACTTCGTTAGTGTAGTATACCACTACTTGATTGTAGTATACCACTACTTGGCTGTAGTATACCACTACTTGATTGTAGTATACCACTACTTGGCTGTAGTATACCACTACTTGACTGTAGTATACCACCACTTGACTGTAGTATACCACTACTTGGCTGTAGAATACCACTACTTGACTGTAGTATACAACCACTTGACTGTACTATACCACGCCTTGACTGTAGTATACCAGTGCTTGTCTGTAGTATACCAGTACTTGACTGTAGTATACCACTACTTGACTTTAGTATACCACTGCTAGGCCGTAGTATACCACTACGAGGCTTAGTTTACCACTACGAGGCTTAGTTTACCACTACTTGACTGTAGTATACCACTGCTTGGTCATGGTATCGGATCTTAGATCTAGCCCGCCGATCCTGGTTCAAGCAGTCAACCTATGTATTGGTGACCGTAATGATCGCAATCGAATATAGACCCGGTTTGTGTTTTATTTTTTTTTCGGACTTCCTAAGATTGTGCCAATATGTTACTTTCGTTGCGATCGTTTGCCTAGTTCCAACAAAGCATTTTGTGGTGACTCAGTGGTTCATGTTTCATAGAATAATAATAATAATAATAATAATAATAATAATAATAATAATAATAATAATAATGACTATCTCACCCTGTAATTATTATGTATCTGATGTATGTGTGTAAGTGTATTTGAGAGAGTGTGTATGTGAGTGTGTGTGATTGAGTGAATGTGTGTGGGGGGGGGGGGGGGTAGTAGAACTGTCATTGTGCAAGCATCAGTAATCAGGTTCACAGCAACACACACACAAGTGTGGACACACAGCAACACACACAAGTGTGGACACACTGCAACACACACAAGTGTGGACACACAGCAACACACACAAGTGTGGACACACTGCAACACACACAAGTGTGGACACACAGCAACACACACAAGTGTGGACACACAGCAACACACACACAAGTGTGGACACACAGCAACACACACAAGTGTGGACACACAGCAACATACACAAGTGTGGACACACAGCAACACACACAAGTGTGGACACACAGCAACACACACACAAGTGTGGACACACAGCAACACACACAAGTGTGAACACACAGCAACACACACAAGTGTGGACACACAGCAACACACACAAGTGTGGACACACAGCAACACACACAAGTGTGGACACACAGAAACACACACAAGTGTGGACATACAGAAACACACACAAGTGTGGACACACAGAAACACACACAAGTGTGGACACACTGCAACTTGTTATTTAATGCTGTCAGTCCAGAATTGTCTCTGCCTTCGCTTTTTTCTGTTTGTTTTAATCTGTTTCCTAGAGGATTACCTTTAAATAAAATATTGACTTCTCGTCCATTGACTTGGGGACTAAATTACAAGTATCTCTGAAGTCGGAGTGGGTTCACTTGAGGGAGAGGAACACTGTTAATAGGGAAAGCTAATCCACACGCAAAATCCAGTCCAGAGCTACTAGAAGTAGCGTGAATAGACTACGCTTGATTTCAAAGCGTGGAAGCGATAAAATGGTATCATGACACGTGACATGCCAACACCAGACAATTGTGCCAATGAAAAAAGTGATCTTCTAAAGAATCCATGACCACCAGTTGGTGTGTCTTCGCGATGCTACTTGATTGGTGCAGGACCGTGCGGTAGATTTTCTCAGTATGATGCTAGTCTTCGAAATGCCGCCCATTAATGATGATAGTCTTCGAAATGCCGGCCCCCTTCGCTGCTTATGCCGCCCCCTTTCGGTGCCGACTGATAAGGCCGCCTCTCTGTATCATAAAACACATAGAAAGAATGGAAGATAATAGGGAAACAAAACTCGCTTACACTCAGGAAATAAATGACCGTAAACCCCGAGGTAGACCAAGAATACGGTGGAGAGATAATACATGTACAGACCTACAAGCACTTGGAATCAACGACTGGCAAGAGAAGGTCCACCAGAGAGACGAATGGAGACGGATTGTATTTGCAGCAAAGAACCTCAATGGCTCGGAAAGCTGAAGAAGAAGAAGAAGAAGAAGAAGAAGAAGAAGAAGAAGAAGAAGAAGAAGAAGAAGAAGAAGATGAAGAAGAAGAAAGTAGTGCAGCTTTACATAAAAGAATTACGACATTTACAGGACGTTGAGGCGATTAGCCTTCATCAGCAAACAAACACCTTCACAAAATACAACATATAGTCAAGGAGATCTCCTGTGACTACACCAAAACGTGACGACAGGACGAGAATAGCAAAAAGACGAAAAAATTAAAGCAAAGAAGAGAAAATGAGAATTGGAAAAAATTTTCATACTTACCTCAAAATTCCGAGCTGTGTGTAACCACAGTATATCTCTGTATCATAGCTCGGCATTGCCCTGGATTGATGCGTATTATCCATCTATGTGTTAGTGTTTATAGCATTCCGATCAGAGAGCCATCGTAATTTTCGCACTCTATAGAATATAAGACACTAACCTCGAAGGGCTACAACTTTCACTCACCAGCAGCGCAATCTCTCTCCCCTTGTTGACTGACACCTTGCCATCTTGACAGACTGTTTGTTACATTGTGCGTCAAAACAGGTATAATAACTAGATCAGTGGTTCTCAACCGGTGGGGAATCCCCCCCCCCTCCCCAAGGGTGAATTTTAGGGTTTCCCGAGGGGGGGGGGGGGAATTAAGATTATTTCAAGATCGCGTTAATACAAGAAACGATTACTTGATATTGTTTTTCCCTTCATACTGTACGGTTCCGTACGTCTCACCCTTCTAAAGTTCAATCTATAAAGTAAGTAGACCCACAAATCATGTTTTATGTGGACCTCTAGACTTGTTTTAGTATGTGCTATTAAATTTAGCTTCCATTATTATGTATACTGTGTAGGGGCAGGGGCGGGATTTTTAGGTAGGAAATACGAAAGGGGGGAATGACGTTCTGAAAATATGGTGAAGGGGGGCACGGGCCAAAAAAGGCTGAGAACCACTGAACTAGACCTTTCTATAGGACAACGCCTGGGCTGAATTTTAGAGACCATGTGTTGCCCATGCAGCATGATCCCTCCCTCGGCCTGTCTACTTTAATCCAGAGGAAAGGTAACACCAATACATCTGGATAAAGACAAACTGCAGAAGCTGCCGGATCAGCAGAGCAATGCCCCAACTGTCTATCTGTTGAAGCTTCGATCCTAGACCAGTTGCCAACCAAGGCTTAATACCGGGTCTGCCCTGCCACGACATTTAGTCTTTAGGTTGCATTCCTCGCACCAGGATATGGCTCCTCCACCTGAAGCCGTTGGCACAATGTGAGGTATCGGGTTTGGTGAACGCCGCCCACATTCGGCGCTAACAGAAAGCAGGTAGTGCCATCTATTTTCATACAGTAGCTCAGTTATATCTGACTAAGACCTGTACTTATACACAGATACATAATCACCTATTGTCGTGTTATGGCTAGCATTCCTACCTATGCAAAAGTCCCATTGTCGGTCCATGGTAGAGGCAGAGTTCAATTTCTTTCCCAACCAGTTCCATTCTGGGTTTGGCTCAGTCTCATAAACTGGGCACCAGCTTTGAATCTAGAAACGTAAAGGCCACAGCTTAATAATAACCACATGCTTTTCGGTCTTTGAAAATATGGAGAAAGCGGCATAACCTCCAGCTGGCTTAATGGCGTGACAATCCGCTTACATTAAGCTTTACAGCATCAGCTGCAAAAGGCGACGCAGTGTCTAAACCTTCCTAGCTTAGTCCATAAACAGAAGCTAACCGGGTCCTCCGTTATTTTAGGAACATGAAATGGATACCGAGATACAAAAAAGTTGAGAAGCCCTGTCTTAGTGTGCAAAAAGAGCAAGACAAACAAAAGACACGGTTTATTGAGAAAATAGAGACATTGGTGGCCAGGAGTCTGGGACACTGATCTCACTTATAAGGCGCCTTGGGTTCTAACCCCATTATACAAGACATGTCCCGAGCGCTTGGACAGGCGGTCCTTATCTACTCAGTTATGACAATTCTCGCACACTAACTAGAGTATTGTGTTAATAATTAATCTAATAATTGACGGACGTCGGTCGCGGCGATTGGGCAATCTTGAGCATAGCCTACGATGGGTAGCAGTGTGGTGTTCTGTTGTGATAATTTGGTGTGTCCAGTGTGTGCCGCGTGGTTACACACCCGCTTCACACGCGTGATCCGGGACTGTTTCCGGATCCGGTCAGGGATATGCACTACTGACGAGCTCAAATGAGGGCGAAACTCGAGTATAGTGCTTCCATATTGACGTGGATAGGCCTAAGGTTCATACCAGAATGCGATCGGCGTTGCCAGTAGTGGGTTGTGCTCAATATTTAAATTTCAAATCCCGAAACAACCATATAATCAAATGATTAATCAATGTATTTAGCGAGAAGAATCACTATGAGATAAAGGTCATTTTTCACACCTTGAGGCCACTGGAAGAATGGCGCTAACCCAATATTTTTTCTAAACCAGTCAACACTCGATGAAGTTAGTTGCATATCATTCACAGGACGTCGCAGTGAACCCCAGCAGGGTTTGGTTGATTGTCATTTCTTGGCAAGTTTACATTCAGTAGTTTGCTATTGCTTTCTGAACTCCCGGCACTCATACCGTTGTATGGAAACCAACACAAAGCGGTCTGCTTCCAAAACGCCCGCAGCTGTGTTTCGAACGCGGTGTGCGGGATTACGCATTGCATTGGTAGCCCCTGTGCCTCCTCGATGGAAGGTATGGTCAATATCATGTCAGCCGTATTTAATTTCCAGAACATGTTCTGATACCAGTTTCAGCCTGGAGTGATAACTGGAAGTCCTGGTCAGTTGAACACAAATTGTAAAGCCCTTCCTAATGGGGATTGGAACGAACGCCCACCGGCAGGCAGGTACGCCTGCTACCCAATATAGATAGAGCCAAGCCAAGGTTCAAAATGACAGTGACTGCACAGATACTTGAGTACGTCAACAGTTGTGTTTTTAACCGTAGACAGCTAACAACACAGTTTACATTCAGCAGTCTGCATTGCTTTATGAATGATCGACACTCACACTATTGTATGAAAGCTAGTGCATGGCGGCTTGCTGCCAAATCGCCCACAGTTGAGTTTCCAACGCGGTATGCGGGATTCCCAGATGCGTCCGTAATTCCTTCGCCACAGAGCCAGGATTACCAGCCAGAAATAACCATCATCATCTTGTTATCATAGACAAAGTAACCTTCAACAGTATGAAACAGTTTCTTATCTAAGCAGCCCGGTTGCGAGTTAAAATAATAAATGACCAAGTGTTACATTCTATAAACCGGATTATGAAGGCAACAACTGTCACCACCATAAATGTAGTTCAATACACCAGGACAGAGTAGTTCGATGATCTGGGATTCGCTGAACTGCCCCTCTGTGCCACACACGAGAACATGGAGATAGCTGCAGGAGAGAGCATCGGCATGGCGTGAGTTGGCTTGACGACTAAGCTCTATTGTGTAGTATTGTGTAGGCAGGAGAAAAAGAATAAGAAGATGAAGGAGAATTGTGTTGTTTCGTTGAGCTAAGAGCCGACATCACTGCAGTCATGACATTCCCATACACGCTCCGTCCTCTCGTTCAACAGCCAGCGAAGAATCATACTACTAATCGTTCCCATCGCTATCTGATTGAAAGATCTCCTGGTCTTCCCTCTAAGTGTTGAGATTCTCCCAGAACCCCTGCCGATCCTCCGCAATATCATTCTTTCCACATATGGGTTCTCAATCTGTTTCCTCCATCATCTCCACCTGGTCCCACAGGCGCTCGACCACCTCTCCCTTGTCCATAGATAATCTACCACCAAGAGGTGCATTCCCTGCCAGCCTATTAGCCTGTTCATTCCCCCCCCCACACACACACACATACACACACACACACACCCGCATGGCCAGGGCAATACAATCCATACGAAGAAGAAGAAGAAGAAGAAGAAGAAGAAGAAGAAGAAGAAGAAGAAGAAGAAGAAGAAGAAGAAGAAGAAGAAGAAGAAGAAGAAGAAGAAGAAGAAGAAGAAGAAGAAGAAGAAGAAGAAGAAGAAGAAGAAGAAGAAGAAGAAGAAGAAACATACAAAGGAAATGACCACGGGGAAACCATATTTCTTTAGTTTGCTCTAACCAAATGTACAATTTAAGAGGACACATTACACGATGGCTGGGATTCACAGAGAGACACCTACAAGACTTGAAGCGATAGTTGGGACTGAACGAAGTAATACAGAATGTCGTATATAGAGTAACACAAGGAGAGCCGATGCTCGCTGTAAAATCTTCCACTCTGACGCAACACTGAACTTGTGTAAGCAATTTCCTATGACATTTAAAAATGAAGCAAAATTATCGTAGACTGGAGTCACAAGGTGAAATGGATGTGTTTATGAGAAGAAAAGCAGCAAAATTATACCGGTTTGTGCATGTAAGGAGAAATACGCAAGAAACATACAAAAAAACACATAAAATGACAGCGATAGAGAATGACACACACGTATACTGAAAGAAAATGAGAGAGAGAGAGAGAGAGAGAGAGAGAGAGAGAGAGAGAGAGAGAGAGAGAGAGAGAGAGAGAGGACAGCGTTGGATGCATGTAAAGGAATGCGCCTGGAAAGACAGGGTGAGAGCAAGAGGGCAAAAAGAGATGGAGAAAGGAGCAGCAAATACGATGGCTCGTGAGTCGTGAAATACTGAGCGCGTGCTGCCGTCCATGCGCAACCAGGGAGCGCTCGGTCAGAACTTTCGGTGTAGTCTAGCTATCTGAATATCACCTGTTTCTATGCCACCAGCATGGGGACCAGGATGCTCTTTCTTCAAAGCGAGTGTTCTCCCACCTTACAAACCAGCACTCGTCAGTCGGACACACTGCTCAAGTGGGTAACCAGTTCTCAGTGTCCGATTTACCCGCGCAATCGAACACTTGTTTGCGATTTATAGCTCAGTTACTTTATTCATTGGCAGGGATTTACTAAGAGAGCTGGGCCAGGAGTTTCTTCGCGTTGATTGTGCATCTATTCGTTATGAACATATGCTTTGAATTTATCCGTGAGAAGAGGGTAATATATTGTTTAACTTTTATTAGTTATAGAGAGATGTTTTATTTATATTAAAAGTTAGCTGTGTGTCTTTTACAGGACGTCGCAATCAACACCAGCATTTTTGGGCTGATTGTGATTTTCTAGACAAATTTGCATTCAATAGTTTATCTTTGCTTCCACCATACCGGCGCTCATGCCTTGGTGAAAATCAACGCAAGCGGCCTTCTTCCAAATCGCTTGTGACTGATTTCGAACCTAGTCTCCGTGGCGAAGGTATTACGAACGAAACTCGTAATCCCGCATACCCACATTCGAAACACAGCTGTGGACAATTTGGCAGCAAACCATCTTGTGTTTTTTTTTAACGAAATGGAATGGGTGCCGGTCGTTCAGAAAGCAATGGCAATCTACTGAACGTAAACTTGCCAAGAGATCACAACAGCAAAAAATTATATTGTTAACTGTGACGTCCTGTAAAGGATATGCAACTAACTAAATATAGGATTATGAAACTGCGTTGACGGCTGTTTATTTCGTAAGATTTAATGTTACCCATATCCCAGACAGTATTCACAATCGCTTGCCGACTCAGTGTTCGTGTGTTCAAATCCCACGGAAGCGGAGTTTTAAGACTGACCTGGGCTCCCAGGTTGACCCAACTTAACACCCATCATGTGCGATGCCGATAAGCGTGGGCGGTCATGTTTCGCCATCTCACATGATCACTAGAATCGTGGATCAGCTCTGTGTTCCTTTCTAGACCATACCACATGGACAAGCCATCCAAGTATTTACTTCTCTGCCTTCTCATTGTTCTCTTCCCCTCGATCTTGCTCGTTGTCACCAAGTTCTCCAATTTATTTCTTTTCATAACGTGACCAAAACTTGTGACTGTCTAAGTCTAATTTCTCTAACCAGTGTACGATTTTCATTTGTATTTTTTGTAGTACTTGGTGATTGGCTTTTCTTTCTGTCCATCGCATTTTTTGAAATTTCCCCAGAAACCACATTTCCACAGCCATCAGATGTTTTTCAGCCTGTCTACTCATTGTCCACTCTTTATATCCATACAAAAGCCTAAAGTGGCTACTAAGAAATGTCGGGGGAAGGGGGGGGGGGGGGGAGCAAGTAAAGGCGACCGGCGTGATATTGATCCCATCTTCCACCAAGATCCGATTGGTTTTATACAAAATATGGGGCTAGCACCATGTACCAAACAAGTCGCAAAGTGTGTAAAGGGATCTTTTACCTAAAAACGGTAAAGATATTCCTACGGAGGAAAACACGTATCCACGTTGAAGTGGTTGAGCCGACTGTCACGGGGTCTGAATGCCGTAGTCGGATTCCGTTGTTGCGACTAAAAGTGTAGTTTTTCCTGTGGCCTCTTGTGATCCTCGCTGGAGCAGCAGAGTTCGTTCTTTGTGCGATGTTCTCGTCTTCGACATCGAGCTACCGAGCCAGATGGGATAGAAACTGATGCAATAAAATACCCTTTTTAACCTTACCCTACATTAGTTTGTTTATCCCCCACTTACAGACAGTCATTATTTTAGCCGCTTATGGCTCAGGCGGTAATTACTGTACACTAATCAGGTCCAGAACCTTCAAAGAAAACGATGGGATATATGGCAAAACCAATTAACAAACGGCGAGCAGTTGAGTGTAACAGGAGTTAACAAGAATGTAACACTCTCAAAGGTGGGTAGTCACATACAAGTAATTGCCTTTGGGAAGTGAAGTGTTAGACTTTCACATATTTTAGGTCATCGCAAATTGAGGTGGAGTAGGCAGTTCCTTTCCTCCTGTTCCCTTTGCTTTCTAGATAATTTCAAGAAAATTAAAACAAATTGAATGACATCATTTATCTAAGACTAGGTATACCTTCTTCTATCATAGATTAAACACGAACCTCTGTCATGGCAGGGAGGCCACTGTGTCACCACAGCTCCTAATATTTTAACACTGTTAAATAACACTCAAACTTAGAATATTTAACTTTAAGTCAGTATTGATATACGGATAAGAAACGCGGAGAACGATTAAAACAATAGAAGATAAAATACAAGTGTTCGCTAACCGGTGATTGAGCAGAATAAAACTAATAGTAAAATAGTATGATAGAATCACTAATGGGGAGCTCGTGTAGAGAGAACTGGACATATTCCAGAAAATCAAGAGGTCAGGGAAAGACGTTGGCGCAGGCGCAAGGACATGTTGAGAAAACCCGAGAATATTAAACTAGAAAGGTCTTTCATTGGAATCCACAGGGCAGAGGAAACACAGGGAGATCTAAGAACACGCGGAAAAGAGAACTACACAGATGATTAATATAGGAGGGCATGTAGCGAGCTGCTGAGATAGCAAACGATAGAACGAATTGGTGCTAATTGGTTGTGTGCTTCTGTTCCAAATAGGGTGTATAGAGCAGAAGTGTAGTAGTAGTAGTAGTAGTAGTAGTAGTAGTAGTAGTAGTAGTAGTAGTAGTAGTAGTAGTAGCAGTGGAAGAAGAAGAAGAAGAAGAAGAAGAAGAAGAAGAAGAAGAAGAAGAAGAAGAAGAAGAAGAAGAAGAAGAAGAAGAAGAAGAAGGACGAGGAGGAGGAGGAGGAGAAAGAGGAGGAGGAGGACGACGACGACGACGAGGGAGAGCAGAAGAAGAAGAAGAAGAAGAAGAAGAAGAAGAAGAAGAAGAAGAAGAAGAAGAAGAAGAAGAAGAAGAAGAAGAAGAAGAAGAACCTCACATACACAATTAAGTTGACAGGAAAGCGCGCCGGCACAGTATATGTAAAGGACAAGGCATCATCATTTGCATCATAATCATGATCATAATCTTCACATCACATATCTTTTCCATAAGATCGCTCTCATCAGTGCCGGCCGAGACGTCCCTCAACCTGTGCCCCGTGTCCATCTTCCTGCTGGTCGACCTGTGGCTCTACTCCCAGAATCCATTTCCTCCTTCACTGTTCCTTTCAAGCCGTTTAGTATGGCTGAGGTATTTCAGCTTCCCAGAAACCATGTCCTCCTTCACTGTTCCTTTCAAGCCGTTTAATATGCCTGAGGTATTTCAGCTTCCCAGAAACCATGTCCCTTCACTGTTCCTTTCAAGCCGTTTAATATGCCTGAGGTATTTCAGCTTCCCAGAAACCATGTCCCTTCACTGTTCCTTTCAAGCCGTTTAATATGCCTGAGGTATTTCAGCTTCCCAGAAACCATGTCCTCCATCACTGTTCCTTTCAAGCCGTTTAATATGGCTGAGGTATTTCAGCTTCCCAGAAACCATGTCCTCCATCACTGTTCCTTCCAAGCAGTTTAATATGGCTGAGGTATTTCAGCTTCCCAGACACGACGCTGTTTATGAACTAGTTTACTTCCATGGTCAGATCTTGTAGCATGTCAGTATTTTTCTTCTTCTTGGTCCACCATTTTAGGATCTTTGCTGTAAAATGTAAGCCCAAAATCTCATATTTTCCTCTTTAGTTATTACGAAATGGCGGACGTTGAGCAAACAAGCTGAAAAAACATCTAATGGAAGTGGAAATGTGTTTTCTGAGGAAAGTGCAAATAATACCACGGACAGACAGAAAAACCAACGAGCAAGCCCTACACGAGGCAAATGAAAACCGCAAACTGATTAGAGAAATTAGAAGTAGACGGTCAAGTGTTTTTTTTAAATATTTTTTTTGGCACTTTATGAGAAGACATAAACTAGTGCACTTGGTGACAACTGGTAAGATTGAGGGAAAAAGAACAAAGGGAAGGCAGGCAGAGAAGTAAATACCTGGATGATTTGGCCACATGGCATGACCGGGACATGAACACAGAGCTGATCCACAAATCTGGTGATAGTGTAAGATGGCGAAACATGACCGCTTACGCTTACCGAGATGACACATGATGATGATGGTTACGAAACTGTCCATGACTCCCATGCGTATGTCGCCACAGGAAAGATGGATGATCTCAAACATGTTACTCAAATTTCTTTGATGGTGTTGTTGGTACATAGGCTCTTAACTTTTTAACCTCTGCATACCAGGACTAGTCCACGCCTGATTCTTTGGGAACAGTTTCAATCATCATCATCATCATCATCATCATCATCATCATCATCATCATCATCATCATCATCATCATCATCATCATCATCATCATCATCATCATCATCATCATCATGTGCCATGTCAACTGGCGCAGGCGTTCATGTCTCTCCACAGATCTCGGTCTTTGGTGTTCTGAGTCAACTCAATTAATGATATTCCTCCAAACTACGTCTCAGTCCATCCAGCATCATTTCTCTTGGTCTGCCTCTACCTCTTTTTCCATTTTTCTTTCCAGCTGTCACGATGTTCCCCGTTGCCTCTTTTCTCATGACCAATGATCGTTACTAGAAAATATATAAGGAGTAATAAATCTCAAATGAGTACACATGACACAGTATTTTACTACATTTTAATCCAAGATAATAAAAAGGGTAAACATTTGATAGCATTTCGGAACTGAATTGTATTGTGTGTGGGGCTCATGGTATGTTAGAGCAAGAAAACATTGTCCGTATAGCTATCATACAGGTATAACTTTCACTGGGATATTCGTTCTCTGAAAGCTGGCTCGGTGTCCGTATAATCGAACCCCCCGTAGGGCGAGATTTATTTCATGGACTTGGGCTCCCGGGTCGACCCACATCAAAAGAGTACCTAGACATGTTTTGGGAAATGTTCTTCCTCCATCTGTCTGTCTGCCTATCTGACTGTCCGTCTATTCGTCGGTACGTCCACCCATCCATCACTTCCTACTTCCTGCATCTATATTCATGCATCCATTCATCCCCCATCGCTTCATTTATCTGTCTGTCTCTTCGTCCGTCCGTCCGTCCGTCCATCCGTCCGTCCGTCTGTCTGTCTGTCTGTCTGTCTGTCTGTCTGTCTGTCTGTCTGTCTGTCTGTCTGTCTGTCTGTCTGTCTGTCTGTCTGTCTGTCTGTCTGTCTGTCTGTCTGTCCGTCCATATGTACTCTGTACGTACCCGTTCGTGTCCTTGCCGGCTTGCCTGTCTTTCTAACTATCTGTCAATCAGTTCGTCTGTCTAGACAATATAAATGCTCGAGAGTTCGAATAATCCATCCATTCTGAGTGGGTAGAGAAAAACAACGTCATGGAGTTATTGCTTCGAACTGACATAACCCTGTCTGCCTATTAGTGTTTAGACATAATATCATCGTTTCTTACCCGCCTCCGTGTTGTAGTTCACGTGTGTTGGTTTACTTTCACATTAGTTAGTCCCATGTCCGTTACAGAATGTTGCAATCCGTTCCGGCATTTATTGTCTGTTTGTGATTTACTATGCATGTTGTTAGTTCAGTTGTTTGCGATTTCCTTCTAGACAGTCGACGCCCCTTTGCATCAAAATCAACGCAAAAAGGACTGTTTTCGAATCACCCGCTGCTGGTTCAAACTGTCTACTCGGGATGACGGGGTATTATGAAATGCATGTTCGCTATATCCTTAAACACCAGGCCGTCTACTTTCACGCTACTATTATGTATTTCTGACATCCTTTTAGTCTTATGTCCATGAGTGATTCAGTCATTACACGCGTTTGAAGTTTATTTTGGTACATGTGCTCATATTTTAACAAACACATTAAAGTAATGTGTGAGAACGTGCATACTTCCTGTGGCAACACGTAAATGTGACTCATTGACTATTTCGCAGTCAATAAAGGCTTGTGAACTTCATCATCATCCAGTGCCTTGCCAGCTGGCGTTTGCGATCATGCCTCTCCACAAATTACGTGAACTTACAGGTTACCAAAGCATTTTTAGACTACTGTAGACCATCGCCATCATCATCATCATCATCAAGTGCCGTGCCGACTGGCGTAAGCGTTCATGGTTCTCCATAGATCTCTGTCCTTGGTTTTCTGGATCAACTCTGTCGTTGATCTTCCTCCATGCCACCGTCGTAATCCATCCAGCATCATTTCTCGTGGTCTGCCTCTGCCTCTCTTCCCCTCGATCTTTCCAGTTTTCACGATGTTCTCCAATGCCCCTCTTCTCATCACATGACCCACGAAAGATGTTTGTCTCTTTCTTATTGTTGTATATAATGTTCTAGTTTCGCCAGCCTCTTTAAGGTATTCGTCGTTAATTACTTTGGCAGTCCAAGGAATTCGCAACATTCGTCTAAGGAACCACATCTCTGTTGCTTCTAATCTCTCCCTAATTTGTTCATTTATATTCCAAGATTCACAGCCATACAGCAAAACAGGTTCTACATAGCACCTCAGCACTCTCTTTCTTACATTCAATGATAGCGACATATTGCATAAGATATTCTTCATTTTTTGAAATGCAGCCTTAGCTTGCCCTATTCTGCTCTTGATCTCTGTTGTGCATTCTATAGTCCAAGGAGAGGAAAATCACCGAAGTTCATCAAGATCTGAACATTGAATAAAACTGGCTCATAAACAGTACGGTTAAGGTTAACCCGGCCAACTAATGCTAGAAGAAGTCGGATGTATCGGCCGAAAGGTGCAATTATCGCAGCTCTGCTGTAAACAGGCACAACACAATTACGAATCAAAAACATTCCGGATGAACGCAGAAGAAGAAGAAGTATCATATCTCGGACACTGAATTATTGCGGTCATATTAAACGTCACAGAAGTGTAGAAAGAACTTGATGAAATGCATGATTCCTGGAAGAAGAGGCTGGGCTAGATACGGACGACAATGGGCACAGGACATAGAAGCAAATCTGGCATGAAATGAATGGTTCCTGGAAGAAGAGGTCGGGCTAGATACGGACGACAATGGGCACAGGACATAGAAGGAAATCTGGCATGAAATGAATGGTTCCTGGAAGAAGAGTTCGGGCTAGATACGGGCGACAATGGGCACAGGACATAGAAGCAAATCTGGCATGAAATGAATGATTCCTGGAAGAAGAGGTCGGGCTAGATACGGACGACAATGGGCACAGGACATAGAAGCAAATCTGACATGAAATGAATGGTTCCTGGAAGAAGAGTTCGAGCTAGATACGGACGACAATGGGCACAGGACATAGAAGCAAATCTGGCATGAAATGAATGATTCCTGGAAGAAGAGGTCGGGCTAGATACGGACGACAATGGGCACAGGGCATAGAAGCAAATCTGGCATGAAATGAATGGTTCCTGGAAGAAGAGTTCGGGCTAGATACGGACGACAATGGGCACAGGACATAGAAGCAAATCTGACATGAAATGAATGGTTCCTGGAAGAATAGGTCGGGATAGATACGGACGACAATGGGCACAGGACATAGAAGCAAATCTGGCATGAAATGAATGATTCCTGGAAGATAAGGTCGGGCTAGATACGGACGACAATGGGCACAGGACATAGAAGCAAATCTGGCATGAAATGAATGATTCCTGGAATAAGAGGTCGGGCTAGATACGGACGACAATGGGCACAGGACATAGAAGCAAATCTGGCATGAAATAAATGGTTCCTGGAAGAAGAGGTCGGGCTAGATACGGACGACAATGGGCACAGGACATAGAAGGAAATCTGGCATGAAATGAATGATTCCTGGAAGAAGAGGTCGGGCTAGATACGGACGACAATGGGCACAGGACATAGAAGCAAATCTGGCATGAAATGAATTTTTCCTGGAAGAAGAGGTCGGGCTAGATACGGACGACAATGGGCACAGGACATAGAAGCAAATCTGGCATGAAATAAATGGTTCCTGGAAGAAGAGGTCGGGCTAGATACGGACGACAATGGGCACAGGACATAGAAGGAAATCTGGCATGAAATGAATGATTCCTGGAAGAAGAGGTCGGGCTAGATACGGACGACAATGGGCACAGGACATAGAAGCAAATCTGGCATGAAATGAATGATTCCTGGAAGAAGAGGTCGGGCTAGATACGGACGACAATGGGCACAGGACATAGAAGCAAATCTGACATGAAATGAATGGTTCCTGGAAGAAGAGTTCGGGCTAGATACGGACGACAATGGGCACAGGACATAGAAGCAAATCTGACATGAAATGAATGGTTCCTGGAAGAAGAGTTCGGGCTAGATACGGACGACAATGGGCACAGGACATAGAAGCAAATCTGGCATGAAATGAATGGTTCCTGGAAGAAGAGGTCGAGCTAGATACGGACGACAATGGGCACAGGACATAGAAGCAAATCTGACATGAAATGAATGATTCCTGGAAGAAGAGTTCGGGCTAGATACGGACGACAATGGGCACAGGACATAGAAGCAAATCTGGCATGAAATGCATGGTTCCTGGAAGAAGAGGCGGGGCTAGATACGGACGACAATGGGCACAGGACATAGAAGCAAATCTGGCATGAAATGAATGGTTCCTGGAAGAAGAGGTCGGGCTAGATACGGACGACAATGGGCACAGGACATAGAAGCAAATCTGACATGAAATGAATGGTTCCTGGAAGAAGAGTTCGGGCTAGATACGGACGACAATGGGCACAGGACATAGAAGCAAATCTGGCATGAAATGAATGGTTCCTGGAAGAAGAGGTCGAGCTAGATACGGACGACAATGGGCACAGGACATAGAAGCAAATCTGACATGAAATGAATGATTCCTGGAAGAAGAGTTCGGGCTAGATACGGACGACAATGGGCACAGGACATAGAAGCAAATCTGGCATGAAATGAATGGTTCCTGGAAGAAGAGGTCGGGCTAGATACGGACGACAATGGGCACAGGACATAGAAGCAAATCTGGCATGAAATGAATGGTTCCTGGAAGAAGAGGTCGGGCTAGATACGGACGACAATGGGCACAGGACATAGAAGCAAATCTGACATGAAATGAATGATTCCTGGAAGAAGAGGTCGAGCTAGATACGGACGACAATGGGCACAGGACATAGAAGCAAATCTGGCATGAAATGAATGATTCCTGGAAGAAGAGGTCGAGCTAGATACGGACGACAATGGGCACAGGACATAGAAGCAAATCTGGCATGAAATGAATGATTCCTGGAAGAAGAGGTCGAGCTAGATACGGACGACAATGGGCACAGGACATAGAAGCAAATCTGGCATGAAATGAATGGTTCCTGGAAGAAGAGTTCGAGCTAGATACGGACGACAATGGGCACAGGACATAGAAGCAAATCTGGCATGAAATGAATGGTTCCTGGAAGAAGAGTTCGGGCTAGATACGGACGACAATGGGCACAGGACATAGAAGCAAATCTGACATGAAATGCACGAGGGAGAGAAACTGGTAAAGAATTAAGAGTTCTTTTCGTTGGACCTTGGTGAGAGTAACGTTCCACAGATGACATGTTGGATGATGATGATACTTTTATTTTCGAGATGTGTAATAGTATTTCTTTCTCCCCGTTCTTTGAATGTCTTTACGAAATTTAGCCAGATAATGATCGATTTTGCAATAATTATCAGCAAACCTTCTCTTTTATTTTTCACCCAAACCTATAGAAAATTTAGTATAGTTTGCAGTTGATCACCGTCACTCTCTCGGGATACATCTATTACTGTTTCAGTCTCCCTCATTGGGTTACACTAGCGAGCATCAAGAGATATCTTTTCTGTCCTCTTGACTCGGTGGAATTTGTTTAGTTCCCCTAGTAAGCTCAGCGTGATTGATTCTGTCATACAGTAAACGACCTTCTATTTTGCAGATGGGTCAGTTCATGAATGTTTGTGATTTATTAGCAATTATTTTAATCGTTCTGCGTGTTTCTGATCCAGCAGTACTGACGTGACTTGAAGATGAATTATTCTAAGTATGGTACTCTATATTTTATGACTTCTTACTTCCACAAATGTCTCAATACTGTGATAACCCCTCTTGGCTTTTGTATTCTCATTTTACGATATATCTATCCCGCCCCTTCACCCCCCCCCCCCCCCCCTTGTGAACATTGCTACTGGGTATGTGTTCGGTTCCACCTCTTGCAGTGAAGTGTCACCAGAGGGGTTTGGGCTTTATGTATTCTCATTATCTTTGTCCCCCACCCCTTCTCTCCACCCCCCTTTCCCTTTCTCTCTCCTTTATCTAGACTTTAGCTCTAATTGTTGTGATTTCCAATCAAGTGTGTTTAATTAATCTTGCATCTGATTTCTTGTGTGGATCATGAGGGCAATGTCGTCAGCGAATTCCTGTTACAAAACTGCTCTGGCAGTCCTTTAGGTTCCGTTTCTAGTGGTAGTTATCGTTGTCTTCATATCTTAATCTATAGTTAGTACGTAACAGAACATTAATTGCCCATATTATAGTGTCTATATGTTAAGTAAAACAGGGGACCCCTATTCACACCATGTGACGTTTGGGTATATGGTAGTAGACGCATAATTTTAGATGAATCGGCGCTCGATGTTTGATGTAGTCAATATTCGTAGTAAATTGTTTTTTTTTGCATATTCCTTACAGGACGTCGCAGTCAACATGAGCATTTTTCAGCTGCTGTTGATGTACTAGGCAAGATTACGTTCAGTAGATTGAGATTGCTTTCTGAGCGACCGGCTCACATACCCCTAAGTTACCAACGCGGCGAGAACCGCTACCGAGAATATACGGGATTACGGAGAAAGACGTTAACCCCTAGGCCAGTAGTACATTACAAGTGTAGAATTAAGTATAAAACACACGTGTGGGAAGTAGTAGAGATAATGAAATGTAAATAGGAAATGATAGATTATAACCAGTTATCTGCACGTTCTTTAAGGACGTTGCAATAAACCCCAACATTTATTGGTTGTTTGTAATTTACTAGGCAATGTTAGTTTGCCATTGCTTTCTGAAAGGCTGACGCCTCATGCCATCTCAATCAACGCAAAGAATTCTGCTTGCAAATCACCAATGACCGATTGGCGCTTTCTAATCCTCGTCTCGGTTTGTCGCGGAATAGACGCACAGCAAAAGTTCATAGTAGAAGAAGAAACAGAAGAATTGCTATGTTCTCAGTAGGTATGTCAACGGGCTGGTTTACCGAGTCCGTCCTATTAACACTTCGCCATATTTAACTCTTAAGCATCACCGTGGCATCATGATGGCTGAAAGAAAGTAAAGGCTTTGGGCGTAGTGCTAATTACGAGCAATGCTGGGTCCTTTGCCTATTTGCGATCCACCCAACACGACATGGAACGTGGATCCCTCAAGCAAACTCCAAAGTGTGTCTAACACCCCGCTTTCTTCGTTCGTTTAAATAAAGTATAAACGAATAAAGTTAGTTGCATATGCTGTACAGGACGTTGCAGTAAACACCAGCATATTTTGATGTTACGATGTCTTGGCAAGTTTACGTTCAGTAGTTTGCCATTGCTCTCTGAACGACTGATACCCATACCATTTCGTAAAAAAGCCAGAGCAACACGGTCTGCTGCCAAATCGCGCGCAGCTGTGTTTCGAACGCGGGTATGCTGGATCACGAACCGCGTCCGTAACACCTTTGCCACGGAGCCAGCATAAACAAATGACGTATCCTAAATATTCCTTAATTAAGTGTAAACGTGGCTATTTAACTTTATCCCCGATACCATAGTTTTATCACGACTTTATTTCCTTTTAATGTTCTTTGGTATACCGTACTTATGTCTCTTGTTTAAAAGCTGGTATTAAGATAACACTGCAACAGTGTAACAGTTAATACATACGAGGAAACAAGTCTTAAGCGTTAGACTTTGTGACAAACACTACGGTACAATACATCAGCTATACGAAAACCCTGACTACTGTTCTTTCGCCGTTTGTTGTCGGTGACCAGAACTCACTGATTCAAAAACCCGGCAGAATCGCAGTGTTTCTCACACGTTTACCAATATACTGATTGTTGATTGGATCTGCCCTGTTTTCTGTGCGGAAGCTTCAACACGCGTATAAACATTCAACATTGTTAAAAGATTTCTTATTTAAAATCGATGGAGATCAACGTAATTTGGATTGTAACGAGGTGTATGTGCGGTATGTGATCTGTACAAGATATCCCGGATTCCCGTTTCCGGAGTTACAGAAGCACACTACAGGGGTCCAGTGTCTGCATAATGAGTGCAGTGTTCAACAAATGGCTGTTTAACTGGGTAGCCATGCTCGACCTGGTCTTTGTGGTATGTTTGGAGTTATTGCTAATTACTTCAGTTGGTGCCTCGACCGAAGAAGCTTATGTAACAGTGGCAAGATGTCGGATCCAGTGTTTGAAACAGGTAGGGTGATTGTTGTGTTTTCTTTGTTGTCATTACTACCTTCATTCATTTAGTGATCTTTATTATTCATTCGATTATAGGATAGTAATACATTTTTAGTTAACACTAAAGAGACAAACACAAATACGTCTTCAAATATGGACAATATTTTAGTTCAGACATGGATAGTTTGGTTTGTTCAGAAATGGATGTTGAGTGCAGATTAAGATACTTTATGTTGCTGCGTAGGAATAATTAACTTGGTTAGGGGGACAGACGAAACATTTCATGGCTGTAACAATGTTAATAGATAGATCAACCAGCGGCTAAAGCGTTCTACATGAGAACATTGGAATAAAAGCGAGAGGACTACGCAGGAAGAGCTGGCTAGATGGAATAAAGGGGCATTAAATTAATCAAATATGACATTAATATAAACAACAGGATAAGCGACAAGCAGAAAATAATCTACCGCCTCACTGGACATTCCACGGCAAAAGCAGTAGAACAAAAGAAGAAGAAGAGCAATGATATATAAATAATGACTTGAGATAGATAGGATTGTTTAGATATAAATGGATCGCTTAGTTAACGTTTATAGGTATAAAGAACACAGTGTCCACTATGAACAAATGCATGTAGCAGACACAAACATTTCGGGACTGTAACAATGTTAACTAAATAATGACTTGAGATAGTTTTAGATCATAGATATTTTGTTTTCTCAGTTAACGGATATAGTTAACAAAACACTGTGTCCAGTAAGAACAAATGCACGCAGAGGGTGGAAGCAACATTTCGCGGCTACAATAATGTTAACTTACTACCATTAAGCAACTTGCTGCTTGCTTGCTTGTGTTCGCTGGCTGTGAACTCCATCGCGAAGTCCTGTTTGTCGGATGAAGACATCCTGTTGTCCAACATCAGTATGATGTCATACCGGACTGAGGTTTGCGTGAGTATCCGTTGTCCCATGTCTGGCTTATTGGTGTGCAGACTGGTGGTTCCTAGCCGTGCAGGCAGATACTCTCCGGCTTCGGAAGAATCAGAGATCCTACGACGTTAGCCAGGACCCTGAAGGGACTTGTTGCACAGGACGCACGGCTAGGACGCGTTAGTAGGTCTTGGCCAGTATAGAACCTGGCCGTAGTGCTTTGTAAACACCTCTGCGTCCCATTAAGACATTGTAATTGTACACTAACGCAGGCTATGCTGAGCGTGACAACAATAAACTTTAAAGTTTCTTAATGGGTTTTATACCAAGTGCCTAATTATACATAGAGAAATGACTGCATCAAAGCGAAGTGACATCATCATCATCATCATCATCATCATCATCATCATCATCATCATCATCATCATCATCATCTGGTTGGATGTTCATCGCAGAGCGTCGATCTCATAAAACCCTGCCTGAGAGACTCGATCCGACGCCAGTTTTCAGCCGCATCCATGATTACATCCAAGGTTTCTTTGATGTCTAGATCGGCCTCTGTGTCGACTTCCAGGAGCCAATACTTCCAATACTGTACTTTCCAAACCACAGTGTGACCAGACAGCTACTGCTTCCAATACTGCTTTATCCAAGCCAATGTAGCCAGAGTACTTCTACTTCCAATGCATGATACTGTGTATGTTTCATATTCCTTCAATGTTCATGTTTTCTGGTATGTCTGCATTACTTATCTCATTGATCTAGTGTATTATAAGAATTCGTCAGTAGGTAAGATGCTTCAGTTCTCTTCTTTATTGTTTACGAAGCAGTTCATGAAAAAATAAATGTGTGTCCTTTACAGGAAGTTGTGATTAACCCCAACCCCAAACAATTTTATATTCATTAGTTTGCCATTGCTTTCTGAACAAGAAGTCGAAAGTGAAGTCCAAACTGGCGCGTGTAGGAAACGATCTCGCTACCTCGTCATCAACGTATCGGAATTTTAAGACAGAGCGCTCTTGTTACTTTAGCGATGTGGACGTTTTGCCTGCATACTTTACAATAAGAGCTCTGTTATTGCATAGGTCATCATACCTCTTATCCTTTGCATTGTTTGGCCAGGTAGGAAAAGGATGGTATACATTCCCCTAGTAATGGGGTAGTGAATCGGACGTATGGCATCTCGAACAGCAGCCAAAAAAAAAAAAAAAACTCGGATGACCTGTGTGCACGTTGCACCGTTAAAAAAATATCGGCAGTTGAAAGTTAAAAAAAAAAAAAGAAGAAGAGGAAGAAACCGAAGAAGCCACTGCTCAGATTAAAAAGCAAACCGATCAAACTTTTCCACAAAGGAATATTTATAGCAAGTATTATTCTGATGTACACACATCTGGATGGTGGCCAGTGCTATGGGGCTGGTGTTCTGAGGTGAGATTCTCCTTGTGTGTTCTATGGCAGGTATTGGGGCACTTATTGAGATATCCATGTGCAACTAAACATACTTTTACCAAAAGAAAGAAAACAATATAATTATGGAGCCAAAGAATTACAACACTGATATTTTGAATACCCTCATTATTGTTGTGATGTTTGGTTGGCAGCTTGACTCATTCTTCTTCCTTTTCTGCCCTTTACCCCATCCCAATCCCATCAGTTGGGGCGTAGGCCTTCAATCAGCCCGTGTCAAACTGTTCCATACTTTCCAATCTATTTCAGCTCTACCCACCCCTCCCCACACACACACACACACACACACACACACACACGCACGCACGCACGCACGCACGCACGCACGCACGCACTAACCGTTTCTGTCTCAATTCTCCAATCTATTTCAGCTCTGTCCACCCCCTCCTCCCACTCATTAACCGTTTCTGTCTCAATTCTCCCCCCACCTCCACACACACACTTTAACCTTTTCTGTCTCAATTCTTCAATCTATTTTTAGCTCTGTCCACCCCCTCCTCCCACACGTTAACCGTTTCTGTCTTAATTCTCCAATCTATTTCAGCTCTGTCCACCCCCTCATCCCACACTTTAACCGTTTCTGTCTCAATTCTCCAATCTATTTAAGCTCTGTCCACCCCCTCCTCCCACACTTTAACCGTTTCTATCTCAATTTTCCAATCTATTTCAGCTCTGTCTACCCTCTCCTCCCACACTTTAACCGTTTTTGTCTCAATTCTCCAATCTATTTCAGCTCTGTCTACCCTCTCCTCCCACACTTTAACCGTTTCTGTCTCAATTCTCCAATCTATTTCAGCTCTGTCTACCCTCTCCTCCCACACTTTAACCGTTTCTGTCTCAATTCTCCAATCTATTTCAACTCTGTCCACCCCCTCCTTCCACACTTTAACCGTTTCTATCTCAATTCTCCAATCTATTTCTGCTCTGTCTACCCTCTCCTCCCACACTTTAACCGTTTTTGTCTCAATTCTCCAATCTATTTCAGCTCTGTCTACCCTCTCCTCCCACACTTTAACCGTTTCTGTCTCAATTCGCCAATCTATTTCAGCTCTGTCCACCCCCTCCTCCCACACTTTAACCGTTTCTGTCTCAATTCTCCAATCTATTTCAGCTCTGTCCACCCCCTCCTCCCACACTTTAACCGTTTCTGTCTCAATTCTCAATCTATTTCAGCTCTGTCCACCCCCTCCTCCCACACTTTAACCGTTTCTGTCTCAATTCTCCAATCTATTTCAGCTCTGTCCACCCCCTCCTCCCACACTTTAACCGTTTCTGTCTCAATTCTCCAATCTATTTCAGCTCTGTCCACCCCCTCCTCCCACACTTTAACCGTTTCTGTCTCAATTCTTCAATCTATTTCAGCTCTGTCCACCGCTCTCCTCCCACACTTTAACCGTTTCTGTCTCAATTCTCCAATCTATTTCAGCTCTGTCCACCCCCTCCTCCCACACTTTACCGTTTTCTGTCTCAATTCTTCAATCTATTTTCAGCTCTGTCCACCCCCTCCCTCCACACTTTAACCGTTTTTGTCTCAATTCTCCAATCTATTTCAGCTCTGTCCACCCCTCCTCCCCACACTTTAACCGTTTTTGTCTCAATTCTCCAATCTATTTCAGCTCTGTCACCCCCTCCTCCCACACTTTAACCGTTTCTTGTCTCAATTCTCCAATCTATTTCAGCTCTGTCCACCCCCTCCTCCCACACTTTAACCGTTTTTGTCTCAATTCTTCAATCTATTTCAGCTCTGTCTACCCTCTCCTCCCACACTTTAACCGTTTCTGTCTCAATTCTTCAATCTATTTCAGCTCTGTCCCACCCTCCTCCTCCCACACTTTAACCGTTTCTGTCTCAATTCGTCCAATCTATTTCAGCTCTGTCCACCGCCTCCTCCCACACTTTAACCGTTTCTGTCTCAATTCTTCAATCTATTTAAGCTCTGTCTACCCTCGCCTCCCACACTTTAACCGTTTCTGTCTCAATTCTTCAATCTATTTCAGCTCTGTCTACCCTCTCCTCCCACACTTTAACCATTTCTGTCTCAATTCTCCAATCTATTTCAGCTCTGTCCACCGCCTCCTCCCACACTTTAACCGTTTCTGTCTCAATTCTTCCCTCTATTTTTGTTGCGTTCTTTTCCTTTGAACTCAAGCGTAGTCCATACACGCGCTACTACGTCTAGTGCACCGAACTGATTGTTGCGTGTGGATTAGCTTTCCCTGTTACCAGTGTCCCTCCCCATCGGGCGAACCGACCCGGACTTCAAAAGTACTTGTAATTTACGTCGCAAAGTCAAAGACGAGAAGTGAACATTTCAGTCAAACTGACCTGCCAAATGGTTGAACCCGCTACTTCGGCAATAGCACATAGGAAGGTTAAGAACGAACGCTCTTATCCATTCGGCCACGGTGTCCCTTTTCTCCTCTGTGTGTGGTTTTAGGTCCTCCCGAATTTCGTTGGCCTGTAGTTTAACGACAAGGAACTCTTTATTTATATCACCATGAGGCTTTCTCAATGTGTGTCCTACAAGCATTCCCTCCTCACCTGCCAGTTCACTATTATTCCTCTAATTTTCCACGAGCTTCACATCTGTGGCTCTCCACATCCCCTTAGTCCTTCAATTGTGTGCAGGCACCAATCAGCGAGTCCTGCAGTGTATCAGCAACTGTGCTAAATGCTTCCCACGCCACTGATCAACACAGCAGTACTTAATTAACGTTAGAGTTAAACATTCAACGTTTGTTGCTAATCTTAGTTTTTGTTTCACTTCCATAAATTTCCTTAAGCTATGAAAGTTCCTCGTGCCCATTAACACTTCATCTAAAAATCTAAATACTTCTTTTCTACTCCTTGGGGATACCAAACGCGGCTACTTTAACTGTTTTTTCACGAGCAATGTCTTTTCTATGCACTTGTATATTCAGGTAATTTTGTCTTAAATTAGATCGAACGAGACATTTATTTCGAGTTTACCCACTTTTATCAGGAGTGTAGGGAATATGAGCCGATGCCCCTCACAACGCAAAGTGTATTTTTGGACTCACTTTATACGGTGCTGGCGAAGGGGTTAAGGACACAGTTCGTAATTTCGCATACCCACGTTCAAAACACATCTGCGGGCAATTTGGCAGCAGACCGCCTTGCGTTGGTTGTTTACGAAATTGTATGGGTGCCGGTCGTTCAGAAAGCAATGGCAAATAACTGAACGTAAACTTGCTAAGAGATCACAACAGCAACAAATGCTGGTGTTTACGGTAACATTCTGTAAAGGATATGCAACTAACTTTTTGGTTTCTATACGGAGCAAATTCCTACCAGTCATAATTTCATGACTTCACGTTTGATACACTCGTATGACTGGACATTGCAAGTGTTTTGTCCAGTGCAACTGCTGAACACTTAAGCTTCACTGGGCATACAACTCCAAGTGTGTTCTGAGAGACAAGCGCAGACAACGCGTGACCTTCAGCGACCAGAATCTTCTGCCTAACCAGAGCCCGCTGTCTCACATCTTGACCCTGGAAGCTCTCACACCAGGTTCCAGAGTCGCTCGGTGTTCTGTGATTACTGCAACAACAAACCACTTTTGCGTCCTGCAAGCGGAACTGATTAATACGGGTTATCTCTGCTCCGACTGATTACGATAAAGCGGTCGAGGTTTGTGGGGTTTAGTACGGGATAAAGCGGGGAGAGAGGGGAAACCGGGTGAGCAGGCGACATCCGGTGTTGATTCGTTAGGAGTGAGCGCTCTAAACAAGTTGGCCTGATTTTTTCCCCCCATGTTGGCTGCGTTATGATTTATTTATCTGAACGGAATTATTCTTTGGTTGGCCAAAACTGGCACTATTTTCCGTTAGTTGTGTGTATAAGTGTCGTCTGCATACTTTTGTGGCGATCATACACAAAAAGAATGACAAAAAAAAAAAAAAAGCAAATCAACACTTACTAATAATTTACAAACATTCATTCATAAGCTCGGAATTAAAAATTCGCAAGTCCTATGCCGAACGTTGCGATCAATACCCAGTTAGATTTCTAGGCAATGCTACGTTAAGTAGTTTACTGTTCATGAAATGCAATTAAGTCACTGTCATTGAATGTAAAAAAGAGAGTGCTGAAGTGCTTTGTAGAATTTGGTTTGCTGCATGGCAGTGAATCTAGGAATGTAAATGAACAAATTAGGAAGCGCCTGGAAGCAACAGAGATGTGGTTCCGGAGACGAATGTTGCGAATTCCTTGGACTGCCAGAATAATTAACAACGATTACTCGAAAGAGGTTGATGAAACTAGAACATTATATACAACAAGCTTTCTTTGGTCATGTGATGAGAAGAGAGACATTGTAGAGCATCGTGACAATTGGAAAGATCGAAGGGAAGAGAGGCAGAGGCCGACCAGGACAAATGATGCTGGATGGAGTGAGACGGTAGAATGGAGGAAAATCATCAGCAGAGTTGATTTAGAACACAAAAAGACCGAGATATGTGGAGAGACATGAACACATGGCACTT
>JACEFZ010028467.1:92500-290000 GCA_014155875.1 Cepaea nemoralis
TTGATATCTTCCCATTCGTATCGCTTCCTGCTCCTTTTCCCTAGCGGAACGGTCAACTGATCAGTATCTGCCCGTCTCTTGATGTATCTTCCCACTTGGAGCTACGGAGTTCGTGCTTTGTGCGACGCTTTCCGCACTGCGGAAAGAGACTGAGTCACATGGGATAAAATCCCGGTGCAATGAAGTGGATGTTTACTTTTAAGTGACTTTTTAAGCGTATCTTCCTACTCATAAAATCGCCAACGTTTTGCTTTAGAGGTATAGTCAACTGATTTATATATGTCTATCTAATGATTATCTTCTAACTCGTAAACCTGCCTACATAGAACCTATGTTTTTGTATGGATGTGAAGCGTGAACAATGAACAGACAAGCTGAAAAACATCTGATGGCTGTGGAAATGTGGTTTCTGTGGATAATGCAAAGAATACCATGGAAAGACAGAAAAACCAATGACTAAGTCCTACTAGAAAGAAATGAAAACAGTACGCTAATTAGAGAAATTAGACGTAGACAGTCACAATTTTTTGGTCACGTTATGAGAAGAAATAAATAAAATGGAAAACTTGGTGACAACTGACAAGATCGATGGGAAGAGAACAAGCGGAGGGCACAGAAGTAAATACCTGAATGTCCTGGCCACGTTGTATGGTCGAGACAGGAACGCTGAGCTGATCCACGACTCTAGTGATCCAATGAAATGGCAAAACATGACCGTCCACGCTCACCACCGGCATGGCACATTTCGATGATGAATCCCGCCTACTTATTTTCCAACTGCTTTAATTTTACTTCTAATCAAAAATAATGCAAATTACAAAAGTAAACATACTTTAATTATTTCTTTCAAAATAAGCATTAACGCAATCGCCTGTTTTCTCATTTCTTGCCTGTGCAACCAGCATCGACGAGCAGAAAATAACACGCTCTGACATTCCCGAACAAATGCCGTAGAATAACAAACATTATTAGATAGAAGTATTTGTAGAAAACGCCACGTTAATCAATGCCCTTGCCGTCTTTCTATTTCCTTGTCTAAATATTTCTGCATTGTATCTGCTGCTTTATTATTTATTTATTTATGAATTCTTTCTCGAGTGATGTTGCCTTTCTGCACCTATTTTCTCATAATAAACAACACCACTAGCGATCATATTCATGTCCTTTCTGACCGGTACAACAGGGGAGGTGATCAGAACACACTATTATCATCCATGATCCTTGTCATCATTACCTTCATTAACATCTTCATCGTACCCAACAATAATGATCATGATGATCAACATAACACTATCGCCAGTATTCATCATCATGTCATCATCATCATCATTATCGGCTTTACCAACAATAATCATCATTATGATCAGCGTAATCACCATCACCAGTTTTCATCATTATGTCATCACCACTCCCCATCACCATCAGCATCATCATCATCATCATCGTCATCATCGTTACCAACAATAATCACTATGATGATCAGCGTCAACGCCATCATCATCATCCTCATCATCCTCATCATCATCATCATCATCATCATCATCATCATCATCATCATCATCATCATCATCACCAGTTCTTCAATAATCTGTCAATAATGTTTGTTTAGGATGTCACGAGTGGTAAGCATTTGATATCACGGTGCAAACGAACAAAATGTCGTCGTCACAAGGACAGTTTAAAGATGGCTTCTCTACCTTTGACATGCATCAAAGAGGAGCAGAGTTCTGGTATCCGTTTTTTGATTAGTGAAGGGGGTGAAATGTATCGAAATTCATCGACGAATGGAGATCCAGTATAGTAATGCATGCCTGTCAGTCCAGCAAGTGTGGGAGTGGAACAGGAAGTTTGAAAGCTTTTCGGTCCTTTGAAGAAGGACAGCAGGTTGTGCATGAGTGTTACGCGCCACCAAGAGCATTTTGTTTTTCCTATAGGAATCGGAGCACTTTAATGGCGCTGTAGGACTTGCATTGAATGCAGTGGTGACTGCATCGAACAATGATACATTTGTTCTTTAAATTTTCAGAATATATTCACTCAAACAAATCATTTAAGATTTTAATTTGAAACTCCCTCGTAGTACTAAGCCGGTAGCTGTTTGGGTTCTGGACAGTAGCGTATGTCTTCTGGGAGGTAGCGTACCCATGTTTTATGGCGCTACCGCTGCAGGGTGAACATGCCTCATAATGCGCTGGAGAGCCACTCTGTCGCTCTTATTCATTACCAACAGTAATGGCATTTGAGAGTTGATTATGACTCGTCTGCAGTTTTCAGACGTAGTGTTTACGAGCCTCATGTGTTGGCTCACTTAAACTAGTTAACTGTGGTTTCTATACTACACACACTCTATAACGGCTGAACGCAACTATAGCACAACAAGACTCCAACGGCGGTTTCCCACTTATATTCAATACGATACATGTCTGTTATTCAACAATTCATCGACATCATGAACAATCTAAGTTTTACATAATAAAAGAGTGGCACAATTTTGGCCGCAACTCTAGAACTGGACATGGTCCGCCTGGACGGAACCAAGTCGTAGACTGCCTTGTCCGGACCCCACTTTCTGTCACTTGGGAAGTGAGTCCCAACGTTTTCATTTGTGTGAAAAGTACCCACTTTTCACGTCCCTGTGTTCACTGCCTTAACCTCTAATCTGTGACCTGTGTTATGGCTTAACTATGCCATAACGTCCTCAGGGTCATGGCACCATACTCTTCGACAGTTTCTTAATGGTAGTGAATGAATCATTAAAAAACGAGAAGTAGATTGTGAGCTTTACTAGAACACAATTACCAAAAACAATAATAATAATAATGGATGTTGCTGCTAAAGCCTACGTCAGCACAAAACAAACAAACACAAACCGACACAACTACATGAAAAACATTACATGAAAATACTAAGGATACTTCGCTGTATCTGTGTTGTGGCTGAGTACGTCTTAAACGATCAACTCGTTTGATGAATCAATGGATTGTGGCTTGGCCATATGGACATGCCCCGAGTCAAGTGACGTCTCTTTAAATATTCTCTTTACAAATTTCTTCTGTATAAAAAGTAGCCGTCTGGCCAATACTATCGTTAGGGTGTGCAGTTTTAGGCCTTCTTATATTCTAGACCGCGACGTATGAGATGAGGACGCCCAGCTCTCTTCTTCGTCGCCTTTCCTGCTCAGATAATTCTCCCACAAATTCTGAAAAATATCTGGTACCCCTATTTATGAGACTATGTCGACCCCAAAGCCGTACTAGTCGAAAAACATTATTCCTACCTCTGCTGGGTGTTGAACCAGGACTACTGTCTTGGCAGACAGGTGCACCAACCACTATGCCATAGAAGCTCCTTCGTCTCTATACTTCCTTAACTTCTGTCTTTATCGACTTAATAAGAGAAAACACTCTGCGAAATGCCAGCTGAATGTATCAGTTCTTACGCATGTAGTAATTTCCAGCTTGAGACCAGTTCTTATTCTTTTGAAGTCGCCGCTGAAGAGTTTTTGAGATACTTATTCGGAATTATTGTTTATTTGCTTTTCTGTTTTATCTCCTTCCATACAGTGAGAATTATCTCCATACCACCATTTCATTCATAACGTTCACTTTTGCTGCCTCATCTTTGTAAATGTCAGTTATCATAATAAATGGTTGTAAATGACACTTCTCCTTGGGTACTATTAAGTAGTTGGCCCACGCGTGTATATAAAATTAAATAAAAAGTATGTTAAGATCCTGGATAAAAAATCCAACATCACAAACAAGAGCAAACACATATACATATAATAAGAACCTCAAGCTTAATAATAGACATGACAGTAGGGAAAATACACGGTCAAGATTCATTCATTGGCACCTTGCCGTCTTGACAGACGATAGTTTGTGCTTTAAAAAGGCAAAACTTTTAACTATGGCGGTAGCGAGTGTGACTGATAAGGCCAATTTGCGCTGTAAATGTCCGTTCACAGTGGGTGCATGTGAACACGTGGTCATTTCCACCATCATGCACCATCTTACGTCTCAAACGCTTGGTGTGTGACTTTTCTGCAATAATTTTCTCCTTTGACTTTATTCCATTTCTGATATTTGCCCTCCATGCAACACGTTCAGCGGCGACTTGCTCCCAATGTGCATTATCAATGCCTGTATCAATCATGTCCCGCTTACACACATCTTTGTATCGTAGTAGAGGCCGACCCTGAGATCTCTTACCCATCTGTAATTCACCAAAAAAGATATCCTTTGGTATTCTACCATCATCCATCCTCCTAAGATGTCCTATCCATCTAAGTCTACGAAGACTGAGCATGGAATAAACTGTCACACAACCTGATCTTTCCAATACTTCAGTATTTGTGATTTTGTCTTGCCACTTAATACCAAGAATTCTTCGCAGACACCGCATATGAAAGCTGTTTAAGTTGTTCTCTTGGTGTGAGTAAGTTGTCCAGGTTTCACTGCCATAGAGAAGAGTACTAAGGACACAGGCTTGATAGACAAGGACTTTTGTTTTGGCAGTAAGCTTCCTGTTCTCCCAGACTCTTTTTCTTAACCTGTTCATTGTTGTTGCTGCCTTACCAATCCGGATGTTGATTTCCTGATCTAGGGATAATTTGCTATTTACCACTGATCCTAGATATGTAAAATGGTCTACTATCTCTAGTTCGGCGTCGTCAATAAAGATTGATGGTACCCCATGTGCACCTTGTGACATAATCTGTGTCTTCTTTTTGCTAATTGTTAAACCAAATTCAGAACAAGCATTGGAGAATGCAGATAGTAGACATTGCAATTCTTCCTCAGAGTGGGTCGTAACTGCAGCATCATCTGCAAAAAGCAACTCTCTGATCAGTACCCTCCTAATTTTGGTCTTAGCCTTCAATCTCTGAGCATTGTAGAGGCCGCCATCTGAGCGTGAGTGAATGTATATACCACCATCCTGATCATGAAATGCATATTTCAGTAGAAGTGAAAAGTATATTCCAAAGAGGGTGGGAGCTAGTACACAACCTTGCTTAACTCCACTCTTGATTTCAAATTCTTCAGAAGTTGCACCATCAAACTTGATTATACCCTTCATGCCTGTGTGGAACGATTCCACAATGGACAGAAGAGTTGGTGGGCAGCCAATCTTCTTTAGTGCCTTGAACAGACCCTCACGACTGACCAAATCAAATGCCTTTGTGAGGTCGATGAAGGCAATAAACAGTGGTTGATTCTGTTCACGGCATTTTTCTTGCATTTGTCGCAATGAGAATATCATATCAGTGGTAGACCGGTTCTGTCGAAAGCCACACTGTGATTCGGGGTAGACTTGATCTCCTAGGACTTGAAGTCTGCGCAGAACAATTCTGGCAAATACTTTTCCAACAATACACAGAAGTGAGATACCCCTATAGTTGTTGCAGTCGCTCCGATCGCCCTTGTTCTTGTACAGTGTTATGATGCTTGAATCTTTGAAATCCTGTGGGACTTGTCCTTCACGCCAGCATAGCTCTATTAGCTGGTGGATCTGTATAGTGAGTGTGTCTTGCCCACTCCTGATAACCTCTATTGGAATCCCATCCTTACCTGGAGCCTTGCCAGATGCAAGTTCATTTATAGCACACTTAACTTCTGTTATGGTGGGAAGTGTGTCCAGGTGGTCAAGAGTTGGTAGAGCCTCTATGGCGTTGAGGGCATCATCCGCTAGTTTGGTCTCACTTGAGTAAAGCTCCAAATAGTGCTCTACCCATCTGTCCATCTGCTGTTTCTTATCAGTGATGATTTCTCCAGTCAAGGTTTTCAATGGTGCACTTCTTTTGATCACTGGACCGCAGGCTTTCTTTATTCCTTCATACATGCTTCTTATGTCTCCCTTATCACTTGCGATTTGAATGGACTCACATAACTTGATCCAATAATCATTTGCACACTGCCTGGCAGCCTTTTGCACATCCTTCCTAGCTTGCCTAAGCTCACTCAGAGTGTTACGCGTTGGTCTTTCCTTGTTTCTTAAGAGAGCTTTCTTCTTCTTATCAATCAAGGGCTGCAGAGTCTCGCTGTTGGCCGCAAACCAGTCCTGCCTCTTATGATCCACAGTGCCGTAAACCCCTACGGCAGTTTTATAAAGAGTTTCCTTAATTTGACCCCACTTTTCATTTACTGTACAATTTTCTGGTGTATCAGTGAAAGCGTCTTCAAGTTGCTGTTGAAACTGAAAGCACTTTTCAGGATCATGAGTGTTAATAATATTAATCCTGAGGCTAGATTTGTGTTTAGCTGTGTAGATTCTCTTTGGTCTCAGTCTAACCCTTGCAACAACCAAAGAATGATCCGTATCACAGTCAGCACTGTGGTAACTACGAGTCAATGATATATGGTTCAGATGTTGTCTCCGTGTGATGATGAAGTCCAGCTGGTGCCAATGGCCGGATCTTGGATGTTTCCATGTGACCTTATGCATCTCTTTTGTTTTAAAAAAGGAGTTTGTAATACATAGGTCATTACTGGTGCAATGCTCCAGCAGCCTTTGCCCATTTCATTCATGCGACCGATGTTGTATTTTCCAAGGCACACTGGCCATGAACTCGAGTCCTTGCCCACACGAGCATTGAAATCACCGAGCATATAAATGTAGTCAGATTTTGGAACTGCCTTGATCACGGAGTCTAACTCCTCATAGAACGAATCCTTCACATCATCAGAGGAATCGAGTGTCGGTGCATATGCAGTAATAATGGTGGCAAACCCACAAGAGGTTGCCAAGCGCAGGGATAATAGTCTTTCATTTCCTCCTGCTGGAATTTCAATCATTCCCAGTAGCGAATTCTTCACTGCAAAGCCCACACCGTGTTGCCTTTTTTCTGCCTGCCCTCTACCCTTCCAGAAAAAGGTGTAGTTGTTTTCCCTGAGTGACCCTTCCTCAGCGAGGCGAGTCTCCTGCAGGCCAGCAATATCAATGTTTAGACGATTGAGTTCGGCATCAATCACAGCCGTTTTTCTCACATCGTCAATATTGGTCAAGTCAGTGGAAAATCCTGGACACATGGTTCTCACGTTCCAGGTTGCAAGCCGTAGCTTGAGGTTTCTATTTTTATTTTTGTTTGTACCTGGTGCATTGGTTTTACAGCCTGCGATTCAGATTTTGTCCTAGCCCCAAGCACCCATTGAAGCAGGCAGGCTGTGGCGGATCAGCACCCAATTGGCTGGGGGCTGCCCAGCTTGAGGCGGGCGGTAGCTGATCAGTGACACCTATAGGTGTCTCCCACCGTCAGAGGCAACGCGTGGCGCCCCATGTCTACGCCAACTGACAAGGACTTATAACCCGTAACAGTTGCCTCTCGCTTTGATTCCGAGACCAGTTAAGACCAGGGATGGAGTTATTGCCTCTCCATAGCACAAAGCCTGGGCTAAAATATAGAGATCATGTGTTGCCCATGCAGCATGATCCCTCTCTCGGCCTGCCTAGTTTACTCCAGAGGAAAGGTAACACCCCTACATCTGGAACAAGACAAGCTGCAGAAGCTGCCGGATCAGCAAAGCAATGCTCTAACTGTCCGCCTGTCGGAGCTTCGATCCTAGACCAGTCGCCAACCAAGGCTTAGGGCCTGGTCTGCCCTGCCATGACATTTTGTCTTTAGCTTGCATTTCCTCGCACCAGGGTAAGGCTTGTACCCTCCCAATTGCGCTCTTCCGCCCGAAGCCGTTGGCACAATGTGGGGTGTCAGGTTTGGTAAGCGCCGCCCAACGTTCAGCGCTAACAGAAACCAGGTAGTACCGTCTACTGTTATACGGTAGCTCAGTCATATCTGACACGGTCAAGAGTAATACAATAAAATAAATAATAATGAATGTTCTGATTGGCTGGATATGTGTACTGTGCTTTTTCATATTTCTGATTAATTTTCTTTTTCGTTTTTATACTATATATATTAATTTTCTTCAGTCATTTCTATTAATAAGTATGAGGGCTTCGTAAAGTATGTGCATGGGTTCGTACTTGTTGTGTCTACCTAGGATTTTAATGTACCTTTTTATTTCATTTTATATTATTGTATTCTGTTGCAGGCAAGACCTTGATACCCACAAACAAAAGATGTTTTGTATCTCTTGAGTTTCAGATTAAATTTACTTATCAGCAAATGGTATCTGCACCTCTAAAAATATTTACATCATGTGAACATTTCTTGTTAACACAAAAGTGATCAGTTTTATTTTATCTCTTGTGGTCTGGTGATACTCATGTTGGTGTATATATTCTTTTATTTGTGAAAAAAAAAAAGAAAACACTTGTGTATATGACATATTGATTAAAGGCGCAAATATTGATGAATAAATCTGCAATCTCGTTCATTATCCAAAGTCTGTATTTACGTCTCTACGTAAACCGAGTTACTAGACTTTATCTTGACACTTAGGTCAGTCATCAATATTCTTATATTGCCATTTCTTTGATAACCTATAGTTCTTTGAAGTTTCATGCACAACTCCTCTTTAATCGCTTCGTCCATGCCATTTGTTGGTGCGTAACATTGGGTTACAGTCATTTACACTTTTTCTATTATTAATCTAGATCTTGCTGCATCTCACGCTATTAGTATTTTCTTTGCCTCTTTAGATAACATTAATACCACAACTTTACGGTGTGAGGCATTTTGGTCTCTACGGCCTGAGAACAGTACCGTGTCATCTGTGCTTAGAACACTTTTGCCCGCTCCTTTCCACCGTGGTTCGGATAGACCCAAACTGCTAATTCTATAAAATTTCATTTCTTTTACCATCTGTGCTCTCTATTTCTATTTATACATAGCTTAACATTCCATGTACCTATTCTGAAGATTTTCCTAGATGAAAGGAAGAGAATCCACATCCCAGACTCCTTGTGGCTTTCTCTGCATCTCTGCATATTTCTTTTAGGAGAAGGGCCCCCTTTAAGCTTCAGTGGATGAATCTTCTTATTGTCCACTCTTTAGACAGTTCATGGTTGGTTAGATTGTGTAGTTGAAGTTATCTTGGGGATCAGGTAGCCAACCTACCCCCAAGTAAAACGCCGCCGCAGTCTCCTCTTACAATATACATAATAGATTGCAGTGTTGCTATTCTTTACTTCCCGTAATGGCTCTGGTACCAGACGGGTGCCGGCCGCTTCTACGTCATTGAATATTTCCTCGTACCAATTTGAGGCTGGGTCTATCTGGAAGTTTAGTTTAGTTTAGTTTAGTTTAGTCGTTGGATCAACATCACGGCATACTGGTGCAATCCATAAGTGCTCCGTTTTCCTCCTAGCTCAAACCTGAGTCTGGAGAAACTCAGCTCAGTGCACGACCTCCGTAGCACCAGCGAGGATCCTGAAATACTTTGGGTAGATTAACTCGAAATTTTGCCCGGGCAACGCTATTAGGCTACTCTTTTTCGATTCTATCTGGAAGCCCTAAAAACAACCCAGCACGATGACGATTCGAACATATGAATATCGTGCGGCCAGGCAAGTGTTCAAGCCTCTGCTCTAAAGCGAGTCAGTAAGTTATTATGTGATATAGTGAAGATAACATCTGAAGCTGTAGCTCGTAACAAGACGACCGTCGTCATATTGACCACATTACTCTTTGGTATAATAGTCAGATAATTTTATGTAGCTTCTACATTAGGTAAACCCCTGACTTCATTCGATATATTTAAGTATTGATAGGAACAATATAGAGTCAACCACGATGTGAGAAAACAATACGCTGAAGAAGACAATATTGACAATAGTCACACATGAAATCTGTGGACAGACAGGATCAGAACACATGGATCATAATGACATAACCGAGGCCTTTCTAGATACAGGGAGTTTAAGTTATGATAGAATTCTAAAGACACGAAGAAGACTTGACAAAGAAGAAGATATAACTGAAACAGACACATAGGAAAGCTTCGGACAGACTACACTCGAACACGCCATCTGTAAATGTACTACGTCCTCCCTGAAGGAAAGAAGTGTGTCCAGCTGGCACGACATCGAAGTACATCTAGAAATGCTATTTCACCTTATATAACCTATACAATGATTGGAAAGACACGCTTTCTTGTATCTATCCATCGATTATATTCATTCATTCATTCAGTAGCATGTCCTTTGCAGAACCTCGCTCCCATAACAACCTTCCGGAAAACCTCTCGATCATAAGCAAGATGTCCCGCGTCCCATACACCCATCTGGAGATCATCCGCCACATCCTGCACCCATCTTCTCTTTGGCCTTCCTCTTCCTCTCTTCCCAGGCATATACCCATTCATTATTGTTCTCTCCAAATTCGTGACGTTTCAAGTGACCAAAATATTTCAATTTTCTTTCTTTTATCGTTTTTAATAGCCAACTTTCTTCAATATTCAGCTCTTGAAGTATTGATGCATTTGTTCTTTTCTTTACCCAAGATATTCTTAGAACTCGTCTATAACATTTATATTCAAAGGCATTTATGCGTTGCTCAGCTTGTTTAGTAAGTGTCCAGGTCTCACAGGCGTATCGATTATATACCATTGCAAATTGTTATATCAATCAGCAATGAATGGGTGGTATGGTCTATATCACCACGGCCGTCTGTACGTCCCTGAAAATGTCCTCGTGATTATTTTATTCTGGGCGACCAGGAAGTCCAGGTAAATTTTAACAAGAAATTTCCCATTGTGTTGATATGCCCCAGAAATTATATTTGGCTTTTCATATGGTTTCGATAATTGATTTTACAACATTTGCAGATCCAGTTATTTTAGTGTTTGTTTACTTCTCTGTCCACTATATTCTCAACGTTCTACTGATGAAACCACATCCCCACTGTCTAGTTTCTTCACCAACTGACAAGATAATCGTGCCAACAATATTACGAGAGTCACTTATAATGGTGTTCACTGCAGCATCTGTTATCTTTATAATACCAGCACGATATTGTTATTTTTGTAATACAAGCAATATAACTCAACGGCAGGGGTCAGCGTGGCCGCGGAGTTTCATATGCTTGCCATTAAACTTCCTGTGCGCTAGTGGCGAGGTTGTGGATTCTTTCCGCACATCGGCCATTTGGACTTAAGCGATGACTTCTTGTTCAGAAAACAATGGAAGTCTAATCATCATCCAGTGCCTTGCCGGCTGGCGTGGCTATCATACCTATCCACAAATTACTTTCTTCAACGTCATGGATCACTTCGTGTGTTGACTCTCTTCCGTGCAAACATGACACAAGAAAGTCAATAATCTTCTCACGCTGTCTTCCTCTATCTCTCTTTCCGCAAATCTTTCCGGTTGTCACAAATTGTTCCAGTTTTTGTCTTCTCATAACGTGACCGAAAAACGATAACTGTCTCTTTCTTATGTTTGTGATAAGTTGTCTTTGCGACTCAGCATCCCTTAGCAGACTACTAAATGTAAACATTTCCTAATAAATCAAGTTATGATTGGGGCAATGGACAAGCATTACTGATTTAATTCAACAGTAATCGAAGCTTTCATTATGCCGCATCAGTAATTTATTCTTACAAAAGCTTTAACACATAAACACTGTCTCATCACTAGCTGCTTCCTTTGCTAGTGACAATTGCTACAGTTAACAACGGCTGGCTAGATGTGTCCCTGGCAGCTGCTTCCTTTGCTACTGACAATTGCTACAGTTAACAACGGTTGGCTAGTTGTGTCCCTGGCAGACTGACAATTGCTACAGTTAACAACGGTTGGCTAGTTGTGTCCCTGGCAGACTGACAATTGCTACAGTTAACAACGGTTGGCTAGTTGTGTCCCTGGCAGACTGACAATTGCTACAGTTAACAACGGTTGGCTAATTGTGTCCCTGGCAGACTGACAATTGCTACAGTTAACAACGGTTGGCTAGTTGTGCCCCTGGCAGACTGACAATTGCTACAGTAAACAACGGTTGGCTAGTTGTGTCCCTGGCAGACTGACAATAGCTATAGTTAACAACGGTTGGCTAGTTTTGTCCCTGGCAGACTGACAATTGCTACAGTTAACAACGGTTGGCTAGTTTTGTCCCTGGCAGACTGACAATTGCTACAGTTAACAACGGTTGGCTAGTTTTGTCCCTGGCAGACTGACAATTGCTACAGTTAACAACGGTTGGCTAGTTGTGTCCCTGGCAGAATGACAATTGCTACAGTTAACAACGGTTGGCTAATTGTGTCCCTGGCAGACTGACAATAGCTATAGTTAACAACGGTTGGCTAATTGTGTCCCTGGCAGACTGACAATTGCTACAGTTAACAACGGTTGGCTAGTTGTGTCCCTGGCAGAATGACAATTGCTACAGTAAACAACGGTTGGCTAATTGTGTCCCTGGCAGACTGACAATAGCTATAGTTAACAACGGTTGGCTAGTTTTGTCCCTGGCAGAATGACAATTGCTACAGTAAACAACGGTTGGCTAGTTGTGTCCCTGGCAGACTGACAATTGCTACAGTTAACAACGGTTGGCTAGTTTTGTCCCTGGCAGACTGACAATTGCTACAGTTAACAACGGTTGGCTAGTTGTGTCCCTGGCAGACTGAGAATTGTTTTTTGTTTAAATAGTTCGCTTGCACTGAACTCAAGTGTAGTCCATACACGTGCTACTACGTTTTTTGAGTGAACTAGACTGATTTTAGCTTGTGGATTAGCTTTCCCTATTACCAGCGTCCCTCGCCATATGGCGACCGACTCCGACTTCAGAGGTACTTGCTATTTACGTCCTCGAATCAAGGACGAGAAGTCAACAATTTTCGTCCAGCTGACCAGTGTAGGGGTTCAACCCGCTACGTCGGTATGAGCACACCGAAAGTTTAAGAACGATCGATCCTATCCACCACCCATCACCCACACACCTTTCCACTCATTAATCTTTTACCACCCCACCACTCATTCATCTATTATCACCCTGCCACTCATTCATCTATTGCCACCCATCCACTCATTTATCTTTTACCACCCTGCCAATAATTCATCTATTGCCGTTCATTCATCTATTGCCACCCATTCATCTATTGCCACCCATCCACTCATTGATCTTTTACCACTTTGCCACTCATTCATCTATTGCCACCCATCCACTCAACGACTCGTTCTATCAATATGTACAAAAATATACACATATCACACACACACACACACACACTCAAGCACGCACACCCACACACACACACACACACACACACACATAATCACGCGCACACAAATATACACACATCCATTCAGCCCGACTAAAATTCACATGCAGTGACGTCAGATTGTTGCATCAACCTCATATTTTACAGAAGCACATGATCATATTAAGTCATGACACGGCGCCCGATAACAGCCATTAACCTGATTTTATTTGTAGCTAAACCAAATAACATCAATTAACCTGCTTTTATTTTTAGTCAAACTAAATAAGCAGCTTTCAATAAGTCTTAAACCATATACTAGACTTGGCTTTATTCAACTATGGCTGTCTATTCTCTTTCTCCCCACCCTCTCTCTCTCCCACCTCTTTCTCTCTCTCTCTCTCTCTCTCTCTCTCTCTCTCTCTCTCTCTCTCTCTCTCTCTCTCTCTCTCTCTCTCTAACACAGTCCTGGCAGTAACCGAGAGAAATTCAGACGAGAAGTTGAACTCAGGAACATTGCCATTTCAACCAATTTTCATATGCCTGTGTCAGTAGACATCAACAAATAGAAATTGATTGAAGGGCATTAGAAGAAAAGAAATAAAAAGGAGTGAAATTTGGCTGATATCGATGTTTACCATGTCAAGAGCTCTGAAGCAAAAAGAGAATTAGTATCGCTGAGTTTGGTATTTTGAAAAGTTGAGCCTCGGAAGACAAGAAAATATAAAGATCGTCATACCGCCATTTTCTAGAAAACGCAGTGAAAACTGTAATCGATGACTAACTGTTCTGCCTAGGGATAATTGTTCATAGTTATACATCTAGGCTGTGGTAATATATAGTTAATGCTTTCATTTAGTTCCCAGTAGGGTGAATCAATAGTAGGGAGATGTTGTGTATGTTGCCAGTCAATCCGCAGTCACAGCTATTTGCCTGTCTGTCCGGACGCCCGTCTATCTGTCAGTCTGTCCGTCCATCCGTCCGTTTATATGTTTGTTTATCTATCTGCCTGTCTGCCTTCCTGCCTTTCAATGGGTTGGTCTGTCTATCCGGGTGCTTTCTTGGCATTCGATAGCGTGGTCTATCTGTTTGTCCTTAGGGCGGACGCACTTTCTACTTTAGGTCGGACGCTCTTTCTACCTTAGGTCTGACGCTCTTTCTATCTTAGGTCGGACGCTCTTTCTACCGTAGGTTGGGCGCTCTTTGTACTGTAGATCGGACGCTCTTCCTATTGTAGGTTGGACGCTCTTTCCAACTATGTCAGAAGCCTATTATACCATAGGTCCGACGCTATTTCTACCTTAGGTCGGACGCTATTTCTACCGTAGGACGGGCGCACTCCTTACCGTAGGTCGGACGCTCTTTCTACCGTAGGTCGGACGCTCTTTCTACCGAAGGTGGGACACTCTTTCTACCGTAGGTCTGACGCTCTTCTTACCGTAGGTTGGACGCTATTTCTACCGTAGGTCGGACGCTCTTCCTACTGTAGGTGGGACACTCTTTCTACTATAGGTCGGACGTTCTTCCTACCGTAGGTCGGACGCTCTTCCTACTGTAGGTCGGACGCTCTCCTACCGTAGGTGGGACACTCTTTCTACCGTAGGTCGGACGCTCGTCTTACCGTAGGTCAGATGCTATTTCTACCATAGGTCGGACGCTCTTCTTACCGTATGTCGGACGCTCTTCCTACTGTAGGTCGGACGGTCTTTCCAACTATGTCGGAGGTCCTATCTAATGTAGGTCGGACGCTCTTTCTGCCGTAGGTCGGACGCTCTTCCTACTGTAGGTCGGACGCTCTTTCTACCGTAGGTCGGACGCTCTTCTTACTATAGGTCGGACGCTCTTTCTACCGTAGGTCGGACGCTCTTCCTACTGTAGGTCGGACGCTCCTCCTACCGTAGGTTGGACGCTCTTTCCAACTATGTTGGAGGCCCTATCTAATGTAGGTCGGACGCTCTTTCTACCGTAGGTCGGACGCTCATCCTACTGTAGGTAGGACGCTCTTCCTACCGTAGGTCGGACGCTCTTACTACTGTAGTTCGGACGCTCTTACTACTGTAGTTCGGACGCTCTTTCCAACTATGTCGGAGGTCCTATCTAATGTAGGTCGGACGCTCTTTCTACCGTAGGTCGGACGTTCTTCCTACTGTAGGTCGGACGCTCTTTCTACCGTAGGTCGGACGCTCTTCCTACTGTAGATCGGACGCTCTTCCTACTGTAGGTCGGACGCTCTTCCTACCGTAGGTCGGACGCTCTTCCTACCGTAGGTCGGACGCTCTTCCTACCGTAGGTCGGACGCTCTTCCAACTGTAGTTCGGACGCTCTACCTACTGTAGGTCGGACGCTCTTCCTACCGTAGGTCGGACGCTCTTTTCAACTATATCGGAGGTCCTATCTAATGTAGGTCGGACGCTCTTTTTACCATAAGTCGGACGCAATTTCTGTCTGTCTATAAGCATAACCAATCGGCAGTCGCATAAAGATGTAGATATTATCATGCCCACAAAATTTACTTCTTCTGTTTCTGGTCATCATTTTATGTTGGACGGGGCTGGAAGAACCGTGTCCATTAACAACACAATCTCCTCCTCCAAGGAAGTTTGAACACTCGACCATCGGGCCGGCAGGCAAGCGTGCTAGCCAATGCAATATTGCGGCATCCGAGATTTTATATGACACACTGTATAACTTCGGTTGCCGTGTTTGTCCATAGATAACTGTGGTTATGTTTGTCCATAGATAACTGTGGTTGCCATGTTTGTCCATAGATAACTTTGGTTATCGTGTATGTGCATAGATTACTTTGGTTGTCACGTTTGTACAAAAATAACTTTGGTTGTCGTGTTTGTCCATAGATAACTGTGGTTGCCGTGTTTGTCCATAGATAACTGTGGTTGTTATGTTTGTCCATAGATAACTGTGATTGTCATGTTTGTACATAATTAACTTTGGTTATCGTGTATGTGCATATATTACTTTTGTTGTCATATTTGTACATACATAACTTTGGTTGCCGTGTTTGTCCATAGATAACTGTGGTTGTTATGTTTGTCCATAGTTAACTTTGGTTATCGTGTATGTGCATAGATTACTTTGGTTGTCACGTTTGTACAAAAATAACTGTGGTTGTCACGTTTGTCTATAGATGACTTTCGTTGACATGTTTGTCCATATATACTGTGGATGTCATGTTTGTCCATAGATAACTGTGGTTGCCATGTTTGTCCATAGATAACTTTGATTATCGTGTACGTGCATATATTACTTTTGTTGTCATATTTGTACATACATAACTTTGGTTGTCAGGCGTGTCCATAGATAACGTTGAATGTCATGTTTGTCCATAGACAACTTTGATTGTCGTCTTTCTCCATATATGGCATTGGTTGTCATGTCTGTCCATAGAATACTTTGGTTGTTATGCTTGTCTATAGATAATTGTGGTTGTCATGTTAGTCCATAGGTAACGTTTTGTCGTCATGTTTTTCCATATATATCATTGGTTGTCATATTTGTCTATAGATAACTTTCGTTAATATTTTTAATCACAGATAACATTGGTAATCATGTGTGTCCATGGATAACTGTGGTTGTCATGTTTGTCCATAGATAAATTTGGTTGTCATGTTTGTCCATATATAACTGTGAATGTCATGTTTGTCCATAGATAACTTTGGTTCTTGTGTTTGTCCATATACAACATTGGTTGTCATGTTTGTCCATATATAACTGTGAATGTCATGTTAGTCCATAGATAACTTTGGTTGTTGTGTTTGTCCATATACAACATTGGTTGTCATGTTTGTCCATAGATAACTTTGGTTGTTGTGTTTGTCCATATACAACATTGGTTGTCATGTTTGTCCATAGATAACTTTGGTTGTTGTGTTTGTCCATATACAACATTGGTTGTCATGTTTGTCCATAGATAACTTTGGTTGTCATGTTTGTCCATATATAACTGTGAATGTCATGTTTGTCCATAGCCTTGTATCTCGATTCTTCTAATCCATACCGTATAACGCAGATCGCGATGTTTATTCACAGCCTCCAGTCCCATCGGCCGTCAAGCATTTCCAGTACAGATGCTTCTCCATGTCACGATCTTAAGATGTCTAGCAATTTAGATCTGTAGGCCTCCCCCTGTCTCTCCCCCCCCCCCCCCCCCACAAACTCTCTCACTGTCGCGTATCTGTTGCAGTTAATCCCTTCTTAAGACATAGCCAGCGAGTGTTGGTTGTCTATTTTTGATGAAAATGACTAGTTATCATGTAAATTGGTAATTCAATACGTTCTCATTACTCGTCTGATAGTCCAATGTTTTTCCTGTAAGGAACCATATCTTTATACGCTAGCGAAATAGGTCTAAAATTTAGATAGTCAGGACTAAAAGATTATTATTTTAAACGTATTATCTAGTGTTTAATGGGGTCTGCTTCATTAGCAGCCCACAGAGTACATTTGCCATCGGGCAACCTGACCACGGGCCAGACCGCTAATGTCTCTGTAGTCTTGGATACCTTTGAAAATTAGCAACAACAAAGATATTCAAACAGTACCAGAGCGCCATTTAAAAAAGTATATCCCCCCCCCCCCCCTTTCAACTTAAACTCACAAAACTAAGAAGGCGCTTAAAAATCCTGCTATTGTATAGGGTGTTTGTAGAGTCTCACTACACTTTGTATGTAGAGCAAATTTCTTTTAAAAAAAGTGAAGAAGATGATGTCATAAAAAAAATTGCTGCATCGCCCATCTTGAAGCAATATGCAGCAAAGGGCTGTCGTCTGCTGGAGTACTTTTTTACACTCCAAACAGAATGGTGTTATCTACGGAAATAAAAAATGGTTCAGATTTGTTCTACATACAAAGTGTAGTGGTACTTTACAAACACCCGGTATATATACAATTAATAACTTCTACCCCGACTGCTTACAATAGTCAAGCTGATTTAAGACAACCTGTACGAGAGGCGCCATCCAGTGGTTTAAAACTGTTTTCTTAATCTTATTATTTGGGGAACCTGTATTCAAAACACTATTTAAATGCCACATACGCCAGCCGGTTCGTTTTGTGTAATCCACCGTCTAGTCTGTGGATCCTGCCTCACTTCTCCACTCCAGTTATTGTTTGTCTAATTTAAGTTACTGGATGTATGCCATTCATCTTGACTTTATGCTCGTTTGGAGGATAAAAAATCAACGCAGAACAACGAAATATAGGGTGTATTTTTAATGAATGTGCAGTTTTTGAAAATATTGCCCTTCTAAGGTGTGTATTTACCTATTGTTGAGTTCATGCAACACAATGAAACATAATAGGTAAATACAAAACTTGGAATGGCAATATTTTCAAAAACTGCACAGTCAGTAAAGATACACCCCGTATTTGGCATGCACTTGGTTAACATAAATATCTGAGACCAAGGGTGCTAAACCTAGCGAAGTTGATAGCGAAAGTCGCGGATAAGATCAGTGGGTCGACGTCAGGACTCGTCGCTTGCCAAAGTGAAAGAAGGATTGACCACCTATTCCTACTTGCTCTTGAGAGGGTGCTATAGAGATGTCTGGGCGTGAGTTATATCCAACTCCAACAGTTGTGAGTTCCTATGTGCAACATACAAACAGCGTTGCGTTGGTTTGTTTTTTACGAAATGGTTTGGGTGCCGGTCGTTCAGAAAGCAATGGCAAACTACTGAACATAAACTTACCGAGACATCACAACAGCAAAAAAAAAAAAATTGCTGGTGTTGACTGCAACGCCCTGCAAAGGATATGCAGCTAACTATGTGGCGCACTGTCTTTTTCTAAGGTGTCTAGCTATTCGCGTGTCTAAGTACACTTGCCGTTTTCTCAGCGCAGCGCCTTCATCAACTGTGTGATTTTTTGTGTTTGTTTTTTGCATATCCTTTTTTACAGGATGTCGCTGTCAACACCAGCATTTTACTGCTTTTGTTGATGTCCTGGCAAATTACGTTCAGTAGTGTGCCATTGCTTTCTGAACGACCGACTCCCATACCAATTCGTTAAAACCCAGCGGAACGCGGTCTGCTGCCAAATCGGTCGCAGCTGTGTTTCGAATGCAGGTAAGCGGGCTTACGAATCGCGTCCGTAAGCTCTTCGCCACGGAGACGGTGATACAGATGACTAATTGTATAGCCTTACGTTTTTTGTTGTTGTTGCCTAGTGTTCATCTTCATCGTCGTTTTCAATTCCCCAGTGTACAGGGTGTTTGTAAAGTCTCACTACACTTTGCATGTAGAACATCTGTTTGTTGGAGAGTATGTTTTCCGTCTTGCAAACGGAGATACCTGCATTATAGGCTCTCAACCAATTAATGCCCCACCCTAGATACATGGGTTAAAATGTATTGAATCAGTCACAACGGGGTTTCTTCAGTGTTGTGACGTCACCATGAAGAGTGTTAGGTATATGGGCATAGTCCCATATTTTTAGACCAGTTTGCACTGTATAGGCCAGTGGTTCTCAATCTTTTTTGGCCCTTGCCCCCCTTCACCATATTTTCAGAACGTCATCCCCCCCCCCCCCCCGCCACCCCCGTTTTCGTATTTCCTACCTAAAAATTTGGCCGGTGCTCCCCTTGACCATATTTTCAGAACGTCCCCTTTCGTATTTCCTACCTAAAAATCCCCCTCCCCCCTTTTACACAGTATACGTAATAATGGAAGCTAAATTAAATAGCATATACTAAAACAAGTCTAGGCGTCCACATAAAACGTGATTTGTGGGTCTACTTACTTTATAACATGAATTTTAGAAGGGTGAGACGTACAGAACCTTAAAGTATGAAGGGAAAAACAATATCAAGTAATCGGTTCTTGTATTAACGCGATGTTGAAATAATCCTAATCCCCCCTCCCCCTGGAAACCCTAAAATTCCCCCTGGGGGAGGGGGGGATTCCCCACCGGTTGAGAACCACTGGTATAGGCGATGTGGCGAATATTTCGCCTGTAGCCTTTCCCTACCAGGGAATTTCATGGTACACATTTTTAGGCTGTGTTGACCTGGAAGTCCAGGTAAGTTGCGAAAATATCCCACTACATTACCGCCAGAGGTTAGCGTGGCTGATATATTAAGAGTGGCCACTCTTAAACTTCCTGTGCTCTAATTACGAGGTAGTGGGTTGATTTCCTACACGGGTCAGTTTACGTCTCGTTCAGAAATCAATGGCAACCTACTGAATGTAAAATTGCCTTGAAATTCAACCAGGGCTTGATCACACCGTTCTGCAATGGACAGGCAAAATTTATTTTTTACATGACATCCACAAGCGTTGTGGCCACTTGGGTTCCACGTTAAATCCACTTTTCTGTCCAGGGAATCGACATGGAGAACCTTGAGCAACAACAAGGAAGCAGACGCCTGGGGTTGAAGAAACGAAGCGGCGTGAACATCTTGATTATGAAGAGATCCTCAGGGACTAACATTCTCAACGGGGCATGATCCATTGCCTGCGTGCAGTAGAAAACACTGTTTGACAACATCAGGGTTATCTAGACGTACCGTGTCTGGATTCGTTTGGGATAACATCCAGGACATAGCATCGGGTACACGCTGTGAGACACGTTGTTTGAAAAACCCCGTGCTTATCTAGCCACTTGGTGTCTGGATCCAGCCTGCCCCTGGCTATTGACACTGGATATTGATGTTTTAGGAAAGGGTAAGTCCTTTTATAGGACGTGAGAGTTCGGTTCTGGATTGTTCTGCCTGTCAGTGTTAATGTACTGCGAAAGTTTACCAAATAATTCGGGGGGGGGGGGGGGGGGGGGGGGGGGGGGGGCTGAGTGGTCTCGAGGTATAGTGTCCGCCTCGAGTGCTGGAGGTCCCGGGTTCAAGCCCCGGTGAGGGCCGGGATTTTTCACGTGGTCGTCTAGAAAACAAAATTTCCCCTGGTCTCTGGGTAGTGAGATCGGACGCCAGTGTGTATTGTTGCGCACGTAAATTACCCCTTCGCAGTTTAAAAATCGTAAAAGGGTAGTCTAACGGTACTGCCCGTGCAAATATTAAAGTTAAAAATCTACACAAAGTATTCCAGAACCCTCGCCTGTGCTACGGAGTTCGTGCACTGAGCTGAGATTCTCCGGACTCAGGCTTGAGTTAGGAGTAGAACGGTGCACTTATGGGTTACACCCACGTGCTGTGATGTTGATCCATTGACTAAACTAAACAAAAAAATATCCTGAAACAGGAAGCTGTTATTGGTCTGTGGTGTGGTAGGGCAAGTTCATTTGGTAGGGTTGAATGCGTGTGAAGGAATGGGTGGCCAGTCTTTTCCTCTGTTAGCGGACAACAACCGTAAGGCGTCGAACCCCCGTCCTACCTCGCTGATGACACTATCGTATAGCTCCCTACCAACTACACTAACGCGTCTGCCCTGAGAGAGATTAAGGGCTGTTCATAATCATTGCCTACACACATATACTGTTAGCTCTTGCGTGGGTTTTCACGCGCTCAGACAGCAATGGCAATCTATTGAACGTAAACTTCCCAAGAAATCACAAACAGCTCCTCCGCCCTCTCAAATACTGATATAATAAGTGGCAATAACGAAGATGTTTAACGTTTATAACAGGAGAACAGACAGGAAACAAAATGTGTAATAGATTTCCCGTCACCAACGCCTGGTAATATCGGACCCAAATACTGGTCTGCCATGATTTGAGAGTTAAGGTAGTGTAGTTAACGGGAGGACTAGATAAACTGTGAATAGTTAAGACAGTTTTGTGATGGAGAGAGACTTGTGTAGCAGATGACTAGATCTATCTTAAAATGTTTAAGACAAAGTTATTGGGGGCGGTTGTGGGGGTGGAGGGGGAGAAGAGTGTAGATCAATCTTAAGAGTTAAGACAGAGTTATGAATGAGAGGACTATATCAGTCTTGAGAAGTTTACATAGAGCTACGAAAGAAACGAGTAGATTAATTTTGAAAAGTCAAAACGTTGCTATATAGCGACAAGCGAGCGCGATTATGTAATCATTTGGGGCTTACTCTGATGTCGAGCGCCGTCAGATGTAGGTTCGCCATATGCGTTCGTCGTTCGCTAAAAGAGGGAAAGACGGACCACGGTCTTAACATATCACAGACCCATAGGAGGTTCCTATTGGGGACTTGTTATTTTATGTTTTTGGAAATAAAGGGACGACTAGATCAGTCTATAGGACTCGCTATAAAGCTAGCGGAAGACCAAGGATGTGGTAATATAGCGACAAATGCACCACCAATTCCTGGCTGAATCCCCAGAATTGATGAGACTTTTGTTTACGACCTACACATTATAGGTTTGGGGTAGACAACCTCATGGAAGGTTACCATGGATATATCTGGAAACATTAAGACGGCAGGCGTAAGACTGACAACATAACCTAGGATGGGCAAGTATGTAACCATGGCTGTATACACACGATGCTTCAATTGCACACAGAAGTACCCTACCACGTGTATTATTGTGATGGCCTGGGTTATGTACCAGTTATATCGTTTAGAGATGTGAAAACCAGCTTCTGTGTTAGTTATCTATACTGCGCGGCTGCGTTTGTTTATTCCAGTGATGTAGAAACATGAACGCGTTGAGTAGACAGGAGCAAGGATAAAACAAGACAGTGATACGGAATTAGCGTGATCACATTTCTGGCTGTAGACAGTGCTGTTTAGTAATAGATGTCTAATTTAGCTAGGAGTAGGCAAGGAAAACTCACTTTGAAAATCAGGGAGCAGTGATCTAGAAAATAAACCAGAAGGAAAGGGAAACTGGTGAAACATAACTAGCTGGCAATCAGGGGGATAAGAATAGACGCAGGATTACAAGAAGTGAGCGAAGTTGAAAGAAATTGCAGGCAGGGATTGTTTTAAAACTATACGAATTGTAGAAAAAAGCATACATATGAGATAAAGAAAAAGGGTAAGTGAAAAAGAATTAGTGGCAGATAGAATAGTTGGAACACGTTTTGATACAGAAGTAATTACATATGGGAAAAATACAGTGTTTATGGCGTATTCATGCAGTTGGGAGTATTGGTGCTTGATAGGGCAGATATGGTCGGGGCCCGTTGGAATAGTGCGTATAGTCCAAAAGAACGGGTAGACCATCACGGTTTGGACAGGGAGTGGTGCGGCAGGGAGTGACCAGGGGATCTGGCTGACACTCACAAACTCTAAGGAGAGGCCAGACGGAAATATAATCAGAATGCTACTGGCAACATTATTATTGGGAATTTTCGCTAGCTGTTGCAGATGAGGACGGAGCACTATAGAAATGTCTCGAGTGCTGTAATGTCTGTTCTTGACTCAACTCATCTCAACTCATGCAGTTTGGTTGATTATGTGTGAATCCTCTTGAAGACCAATTTTTCAATCTTAATATAGAATACAGAAGCCAGAATAGGGTTTGTGTCTACAAGAATAATGTTGATGTAGAGACTTCCTCTTGATCCGCTGCCCAAGTGACATCGACACGAGACCTGTGTTGCACAACCCCAATCCCCTCTCAAGAGTAATTTAAAAAAAAAAACGAGTTTGAGTGTGCAAGATCGATAATGAAATATAACATCAACGCGAGGCATCTTAAGACGTAGCCAGGTCGTGATACAGCACAGCACACATGGTCTGAGGTTGATCTTGAGACCTTCCTCCCACCTGGTTGCAGAAGTACCATCTCCTCGAGGCAGGTGTTGTCTTGCAGAGTTCCCATTCCCATCTCCAAGCTCAGAAACCAATGGAGTGTACAGGACCGCTCTGTCTATTTTTCTGTTGTTTAATTTCTTACCAGAGAGCTGGACTGACAAAATAAAAGATAGTCCAGGCCCAGCTGGACTGACAAAATAAAAGATAGTCCAGGCACAGCTGAGAATTGAACATGTCGCTGTCCTGGTAAGCAAACACACTGACAACTACGCCACCATGGCATCCTGTATACTTCCATACAGGAGTTCAAGTGTAAAACTGTACAGTGATTTTATAGACACCCTGTATACTTCTATACAGGAGTTAAAGTATAAAATTGTACAGTGATTTTATAGACACTCTGCATGAAGAGAATATAAATACCACACGGGCTCATTTCACCCAATTACAGTGTAGCATGTCACACGCGCTATTCGGAGGGCGTTATCAGAATGCCACGTGTGAGAAAAGACTATTATTTAGCCCAATAAATGTTCAAATTTAAGACGTACGCTGAACTATTTATCATTGTCAAACTTAGCTCCAGAGTACGTTACCAAAGCGGTACACCTGAATCCGGAGCGGCAAGTACCATAGTTCACCCGCTGTATCTGCATATTAAAGTTGAAGTGACTTAGGTTGGTTTAGTTCGTTCGTTGGTGAATCCTCTTGATTTCCTGTGAATCCTCTGAGTCTTAACTTTTAAACCCGATACTTTGACGTTCAGGACGCCTGAGCCGAACCCCAAATCGGGTTGGCGTGTATCGGTGCGACGATGTGTAGCGACTTTCCTCCGGACCAAACAATAACAAATTGCAGTCTCCTGGACACTGTACTGAAGATTTCTCCCTCCCCTCTCCATGCTCAGAAACCCAATAAGGCAGATTTGGTTTGGGGTTTAAGGGATCAATTTAAATGCACATGGCTATTTTCATAAGTACTCAAGCATTCCCCCCCCCCCCCCCCCCCCACACACACACACACTCACACATAGATCACACAAGGAGATACTCAACACGGTGCACGAATTCCATAGCAACGGCAACCACCCAACAGTGTAAATGGTTGCTAGAAAGTCACAGTTATTCTCTAAAATGATGGTAGGTAGTCAGCACCCTCGCCTTGGACACACCTCTTGCAGAACTCACGAGCACCCTCGGAATGAGTGTATTGCTGGCCAACCAGGGTTAAACTACGCCATCACCAGAACCCAAACTCATGCCACGCAAGTGAGAGCAGATTAACTCGCGACATTCAACAAATGATTCTGTTTAGTTTGCCTTCACTCGCTTTGCACTCAAACGTACTCCATACACGTGCGACTGAACTAGTACTCTGAACTGATTTGTTCCTGTGGATTAGCTTTCCTTATTACCAGTGTCCCTCGCCAACAGACAAACACACTCCGACTTCTGAGGTACTTTTAATTTAGTCCCCAAGTCAAGGAAGAGAAGTTAGCATTTTAGTCCAACTGACCGGTGTAGGGGTTGAATCCGCTGCCTCGGCAACAGCACATCGGATGGTTAAGAACCAGCACTCTTATCTACTCGGCCAGGCTGACGTCCAACAACAGACTGAATTCTTGAAAACAGTTGTAAATGTTGTCACACTTTCTCCACGACGTTAGTGCAACAAACTCCGTGCATCCTCATATCTAATCAGCACAATGACTAATATTACGTTAAATGGTCTTAATTTCGGACAGGGGCGGAAAATAAAATATCTGGGCATATGGTTAATGGTTATGGAAGGGGCATCACAAGGTTAAAGAACAGAATAGGACCAGCAAGCTGCAGTTTAATAAAATGGATACTTTATGCAATAAAACTTATCTACTGAAATCTAGAAAAACAGTTCTATCATGTTACATACATCCAGTTTTTTTTTTCCGGACGTAATTGCGTTGTGCCTGTTTACAGCAGAGCTGCGATACTTGCGCCTTTCGGCAGACACATCCGTGTTAACATATGACTGTAAATCATGGACAATTAGTAAACACACACACAAACAAACACTCCCACAAACAAACAAACAAACACACACACTTGCGCGCGCGCAAACTTCAGAATCTTCATTTGAGCAGAGAATTCATTGGACAGCCAAAATGAATAATCTAAACGTTTTGAAATAAGCCAAGCCACAAAGACAACTTATCACAGACATCAAACAGAGGCAATCATATGTTTTTTGGCCCAATTTAAGACGAAAACTATAACATATTGTGACAACTTCAAGATTTGTGGGAAGAGACAGCGAGAGAAAATTCTTGCCCGTCTTGTCTCATGTCACGGAGAGGTGTCAGCGCAAGAACTGATACATGCCGTTAGAGATCGCGAGATGTGGAGAATCATGCTCGCCCATGCCAGTAGGCAAGGCACGTGATGATGATGATGATGATAATGACTAAGTCAAGCTACTGCGGTGCTGGATTTTCTAAACACTTCTTCGGAAGTAAAACCGGTGCAAGCGTGTTGGCTGTAGATAGAAGGCGCCTTCAGATACCGCAAGATTAACTTACCGACTTTATTGGCAAACATGTAAAGAGATCACAGCGATTGCTCATGCACACCGTCAGTTGGAGGAGGCATTCTGCTTCCAGTGACCCCTGCTCATGTTTGTGTTCTGACGTCCGTGTCACTGATAGCCAGGGATTAACTGTGGCAGTTTATTTTCTTCAGCCCAGGTTGTGGGAGGGACGGAAATGGTTGTTGGTGGTAAACGACAAATGTGTTGAGGGTAGTTGTTCTAGCTGTTAATATAATACACGGCTCTAGGAATTGAGGCTATAAGAATAATGTAATGGTAATGACATGTGTGGGTCTGAAATATGGAGAACAACGAAAACCATTACATATAAACTATACATATTTACTAATTGGTGGCTGCGGGATATAGAAAGAATACAAATGGGGAGGTCAGCATGGCCGAATGGATAAGAATGCTCGTTCTTAAACATCTGGTGTACTGATGCTGAGGTAGGTTTTTCAACCCCTACACTGGTCAGTTAGACTAAAATGTTGACTTCTCGTTCTTGACTTGGGGACGTAAATTACAAGTAACTCTAAAGTCGGAGTGGGTTTGCCACATGGCAAGGGACATTGGTAATAGGGAAAACTAATCTACACGCAAAATTCTTGCCAGTGCTACTAGAAGTAGCCTGTATACACTACGCTTGAGATCAAAGCGAATTGGCTCAAAAGCTGTAATGGTAGGATCATAAATGTGAAGTTCATGGAGAGAACTGGACAAATATCAAGAGTTGAAGAAAAGATGTCGTTTTGGTTACAACAGAGGAAACGTGAGAATAGTATAACTAGAAAGGAATGTGTCTGCAATCCACATGGTAAAAGGAACAGAAGAAGACATTAAAAAAAAAAAACACGAGCAAAAACAGAGAAAGAAATAGAAACAGAAGTGAACAATATGGAGAAGACAAGCAGAAAGCATGGGATAGCTAGGAGTGAGAGGGCTCGGAGTGAGCTTCTAGAGACCTATGCCATAACGATAGGGGGGGGGGGGAGATACAGGATAAAGGAAGAAGAAGAAGAAGAAGAAGAAGAAGAAGAAGCAGAAGAAGAAGAAGAAGAAGAAGAAGAAGAAGAAGAAGAATGACATAACTGTTATCTGACACACTTTCGTCTGTTATCTGACACACTTTCGTCAAATGTCAAGGATGCCATATTACTAACTGACCGAATTGTGAAATGTGGTGACCATCTTCCTTCCTGGCTGTCGTTTATTCCAGAGAAATATGTATAACGCAAGTGTTTTGTTCTTTGTCCATCAAGAATGAAGACGACCATTCATTTCTTCCGCGGGGGGGGGGGGGGGGGGGGGGGGGGGGGGTGTTGAAACTATGGAGCCGTGAGTTCTAAGATGGTTCTAAGATAAGCCTATTTTGGCTCGAAATGTTCTTTAACAATGTGGGCAAAGAATGCTTCACAAGTCCTGCTTGCTTCACAAGTGACTGCACCCTTACGTAATGATATACACTACGAATTTTGGTCTTTGGTAGCAGTCTCCCAAGTGTCATGATGAATTCCAAAAGCTTTTAGTGAGATCTTCAGAGCGTCTTTAAATCATTTTTTTTGGCCGCCTTGGGAGCGTTTACCACAACGCAACTCGCCGTAAAAACATCGTTCATGGAGCTTGTGATCTGGCATGCGAGTCAAGTGACCAGCCCAGCGGATCTAATTCTTCATTAGTAGAGTGTGGATACTGGGCATGGACGCTCTTTCTAGGACTTCAGTGTCTGGGGTCTTGTCTTGCCATTTAATCTTCAATAGTTTCCTAAGGCAGACTGTGTGGAAGTGGTTTAATTTTAGAGCGTGTCGCTGATAAACAGTCCAGGTTTCACAAGCATATAGCATGTGGATAATACAACTGCTTTGTAGACTTTCAGCTTTGTTTGCAGGCTTATTCCATTTCTGTCGCACACATTCTTGTAGTCTGCCAAAGGCCGTGCTGGCCTTGGCGATTCTTGCATTCACTTCGTCATTAATTGTAGCAGCTTTGGACACAGTGCTGCCAAGATAAGTGAATTTGTCCACAACAGTTGGTCTATGACCATTCACCTTGATATTCGGCACGGTGTGATTATTCCCTGGAGCTGACTGGTACATAACTACAGTCTTCTCCAAGTTGATATTGAGCCCGAAGGTGGCACGAAGTTGAGAAAGCTGAACCATTGTGTTGCATGTCTGCCTCTGAGTTGGCGTATAAAGCGCAATCATCAAAAACAGCAGTTCTCTGACGGTGTCGCTGTTAGTTTTGGTTTTGGCTTTCAGCCTTCTGAGATTGAACAACTTTCCATCCATGCCGTAATTGATGTCTATTCCAATGTCGTTGTTCTCAAAGGCATTTGTCAGCATAGCTGAAATAATGAGGCTGAACAATGTAGATGGAATTGCTGCTGAATTTATAAAGGCTGGTGGCCATGCATTACATCTAAAGTTATACGAACTAATAATAAAAATCTGGAGGACTGAAGAATTATCCCATGACTGGAAAGAGTCATTATTGATACCTATCTTTAAGAAAGGAGACAAGTTCCAGTGTGAAAATTATAGAGGAATATCACTACTGTCCATAAGCTATAAGATACTATCCGCAGTATTATTAAATAGACTAAAACCATATTCAGAATACATATTAGGTGACTGCCAGTGCGGGTGTTAGACAAAACAGATAAACAATAGATAAGATATTTATCTTACGACAAATAGCCGAGAAAAATTGGGAATATAAAAGAGATCTCCATAACATTTTTGTGGATTTTAAAAAGGCTTATGATATATTGTCCATAGGAATAGTCTATGGAATGCTATGCAGGAATGTGGAATACCAAGAAAGTTAATCAACATGACCAGACTATGCATGGAAGATGCTTATAATATAGTAACATATAAAGGTAGGAAATCAGACCCTTTCCAAATAACATCTGGCTTGAAACAGGGTGATGCACTATCGCCGCTACTCTTCAATCTGGCTCTGGAGAAAGTTGTAAGGAGGTGAAGGAGGAATGTGATATTGGAGGAACATCCAAGCTGCTTGGTTATGCAGATGATATAGATTATTATAGGGCAAAGTGAACGAAAGACATTGGAAATATTGACTCACTTAAAGGAAAAAGCCCAACAGATGGGGCTGGTTATCAACCAAGATAAGACAGAATATATGGTAATTTCAAGAGAAGGAATGGCTGAAAACTATGGCCACATACAAATAGATAATATGACCATTAAAAGAACGGAAACATACAGATACCTGGGTATAATCTTCAACTGCTCCAACATCATAAGGGAAGAAATACAAACTAGAATCAATTCTGGAAATAAGATATACTATGCACTACAACATCTACTAAAATCAAAGGCGCTATCTCTTAACACCAAGATCACAATATACAAAACACTGATCAGACCAGTTGTGCTGTATGGCTCTGAAACCTGGAGTACAACGAAAGGAAACGAAGCCTTGCTACAAACCTTTGAGAACAAAGTTTTAAGACGCATCTTTGGACCCATTAGTCTTTCCTCTTGAGCCTAAGGCGGCGCATAGGGCAGAAGTCCTGTCTCTCCATGCCTGGCGGTTCGCTGCTATCTGTTGTAGATCTTGGACATTTACTTGGCCATTGAATGAGCCTTCTCTAATGATGGTTCTACGCAGGGTCTCTCTTGGTCTTCCCCGTTTTCTTTTCCCTACCGGTGACCATATGAGGGCTTGGTAGGGGAGTCTTGTCTTGTCCATTCTGAGTACATGGCCGATGTAGTTCCAACGGCGTCTTCTTATGAAATTGGATACTGTATCTTGCTTAGTCTCTTGTCTTATTTGCGAATTGGTTCTGAAGTCTGTCCAGTGGATGTTTAGAAGTCTTCTAAGACATTTGTTCTCAAAATTGTCTAATTTTTTATCTAAAGCTACCGTTGATTTCCAACTTTCACATCCATACGTTAACACTGGAATCACACAAGAGGTGGCACGAAGAGGTGGACCCATTAGGGATACACAAAGTGGAGAGTGGAAAAGAAGAAGTAACAAAGACATTTATGATCTGTTTAAGTCCCCACTAATCACTGGTATCATGAAGGCTAATAGAATACAATGGCTGGGACATATAGAAAGAATGGAAGATAATAAGGAAACAAAACTCGCTTACACTCAGGAAATAAATGACCGTAGACCCCGAGGTAGACCAAGAAGACGGTGGAGAGATAATATATATATAGAGACCTACAAGCACTTGTAATCAACGACTGGCAAGAGAAGGTCAACCAGAGAGACGAATGGAGACGGATTGTATCTGCAGCAAAGAACCTCAATGGCTCGGAACGCTGAAGAAGAAGAAGAAGAAGAAGAAGAAGAAGAAGAAGAAGAAGAGAAGAAGAAGAAGAAGAAGAAGAAGAAGAAGAATGTAGGTGCCAGGACACAACCTTGCTTCACTCCATTGTGACAGGAAAGGGCGGAACGCAACTACTCCCTCGTCAGCGCACATGATATTGTTAGCGCCAGCGAGATGCATCTCTCGACCATACCGGTCAGGAAATCTATAAAATCAACTTGGGATTCAATGAATGTATTCGATTGAAAACAAAACTCTGTATCTCCAATGAGTGAACTGGGGTTAGTGTGCTAGGTTGTGACAATCATACACATTGTCGGGGAATCTTAAGACCATCGAAATAGTTTGACCAATAAATTCACCGGTATTGATCACCTTTCATAGAAGTAGAGGAAGTATATATAGATTAGAGGACAAACTAGGATTAAAAAAATCGAAAAGCTACAGTGACGACATATGGAATCGAACCTGCCACCTTCAAATGACGATAGAACCTCTTCGAAGAAAGAAGTGTTCTCAGACACGCCAAAGAAGACGACAGATTCGAATCTCGATGTTATCAGTATAATTATAATTGTTCGCATATCCTTTACAGGACATCGCTGTCAACATCAGCATCTTTCAGCTGACTGTTGATTTCTTGGCAAGATTGCGCTCAGTAGTTTGCCATTGCTTTCTGAGCGGCCGGCTCATATACCGACACGGAGAGAACCGCTACCGATTATTGCGCACGTTACGTTACACACGAGAGTATACGGGATTACCGAGAATGACGTGTAACCCCTAGACCAGGGAGACCGGCGTTATCATTATAGCTTTCAATTTTTATATCCTGTATTGTGGCCTCTAAAACTACTATTTCCTTTTTTCTATGAGTAGTGCTCATCAATCCCTTAAAATTTATTTCTCATGCTTTTACAAAGTGGCTAGTGCGTTCGATTACCATGATAGTAATCGGGCCACACGCACGCACGCACGCACGTACGCACGCGCGCACACACACACACACACACATACATCCCAGTAATAGTTTGATTAATTTTCGACCAGTACGAGTCTGTTGTCGACCCAGCCGCAAAAAAAGGACTCCAGATAACTATCATAACTTTCTGGGAAATATTTACGAAGGAAACACTATAAGTAGAGAATGAGCAATCAACCGCATTATACTACAGTGTGGAAAATGTGAAGGCCAAACACTTTGCACACAAAAGACAATATCTGCCTTGGGACTGCTCTTGCTCTTACATTTTATTAAAACTGAAGAAGACCAGTTTCAGTCCTCATCGCGACGTCTTCCTCACTCAGACCTGCGGCGCGCACATTGCACCTGGCGACCTAATCACAGCCCATCACAGCCTCCGTATGCTACCACTAATCCCCCTCTTCACACTCACACCATTGACAACACAAATTGTATTCACACTCTTCACTCTCCAACCATTGACACGCACATTGTATTCACCAAGTGCCACCCGCACAGTTTGTAAGTGGCAATGACCAGAGCTAGTCTAAACATAAGTAAACATTACATGTCTTGTATGGCGCTCATAGCAGTAGAAGAAAGAAGTAGTGACTAGGGAACCGCACTAGACAACATAAACATTGAAAGCTATAGTTACACCGGCACTTTGAACTTTCAAATCACCAATCATTTAGGTATAGACTGCACTTCTAAAGTGGAAGAGTTAGAATAACCATAGTGACCGGAAGTTGCACAAGAGTAGTGGACCCTATTACACGTCTTAAACTCATTAGGCATATGGTGCTAGACGCATAATTGTATAGACCTATCGGCACTCAATGAATGATATGCTCGGTAGGAGGCCGGTGGTCTTTACTTCCCAACACATTTTATGGTACCAACGTTACGATGGGTCAACATGGGAACCCAGTTTAATTTTTAAAATAACTAATCCGCCCTGAAGAGTATCGAATCCATAACCAATTGACCGGCAGTCGAACGTTTTGGAAGCTGTGGCCCATTCTAATCTGAGTCTTAGCATAATTTCGAAGTAGAGATTCTCCGTGGCGAAATGGTCAAGATATCTGACTCAGGCTCCGAAGGATGTGGGTTCGATTCCAGACTGCGTCCTTCGTTCACGAGTGCATTTTTTCGGAGACTTCTGGGGGTCGTCGCTGAAGCTATGGAGTTCGTGCTTTGTGAGACGCTTTCGGCAGTTCGCAGCGGATAGAGACAGAGCCATATGGGATTAAACAAACCCAATGCAATGAAATCGATCCAGTGGACATTTAAGCGACGTTTTATAACTTCGAAGCAACAAGAGAAGGATCCTGAAAATACCAGCCTTGGAGAGAAATCACGAAGAATGCAGGATGCTATAATGAACAACACAGAGTGGTACAATTATTTTTCCTGGCAGCGGGGCCCCGTCTATAGTAGACCAACATCTCTGAGGTGTTGACAACTGGCGGAGAAGTGAGGCGTCAGATCGTGAAGATTACCGATAATCTCCATGAGGTTTGGATGGGAGTTGAGATTCCTTGAGACTCAACTTCACGTGGTTCATCAAGAGTTCAAACGTTTGTGAATCGTTTGTTTGAGATGTAAGTCTGCAAAAGTCATACTCTATGCCCGAATTTGCACATCCACATACAATATTCTTGCAGTGTCTGGTTTCGTAGTTTGACAGAATAAAGCCGTTTAGCCTGTCCTTTTTAGCTTGTCCTGTTTTAGCTTATCCTGGTTTAGCCTGTCCTGTTTTAGGTTGTCCTGTTTTAGCTTGTCCTGTTTTAGCTTATCCTGGTTTAGCCTGTCCTGTTTTAGGTTGTCCTGTTTTAGCTTGTGTCGCGTTAGCTTGTCATGTTTTAGCTTGTCATGTTTTATTTTGTCCTGTTTTAGCTTGTCATGTTTTATTTTGTCCTGTTTTAGCTTGTCCTGGTTTAGCTTGTCCTGTTTTAGCTTGTCCTGTTTTAGCTTATCCTGGTTTAGCCTGTCCTGTTTTAGGTTGTCCTGTTTTAGCTTGTGTCGCGTTAGCTTGTCATGTTTTAGCTTGTCATGTTTTATTTTGTCCTGTTTTAGCTTGTCCTGGTTTAGCTTGTCCTGTTTTAGCTTGTCCTGTTTTAGCTTATCCTGGTTTAGCCTGTCCTGTTTTAGGTTGTCCTGTTTTAGCTTGTGTCGCGTTAGCTTGTCATGTTTTAGCTTGTCATGTTTTAGCTTGTCCTGTTTTAGCTTGTCCTGTTTTAGCTTGTCCTGTTTTAGCTTATCCTGGTTTAGCCTGTCCTGTTTTAGCTTGTCATGTTTTAGCTTATCCTGTTTTAGCCTGTCCTGTTTTAGCTTGTCCTGTTTTAGCTTGTCCTGTTTTAGCTTATCCTGGTTTAGCCTGTCCTGTTTTAGCTTGTCCTGTTTTAGCTTGTCATGTTTTAGCTTATCCTGTTTTAGCCTGTCCTGGTTTAGCCTGTCCTGTTTTAGCTTATCCTGTTTTAGCCTGTCCTGTTTTAGCTTGTCCTGTTTTAGCTTGTCCTGTTTTAGCTTATCCTGGTTTAGCCTGTCCTGTTTTAGCTTGTCATGTTTTAGCTTATCCTGGTTTAGCTTGTCCTGTTTTAGCTTGTCCTGTTTTAGCTTGTCCTGTTTTAGCTTGTCCTGTTTTAGCTTATCCTGGTTTAGCCTGTCCTGTTTTAGCTTGTCCTGTTTTAGCTTGTCATGTTTTAGCCTGTCCTGTTTTAGCTTGTCATGTTTTAGCTTGTCCTGTTTTAGCTTGTCCTGTTTTAGCTTATCCTGGTTTAGCCTGTCCTGTTTTATGTTGTCCTGTTTTAGCTTGTGTCGCGTTAGCTTGTCATGTTTTAGCTTGTCATTTTTTAAACTTGTCCTGTTTTAGCTTGCCCTGTTTTAGCTTGTCCTGTTTTAGCTTGTCTGTTTTAGCTTCTCCTGTTTTAGCTTGTCTGTTTTAGCTTGTCCTGCTTTAGCTTGTCTGTTTTAGCTTGTCCTGTTTTAGCTTGTCCTGCTTTAGCTTGTCTGTTTTAGCTTGTCCTGCTTTAGCTTGTCTGTTTTAGCTTGTCCTGCTTTAGCTTGTCTGTTTTAGCTTGTGTCGCGTTAGCTTGTCATGTTTTAGCTTGTCATGTTTTATCTTGTCCTGTTTTAGCTTGTCTGTTTTAGCTTGTCCTGTTTTAGCTTGTCCTGCTTTAGCTTGTCTGTTTTAGCTTGTCCTGCTTTAGCTTGTCTGTTTTAGCTTGTCCTGCTTTAGCTTGTCTGTTTTAGCTTGTGTCGCGTTAGCTTGTCATGTTTTAGCTTGTCATGTTTTATCTTGTCCTGTTTTAGCTTGTCTGTTTTAGCTTGTCCTGTTTTAGCTTGTCCTGCTTTAGCTTGTCTGTTTTAGCTTGTCCTGCTTTAGCTTGTCTGTTTTAGCTTGTCCTGTTTTAGCTTCTCAAATAAATCCAGCTTATTACGTTAGGGCAGGGAGGTCAGCATGATCGAATGGATCATACCGCTCGTTCTTAAACATCCGGTGTGCTGATGCCGAGGTGGCGGGTTCAACCCCTACACTTGTAAGTTGGACTAATATGTTGACTTTTTGTCCTTGACTTGGGATCGTAAAATACAAGTACCTCTGAAGTCAGAGTGAGGTAACCTGATGGCGAGGGACACTGGTAACAGGAAAAGCTAACCCACACGCAAAAAGCAGTCCAGTGCAATAAAAGTAGTAGTAGTACGTGTATCTTGCCTAGTACATCAACAACAGCTGAAAAATGCTGGTGTTGACTGCAACGTCCCGTAAGGGATACCCAACTAAAAAAAAAAGTACGTGTATAGACTACACTTGAGTTCAAAGCAAGCCCACGCATTAAAAAAAACATATTAGGGCATCAACTGTGTTATGACATACAATCACAGTGAATCAGCCAGGAGTGTGTTAGATGTGTCCGTGTCTACAAACGTTATATTCTTGCTGACTATGATGAGAAGTGGAATTAGTCAACTTTACAAGGATAGAATCACAAGTGATATAAAGGACTCTGTGGATGGAGCCTTCGTCGGAACATAAACAACAAATACTGATACAGCTGTCCAAATAAAGTCACTGCACGCATCTTATTAGTTTGTGTGTGTGTGTGTGTACGTGCGCGCGCGCGTGTGCGTGCGTGCGTGTTTGTGTTTTAATGTTAGTATAAATACACGTTAACTTGTACTGAAGGTTAGCCAAATCTAGCTCTGAAGGTGCTTCATTTATTGCAGGAAACACAACATCACTCAGTCACCTAGGAACTCCAGAAGCACGTCTTCAAATGTAACAATCTTCGTCACTATGTATACATTGTAAATATTCTTGCAGCAATCTGTGATATATACAGATATGGAGTTAGCACCATATACCCGTCGTCTGACTGGCACCTTTCCGGCTTGACAGACGATAGTTTGTAAATTGGAGTTGTACCTCTCCATAGCACAAAGCCTGGGCTGAATTTAGAGATCATGTGCTGTCCATGCGGCATGGTCCCTCTCTCGGCCTGCCTAGTTTACTCCAGAGGAAAATTAGCACCAATACCTCTGGAACAAGGCAAGCTGCAGAAGCTGCCGGATCAGCAAAGTAATGCTCCAACAGTCCGACTGTCGGAGATTCCACCCTAGACCAGTTGCTGACGAAGGCTTCAGGTTTGGTCTGCCCTGCCATACCATTCAGTATTTAGGTTGCATTTCTCTCTGTGGCTGAAGGGCTTGCGAACGCGGTTTGTGAGCCCGTATACCCGGGTTCGAAACACGGCGGTGCTCGTATTTTCGAAAAAGGTATAGAGACCGGTCGTTCAGAAAGCAATGGCAAACTACTGAACGTAACACTTGCCTAGTACATCAACAGCAGCTGAAAATGCTGGTGTTGACTGCAACGTCCCGTAAGGGATACGCAACAAAAATTTTTCTCGCACTAGGGTAAGACTTGTACCCTCCGAATTGCGCTCCTCCGCCCGAAGCCGTTGGCACAATGTGGTGTATCGTGTTTATATGTACCGCCCAACATTCGGCGCTAACAAAAAGCAGGCAGTACCATCTACTGTCGTCCAGTATCTCAGTCATATCTGACTAAACCCCGACTTTACATTATACACCAAATACTCCTACAGATAATCTCTACTTCTTTTCTCAACTTCTCTGCACTCTGATCTTACTCGTGAATGATTTTACTCGAAGAAAAGTAACCAAACAGCTAAATTTACACACGATTAATTTACACTGTCATCTGTTCATCGTCGTCATCTGCTAATGGATAAACGGGGCTAACTTAGTTTGTCTTCTCACACGGTCATCAGTCTTCCTGTGCTCTTGTCTCTCTATACCATGTGGCCAAGCCACTTACATATTTATCTCTTGGACTTCCTCTTGCTCTTTACTCAAGAAGTGTTGGGACTATAATTTTGTTGGCCGACCGATGCATGCCAGGTGGTATGGTCAGTATCACACCTGTTCCCTGTACTTTCCCAGGGAAGTGTCCAGGTCAAAGTTTATAAAGTAGGATCGAGTATAGAAGTTTACAGGCAGCCACGGTATCATAGCTGTCAGTGCATTTGCTTACCAAGACAGCGATCAGTGTTCAGTATACCTCTGAATCAGGACACTGGTAATAGTGAAAGGTAATCGACACTAAAAAATCAAGCAAATGCACTAGAAGCAGTAGCACTTGTATGGACTACACTTGAATTTAAAGCGTGCAAACGAAAAAAAACAACCCATTAAATTTAAAAAAGTGTTCAGTTCTCAGGTGCGGCTGGAATATCGTTTATTTCGCCAGTACTTCTCTCTGGTCCCCGCAACCTAAATAATGTCTGGGTTCAAAGTTTATAAAGTAGACTCGATCCCAAGGCCATACTGGTCCAGGGAAACCCATTTCAAACTATAGATATAATTTCCAGTTACAGCGCTGTTCTCGCTGCGAAAAAGCTCTTCATACCAACCTGGCCCGATGACAGGTTAATTATGTATTCCCATTGGTTGCATGCAGGCTGTCTCTGAGACCACTTGGGATTAGTTCTGGCTGTCCACACAAGTGTTTATAGACTCGTTCCGAGAGATGAGTGAGGACTGATATGTCATGTGACCTTTGAGGAACCTCGGGGATATCTCTGGACTGGAAGCCTGCCGTGAGATACAGATAGTTAATCTCCTTCTTTCGTTGCAGCTGGTATCTGGGTCAAGGTCAAACTCATCTTACAAGCAACCCTAGAGACAGCCGATAGCCAAGAAACTGATATGTATTTTGAATATAAACATTTATATCTATTGTCTTCTGTCTGTCTGTCTGTCTGTCTGTCTGTCTGTCTGTCTGTCTGTCTGTCTGTCTGTCTTTTCTTCTTTCTTTTCTTCTTCGTTTTCTTCGCCTTCTTCTGCTGCTGCTGTTGCTCCTCCTCCTCCTCCTCCTCCTCCTCTTCCCTCCTCCTCCATAGCAGAATAGTGGGGCGTGTACTTGCCTGTTGACTCCATATCCATGTTGAAGTTATTCAGAAAAATCTAAGAAGTTCGGATGTTTTCGTAGCCAGAATGCCTCTGTGTCAATGCAGTTTCGTAAACCGGGCACTACAAACATTTTACTCCCCCTCCCCACCTCCCCCCCCCCACACACACACGCGCACGCACGCACACACACACACAGACACCGACACACACACACACACACACACACACTCTATATATCATTTTGTAGTTGGTTAACATAGTAATGTTAGCTGTGTCTTTCATATCGAACATTATTTCATGCGCACTATATTCATATATATATTCATTAAGTAAATTAAGTAAGGACCCCTTTTCACGCAATTCACGTTCTAACCTTATAAGGTCAGACAAATTCTCACTCTACGTATGACGTAGACAATATCTCGCCGGCCCATTTTCATTTACTTCTCAAGAAATTTCTTGGCACACATTTTTAGGCTGGGAGTTCAAATGAGTAAGACAACAGACTCCTTTCGAAAGATCTATGAACAAATACTTACCGGCCTATCAGGCTAGCATGCCATTGCACTTTATTTATAAATCACTTTATTTATATTCATTAACTTGACTATTTCGCAAGGAACCAATGCTTTATTTTAACCTGGTCTTCTCCACACGCTGTCCATTTGTGGCCGTTATTACATTCTCGGCGCTAGTACGCCCGTGATAAGACACACCAACTGTCGCTCACGTCAAGTAAATAGACCATTAGTACCTGGCGCTCGCGGTAGTTTCCAGGCACGTTCTTCAAGGTTATGTTTTGGCATTTTTATACACGACAGTATTACTGGGAAGGGAGGAGCGGGAAGGAAGCTGGGTACTAGGGAACAGATCGACTAATTTTTGATAATTATAAAATATATCCGTTTTTTCCCCCAGACGTTGTCACAGAAAAAAGACAGCCTTACATATGCAAAGTATAAACGTATTTGTGAATACACGCTCTACGAACGAGAAAACACACACACACACACACACACACACACACACACACACACACACACACACACACACACACACACACACACATGCATGCATGCTGCATGCATCCATACACCTACCCATCCATACACCAACCCATCCATATACCTACCCATCCATACACCTACCCATCCATACACCTACCCATCCATATACCTACCCATCCATATACCTACCCATCCATACACCTACCCATCCATACACCTACCCATCCATATACCTACCCATCCATATACCTACCCATCCATACACCTACCCATCCATACACCTACCCATCCATACACCTACCCATCCATATACCTACGCATCCATACACCTAGCCATCCTATCCACCCATAGAGATAGACATACAAACGTACTAAAGTGCCTACTTACATATGTACGTGCGTATGCATTATGTAGACGTTTGTTGTGGTAGCCCGACGGTCGTGGGTTTGAACTCGTATCGAGGCGGTTTTTCTAGCTCTCAAGTCGACTCTAAATAGGTACCAGTGCGTGTGTGTGAAAGTGGGATAATTCCTGGCACCCATGTCTTGGGGAGTGAACGGGTATTTTGTGTCGAACTATTTTAAGAGTCTGCCTCTTGTTTAGAAGGTTGTTTGCTCGTTATTGCCTCTGTCATTCTAATTGCCAGTAACAACAATATCATGTACCCTGACAACTGGCGTAGGCGTTCTGGTTTCTCTAGAAATCTCGGTCCATAGTGTTCCAAATCAACTCTGCTTGTAATACTCCCTTATGTCACCATCTCAGTCCACCCAGCGCCATTACACTCCATCTGGCTCTGTGTCTTCTTCCAGTGATCTTTGAAGTCGTTGCAACGCTTTCCAATACCGCTCTTCCTAGTACATGACCAATGAAAGATGTTTTGTCTCTTCTAATAGTTGTATGTAATGTTCTACCTTTATTAACCTCTTCTAGGCATACAGGAACACACTGAAGATAGAACAGATTTCGTGCCGTCAACCTTTTTCACGAATATCTTGCACATTTTGTGATTTACGGTGCATGTTCAATCAAAACACTAAGCGATTCGTAATAATGGTTTACACAAGGAACACATGCATTTTTCATAGCCAGGCAGCAGCTTTTTAATATTTTCTCAAAACCGTAGAATAAACACAATGAATACAATTATAGCATTGATTAAGCTTATCTTGGATTTCTCCAAATATTGATTAAGTGCAGTTGAAATAGCTGCCAGAAAAAAGTGGCATTTTTTGCTCATTACTTTCACGTTGTTCGTCATAATGATGTGTTGTAGTTTATGCATTGTATCCACTTGTGTCTGTTTCAATAATGTTGTTAAATTGTCCCCAAGCAAGTTTCCTGCTAAGGGACTGTATGCGATAGCGTCATCACATTTTGTAGATCCGAATGCACGAAGGAATAGGTGAACAATCTTTCCATCACTTTCGCAAGCGGCGAGTCTAGGAATAGAACCGGCTTCCGACCGAGCTCATGGCATTACCAGTATAGTTCTCTGTCAGTTTTGCTAGCGCCCCCGTTACTTGTGTCTGTATTTAACATTTTTAGACTCCGCATTTTCATCTACTTTATTCTTTTAGGGGCACCTTAGCGTAGCTGATAGGGGGCTATGCTGATAATGTAATGGGCGCGGTGGGACGAGAGTTCAGCGTCTGCATTCGTCGTCTCACTAAGTAAGGGAAACATATCGTGGACAGTTTTGGACCTCGACAGGCTTCCTCACATTGTGGATTCTCCTTTCATTAGCTACGCTACAGCCTGTCCTGCAGGCCCCACGTGAAAGTGAGTCAGTCGTGGACAGTATAAACCCTGACCTTGTTACATCAGAGTCTATACACCCCAACAATTCACCTCGAGATGGATTGAATCCAGGACTACAAGGCCAGCATAAGAGTACAGCAACCACAACACTTCTGCGGTTCCATATACTCGTAGAAAATCAATCAGTGTCTTGATTGCCCAAAGCAAGGCCAGTCAGAAGATGAACAGAAGAGACACAAGCGTTATCGCTGAATGACTAATAACACATGAATACAGCTTCACGTGTACTAAGCTATTCACTGTATGCACGTTATGAGAAGAAATAAACTAGAAAACTCGGTGATAACTGGCAAAATTGAGGGGAAAAGAACAAGAAGAAGGTAAGGACATCATATCTGTATGGCTTGGCCACATGGCATAATCGAGACAAGACCACGTAGCTAATCCACGATTCTATTGATAATGTGAGATAGCGAATCATGACCGCCCAGGATTATCGGCATGACACATGATGATGATATTTCACTTTATGGACTATGCGTTCTAGAAGTTATTATTTTATATACTTTGTTGAAATAAACAAAAATACAATCATGTTGGGTATCAATTTTACATTTGTGCCAAAAGGTGAATTACATATAATAATTATCTGCAGCTCGCTGTCAAGGTAGAACCAAATGAACAGAATCAAGAAGCAACTTGCCAAAAATCATCGACGACTAGAAGTCGGCTGACATGTCTGTTACGTCAATCTATTTTTCCGGTGAACAGCTTGTGGTAAATATGAATCATAATACTAATAATAATAATAATAAGTGTACCGTTCCCGTACAGCCGGGAGGGCCGGTACCGTAGCAATAAACATAATCACACAGCTGAACCTAACTATTCAAATCCAAATACAATGCCTTACCGCCTAGCGTCGGTTCTAATGCCTCCTATCGGTTGACCGTTCTGTCACCTTGGCCATTCTCGCCGAGTCCTAGTTTATACATTCATGGCCAGCTGTTTGTCCTGACAAAAAGGAGTAATGCTTTAATGATCTAGCTCTTCTACCAAGTAGTTCCTAGCTACCACTGCCATCTCCTGAAGGATTGTTGACAATCTTCTCTCCTTTAATAGACTCATGCCGCCTTCCGTGCCGCCAGCCCAAGCTCTACTCACTGGTTGCTAAACTAACCCCTTGTGACGTTTTCTACCTTCTCACGTCACTTAGCGACTTTTTCTATCTGTTGGTTCGGGATTACTTCCCATATTCTTTGTGACTTATCCATTACGTCATTCATTCAGACTGGCTACATGGCAATTTGTTTCCAGCTTTTGTCTTCAAGTCTAAACAGTTGAATGTTTTTCATCCACAATATTGTAATTTCTAGAAAAAAAAATGCAATCATACATAAGCAATATATTGCATGTCTTTGTCTCTGTCGTGGTCTCCCATCAAGTGCGCTAGCTTATCTTGCATCTGATATGGTGGCTGAGACAGGAGTGCAATGTCGCCAGCCAAGTCCAGATTATCAAGCTGAACTGTCAGAGTCCATTAAATTATATTTCTGGTGGCAGTTATCGCACTCCCGTTCTTATTTCAAATGAATCTGTTCAAGTTTTCCCCCACGAAGAGCTCTACATTTTCTGTCCATGTATGTTACCCTTATTAAGTCAATAATTTACTGTGGACTCCCATACTACGAGCATCAACACGTTTAAAGATAAAGAGAATCCTCATCAATGCTGTCGACGTCATTTTCATAACCCGCATATCAAATATAAAACAGTGAGTTCAGTTCCATGTTTTGTTTTACTGTTATGCGTGATATAGCTATGTGACCGTCTTCCGTGGCGAAGATGTTACGGACGCGATTCGTAATCCCGTATATCCGGGTTCGAAACACAGCGGTGTTGGTTTTTTCGAAAAAAGGTATAGGTGCCGGTCGTTCAGAAAGCAATGGCAAACTACTGAAAGTAAACTTGCCCAGGAATCACGAACAGCCAAAATGCTGGGGTCGAATGCTACGTCCAGTGAAGAACATGCAACTAAAAAAATAGCTATGTGGCCATTGCACAATCTGTCTGATAAGAAAGCTGCTTAGTTCAACCCTTCGTTGGTGTCAGTGGCAACTCATAATCTCTCCAGAATGGTGCTGCTAAATATCAACACCAACCTCACTCGGATAAATGCAAGACATTTCCAGTGCTCAGGCAATATAAACACCAAATAATCAAATTTAAAGAGTTAAAACGCACAATCTTACAGATAATTGGTGTCGGTAAGCCTACCGAACTATCTACCAGCAACCAAACAACCGACCACCCAACCAAATAACCGACCAATCGATCAGGAGTCTATGTGGCTCAGTTATATGCTTTGTAAACCAACATGTTTAGATCCGTAGAGCCTTTGCAAGGAAAAATATGCATCATGCTAGAGCACCTTAAATTCTTAAGAATATATACGTGTGTGTTTGCACACTCACACACCTACATCCATTTACTCCTTCATACAAATAAAGATCAGTAAGCACCCATATGGTCATATATACAAGAAGAGATACAAACACCTAATTGTATGTATATACAGTTGAAAAGATGGTTAAAGGGTAGATTTAATATTAAAGAATGTTTGTTATTAATGCCTCTAGTTGGTAAAATCCCATTGTCTGAATAATACGATTCTTCAAGATGAGACGGATCCCCCGATTAAATTATGTAAATACCAGTGTTATAAATATCTGCTTCGTCTTGGTGTTCAGGGCTGCTGTGGTGGTGAGAAACTGATTTGGGGGATTCCTTGAAGATGTCCACGGAATCGATCATCAGTATCATCAAGTGGCCCTTTTGTTATTTGGTAGTATTGGTTTCGAATGTGTTTCCATCTGTTTCTATTAAATTCAGTGCTGTCTTATGTGTTCTGTAATTTCTACTCTTTCCTTTTAAATTCTATGAGTGATGATCATTATCTGTGGATTCATTTCTCATGTTATTCCAAAGTTCCCAGGAACTCCCCGGGGACAAATATTTCCCTTCTTATAACAGGGTTTCCTCGTTCTTTGACAAGCTAATCAACGAGTTGCGTTTCTCTTTGATATCTTCCCCACATGCTTGACTAGATCCCCAGGTAGATGAGTCACTTACCTGAAAGGTCAATATAGGTAAGTTACAATGCTCCAACTCTACCAATACCTTTCCCTAACAGCAAACTGATCGTCAAGTAAAAGAAAATAAACGAAAGCAGAATAGATCAGACACGCACGCCAACTACAGCATCAACAAACATCCCCAGAGCACGGTATTCTTCTATCAGCGTGTTACTGAAGGAAAAGGAACATATTTATATCTACATAACATCACGGCCAGATCTCCAGACAAACGTTCTTTGAATCCTACATTGTTGATTAAATAGACCGTCGTTGGATATCATTTATATTTAATAATACGCGCATTATGGAGCCGCGATAGCGTAGAGGCTAACCGCTCGCCTGCCGATCTGGTGGATATACGGGTTCATTCCGCATCTAGGCTGATTCTGATCTTAAAAATTGTCTTGGGCTCCCTCGCTGACCCAGCCTAAAAATGGGTACTAGGAAATATATCGGAAAGTAAAAGCGGTGAGCGTAATATTGAGCACACCACGCACCGTGTGTTGATTAGTTTGATAAAATATGGGTCTAGCACCTAAGACCGAAGTGCCTTGTGACGTTGAAAAGGGTCCTTTATCTAATTACTTTTTTCTTTTTTCTTAATGTTGCATATCCCTTGCAGGACGTTGCAGTCAACACCAACATTTTTCAGATGTTATTGAAGTACTATGCAAGTTTTTACGTTCAGTAGTTTGCCATTGCTTTCTGAACGACCGGCTCCCATCCCAACACGTTATAACGCAACGCGACACGGTCTGCTGCACAAATCGGTCGTGGCTGCGTTTCGAACGCCTGGTAAGCGGCTCACGAACCGCGTTCGCAAGCCTTCGGAATACGAGCATTGAGCATTTTTTTTTACCTCATATCCGGTGATGTTGGATGTACACACATCAAGGGGAATGGCTTAGAAGTACGATGCCCGTCTCTGATTTGAGCAGTTGCATTTGGTTGCCTGTCCTTCACAGGACGTAGTAGTGAACCCCAGCATTTTGGCTGTTCGTGATTCCTGGGCAAGTCTTACGTTCAGTAGTTTGCCATTGCTTTCTGAACGACCGGCACCTATACCTTTTTCGAAAAAACCAGCACCGCTGTGTTTCGAACCCGGGTATACGTTTCCTCTTTGAATTGGTGTTGTATGGGGTGGGAGGGGATGAATAGATATATTTAACCTTTACAGGATTGAGGAGGGGAGGGGGAGAAGCAGGACCCATTTGAACGTCACAGTCACAGTGGCAATCAACAAGAGCAGGTAGCATAGACCACAGCCCATCACATACACACGCACACGCGCGAGCACACACACAAAGAATCAACCGATGAAATAATACAACATATCAGATACACAGATTGCGAACGACCTTGGTATGGAGTTCATACACTGTGCTGACCGTCAGAAGACGACATGAACATTCATCGAGGTATCTGTGTGCATGTGAAGTTCCTTTACAATCTAAACTTAACAACATCATGTCAATGCAGATAAGAGCGACAAAAGTGAGATATTAAAACTAGCTCTTTTAAAGTACGAAGCATCAAGGAACCTCAATGGCTGGCAACTGTTAATGGCTGCCGAGGCGGGAAGAACAATGCGACCAGGTGTGCAGAAAGCAATCGTACTAAACATGCCGTGTGTTTGCTGAGAACATTAATAAAGCGTTCGATAGAAGTAAACAAAGACCTACATTTACAACTGTTACCTTGTAGATCACGGAGCATCAGTGTTCCATGGAGACTAGGAAACTGCTAATGACTGTTGATGAAGGAAGAACAATCTGGGTTTGTAGGAGGCAAATGCTGTGTATTTGTTGAAAAGAGTAATATAGTGCTCGATAGACGTAAACACATATCTACATCTTTGTTTCATTGATTATACACAGATTTTCGATAGCATAAGACAACGTATGTAAAAACACTGGCAGATCTCCAAACTAACAGGAAAAGACCAAATACTTGCATATAACATAATATATTGGAAACAACATGCTTGCATAAACATTTATAACAAAGTAGTTAGTTAGTTAGTTAGTTATTTAGTTAGTTAGTTAGTTAGTTAGTTAGTCGGCAGATCATCCTCATTGCACATCGGACCATTCAGTCCATAAGTGCTCGGATCCCCTCCTCAGCAAATCCCGCAGAGTGTAGCAGCTAACAACACCAGTTCTGTGTTGGTTTATCAGTCTTCTTTGGTTTCCTGCGTACAAAGTAGACCACCATCAGCCAATCAAGAAAAGTTTGCGACAGGGATGTGTAATGTCTACGGACTATTTTGTCCAATAATGTGAACATATTACGAGGAATTTAAACGATAAGAGAAGAATTGTCATAGGAGGGCATCAACAATATAAGATATACATATGAAACAGTATTATTTGCAGACACTGAACAGTATCTGCAGCATTTAATGAATCTTTCTACTGTACACCGGGAGCAACTAGGGTCATACTTAAATTATAAGAATCGTCCTTGACTTGGGGACGTAAATTACAAGTACCTCAGAAATCCGAGTGGGTTCGCCTGATGGCGAGGGGCACTAGTTATAGGGAAAGCTAATCCACACGCAAAATTCAGCCCAGTCCAACTAGACTACATATAAGCTCAAAGCGAGCGAGTGCCAAAAACAAAATTGTAAGAACAGAAATTATGGTCTTCTTCACGGACACAGAAATACCACGATCTAGTAAATGGTAAGTGTTTAAACAGATGAATCGGTACATTCACATAGGAACAGTCATAACGTCTGACGGAAGATGTCTCTTACAGGTTAGAAGAAGAAAACAGAATCGCATTGGCAAAAATAACATCTTTGCAAGATGGAAAACATATTGACCATTAAAAATATGTCATTTGCAGTGGGCGAAAAAGCGTGTTAAAGTGCTATGTGAACCTATATTGTTGTATGCATGTGAAACATGGACAATAGATAGAGACGCTGAGAAACATCTGGTGGCAGCGGACAATAGATAGAGATGCTGAGAAACATCTGGTGGCAGCGGAAATAGATAGAGACGCTGAGAAACATCTGGTGGCAGCGGAAATGTGGAGTTTGAGAAAAATGCTAAGAAAACCATGGAGGGTCAGAACAACCAATTAGAGAGTTGGTCAAGATACAGATGAAAGTCGTGAATTTATGAGAGATGTGGACAGTCAATATTTTTATGGCATGTTATGTGAAGAAAACTAAGTGACAACTGGCTAACTTGATGGGAAAAGAAGAAGAGCAAGACAGATAGATAAATACCTGGATGGTTTGTCCACATGGCGTAATCTGGACAAGGACACAGACATGACCCAAGGTTTCGATGATTGTTTGAGATGGCGGACACTGACTGCGCAAGCTTGTCGACATGGCACATGTTGTTGATGATAAGTCACTGAAATATTTTATAAGACTATTGGTGATGAGTGAAACAATAGACGTAACACTACTTGGTCGTGAATGAAAGAATGGACATAAGGTTATCGGATATTAGTAAAATATCAAACAGACGGCAACTGGTGATGAGCGAAATAGTAGACATAACACAACCGAGGATTAAAAAAAAACATCGTGCATACGGCAACTGGTGATGAGTGCAACAATAAACATAAGACTACCGGGATTAGTAAAACATCGTGCATACGGCAACTGGTGATAAATGGAACAATAGACATGATACTAATGGTAATGAGTGAAAGAATAGATATAAGACTTCTGGAGATTAGTAAAACATCGTGCATACGGCAACTTTTGATGAGTGAACCAATAGACATGAGTATACTGGAGGTTAGTAAAACATAGAGCCTAAGACAACTGGAAATCAGTGAAATAGTAAAGTAAAGGCTACTAGTAATTAGTAAAACCATTGAGGCATCGTGCATTAGGCTTCAGGTAATCAGTGAAACACCGGATATAACGATATTTTAATTAATTAAGTTGCATGTCCTTCACAGGACGTAGCAGTCAACCCTAGCATTTTCGCTGTTCGTGATTCCTGGGCAAATTTTACGTTCAGTAGTTTGCCATTGCTTTCTGAACGACCGGCTCCTATACCTTTTTCGAAAAAACCAGCACTTCTGTGTTTCGAACCCGGGTATACGGGCTCACAAATCGCGTTCGCAAGCCCTTAGCCACAGAGACCGGTATATAAAAATGTTTGTATATCCTTTACAGAACATCGCTGTCAACATCAGCATCTTTCAGCTGATTGTTGATTTCTTTGGCAAGATTACGCTCAGTAGTTTGCCATTGCTTTCTGAGCGGCCGGCTCACATACCCCGTAAGTTACCGACGCGATTCGAATCACTGCTGATTCTCACCGTCGTCGCGTTACTTACGAGAGTATACGAGATTACGGAGAAAAGTTGCTAACCTCTAGGCCAGGAAGCCGGCTAGGTTACTGACAATGAATACCACACAGAGAGAACGACTAGGACAGTGAATAAATCAAAGATCTAAGACTACGGAATGTAACACCGAGCTTAAGATTACGGACAATGAATGAAACACTGAGCTCAAGACTAAGGGCAGTTAATGAAGCGTGGATCTTAAGTATGCTGGCAATATGAGAAACAGCAGACTTAAGGCAGTTCGAAGTCCACGAAATAACACATCTAAGACAGTTAGCAATCGTTGATCCAACTTGCCTATGGATATTGACAATGCGTGAAACATCAAACCTTAGGTTACTGAAATATGATACGAAACTAGACACAGGTAATATTCAAACAGACAGGCCAAAAAGGTCGACAGTGAAACAGAAGGCAGTAATGTGAGCAGGAAATCAGATAGGCATCAAGACAGTCAGACAGGGAAACAATAGTCGCAAAGAAATTATCGGTCACGATTTCATGTTATCCTTCCTAGAATAAACCGGCTGCGCAGACAGACATAATTACAGATAGACAGATGAACGGAAGAACCCACAAAAAGGCAGTTAGATGTACATATGACACAGAACAACAGACATCTAGATAAGCATATAACAGACACACGAACAGAAAAAAGAGACAGACTGACAGATAGACAGGCAGTTATATATATATATATATGACATTTATAATGGCAGACATAGACATAGACATAGACAGGTAGGTAAACAAGTACACAGACAGAAAAGCAGATAGACAGACCGAAAGATAGACAGACCGAAAGACAGACAGAAAAGCAGACAGCTAGATACAAGCACACGTAATAGAAAGACAGAATAGCAGACAAGCAGGCCGACCGGCAAACCGAGAGATAGACAAACAGCTAGATAAACATATGCAACCAGACAGATAGCTATACAAACATGCATACAGACAGAAAGAACACATACAGATAGTTGGATATACGTGGAATGGTGACAAAAACAAGACGTAGCATGTTACCAGAGACAGACAGACAGACAGACAACAGACAGACAGACAGACAGACAGACAGACAGACAGACAGACAGACAGACAGACAGACAGACATTGAGACAAATATAAGATGTAGCACATTACCCGAGACAGACAGGCACACAGACAGGTAAACTGGCAAGCAGCTAGGTAACCAGACAGACAAAAATACAACAAAGAAATTATCACTCACGTGAGTGAAGTATTACCTTTCCCGTTAATAATCTTTAGCAGATAAGTTCTCCTCAGATAAAAAACATTACGTTCAATGCCGGAAATGTTCTGATTAAGTTCCACAGCGGACCGTTTTTCCAGCTACAGCTTCAGTATCTTTCGACCCCAGTTTATAGTACGGTGCATTGTCAGAACAATTTCGAATAACTTATCTTCTCATGAGGTTACACAACATTAACTGCCTTGCCCCAATGGCGATGGTTATTTGCTTTTTTCAAAATAGGTCTATTCTAGCCCTTTAAACGAACTGCGTCTTCTCCTCTTCTTCTTCTGCGTTCATCCCGAGAGTTTTTTCCCGGACATGATTACGGTGTGCATGTTTACAGCAGAGCTGTGTTCTTGTTAGGCCAACACATCCGACTTCTGCGGGCGTTTGTTGACCGAATTAACCTTCGCGGGTGGAACTGCATCTCATGAATGCACCCACCTCACATTTCAGTTTATTAACATGGAGATCTCCTTGGCGACGTAGTTAAACCACCTGCCTTTCGCTTGAAAGTTGTGGGTTCGTTATCGTGATCTGTGAGACATTTACAGCATGCCGCTCTGCTAAATGAGACTGTGCCATATGGGATCAAATCCCCCCGGGAAAGTTAACCCGGTCAACAAATGCCCGCAGAAGTCGGATGTGTCGGCCTAACGGCGCAAGAGCGCAGCTCTGCAGTAAACAGACACAACGCAATCAATCAATCAAACAATCATGTGCCTTGCCGGAAAGCGTGGGCGGTCATGACGAAAAATTAGATAACATAAAACAAAAAATGGAAAGAGAAAACATTAATATTTTAGGGATGTGCGAAACGTGATGGACAGGAGCAGGCATCAAGATAGATGAAGATTTTAAGATTATTTATTCTGGAGGTGAAGATCGACAAAGGGGAGTGGCAATTATTTTGGACCGGAAAACATCAAAATCTGTTCAAGGATATTGGGCCGTGTCGGACATTGTTCTTCTAGTTAAATTCAGTGGCAGACCTTTTAACATAAATGTTATTCAAGTATATGCCCCAACAGTTGAATCCAGTGAAGATAGTGTAGAGGAATTTTATAATGACATAGAGACTGCCTAAAAGAAATGTAAAAATTCAGAAACAAGCATCATAACAGGGAACTTCAATGCAAAAGTAGGAAATCAAGGGGATTGATACACAGTATAAAACTATGGTTTAGGAGAGAGAAATGAAAGAGGATACAGACTCGTAAAGTGGGCAAAAGAACAGGAAATGATCGTAGGAAAAACCTGATTTAAGCAACACCCTAGAGGATTATGGACATGGAGGAGTCCTGATAGCAGGATTAGAAACCAGTTTGACTACATTCTGATTAGCAGGAAGATTTAGAAACGCGTTAACAATAGCAAAAACAGTTCCCAGTGCTGACTGTTATAGTGACCACAGAATACTTACAGGAGCATTGAGGATAAAGTTGAAGAAAGTCGAGTATATAACAGGAAACACTAAATATGATTTGTGTACATTGAGTAATGACAAGGAAATACAAAACAAATTCAACATAGAAGTACAGAATAGATTTGATATATTGTCTGATCTAGAGATCCTATTCCAGGATGTGGATGATCAATGGGAAATTTCGAAGAATTCAATCAGTTTGGCTACAGAAACAAATATTCCAAAATTAAAGAAGGTGGGTCGTAAGAAATGGATGACTGAAGAAATTTTAAACCTAATGGAAACAAGAAGACAACAAAATATAATTCTGCCATATATGAAGAAATTCACAGACAAGTCAGAATATTATGTAAGAAGTCAAAAGAAGCATGGCTTGAGGAAAAGTGCTTAGAAATTGAAAAAAACAACACAACAGTCAAAATACCAAATTAGTGCGCCAAAGAATTCAGGAAATTACTAATAAAAGAACAAGTACATCAGCAGGCTGTCTAAAAACCAAAGATGGCAAAATCATAATAGAAAAAGATCGGATTCTACATGTATGGACAAATTATGTGAAAAACCTTTATGATGATAACAGAGAGGAACAGTATGATATTAGATTTAACAATGAAGGACCGCCAATTTTGAAGATGGAGGTTCGAAATGTTCTTAAGCATATAAAAGCTGGCAAGGCCCCAGGTGCAAATAACATCACAACAGAAATGATTAAAGCTTTAGTAGAATATGGAATAGATCAAGTCACCATACTGCTGAACACATTATATGATACTGGAGATATACCTTCTGAATTATGTAACTCTGTATTTATTGCAATCCCAAAGAAATCAGGAGCCTTGGAATGTGATCAACATAGAACAATTAGTATAATGACTCACATCACAAAAATTTTGCTACGAATTATCATGCAAAGAGTGAGGAAGAAAATACAACCTGAAATAGGGGAAGAACAATGTGGATTTGTAGAAGGAAAGGGTACAGTAAATGCTGTGTATATGCTGCCAACAGTTATTGAACGTGCTATAGAAGTAAACAAGGATATTAATCTTTGCTTTATTGACTACACAAAGGTAGAGTTAGACATGTCAACATGGTGGATATGCTTGCAGATCTACAAATTGATGGGAAAGACATTAGACTTATTAAAAAATATATTGGAAACAATAAGCTGCCATAAGGATTGATAATGAAGTGGGACAATATCAGCCTATTAAGAGAGGTGTTAGGCAGGGATGTGTAATGTCTCCAGATCTTTTTTCCTATACAGTGAAAATATTTTCAGAAATGTAGAAGATATAAATGGAATCAGCATTGGAGGACGAAACATCAATAACATTAGATATGCAGATGATACAGTATTGATTGCAGACAATGGCACAATCTGCAACAATTAGTAGATGCGGTTGTTGTACACAGTGAGCAACTGGTGTTAGAATTAAATTGTAAAAAGACACAGGTTATGGTAGTCACTAGGAAGAACGAAATACCACAATGTAATATACAAGTAAATGGGACTATTCTTCAACAAGTGAATCGGTACAATTATCTCGGAACAGTCATAACATCTGATGGGAGATGCCTTGAAGAGATTAGAACAAGAATCGCCATGGCGAAAGTAGCCTTTAGCAAGATGAAAAACATTCTGACCAATAAAAAGATGTCAAGTGAAACGAGAAAAAGAGTGTTGAGGGGATACATAGAGCCTGTTCTTTTGTATGGATGTGAAACTTGGACAATGAGCAGTCAAGCTGAAAAGCATCTGAGAAATGTGGTTTCTGAGGAAAATACAAAGAATACCATGGACAGACAGAAACACCAATGACCAAGTACTACAGGAGACAAATGAAAATCGTAAATTGATTACAGAAATTAGACGTAGACAGTCAAAATTTTTGGACATGTTATGAGAAGAAATGGATTGGAGAACTTAGTGACAACTGGCAAGATCGAAGGGAACAGACCAAGAGGAAGACCGAGAGGAAAATACCTGGATGGCTTGGCCACATGGCATGGACGAGACAGAAACAGTGAGCTGATCCACACTCTGGTGATCGAGTGAAATGGCGAGTCATGACCGCCCATGCTTTCCGGCATGGCACATGATATATATATATATATATATATATATATATATATATTATATATATATATATATATATATATATATATATATATATATAGATATATATATATATATATATGTGTGAGTGTGTGTGTGTGTGTGTGTGTGTGTGTGTGTCTATGTACATATTGAAGAGAGGGAGCGAGAGAGAGAGAGAGATAGGAGAGAGAGAGAGAGAGGAGACGAGAGAGAAGAGAGAGAGAGAGAGAGGATGAGAGAGAGAGAGAGAGAGAGAGAGAGAAAAGACAGATGAATAAAGAGAAGGGAGAAAGGAAAACAAAACGAGAGCAGGAAATTTTAGGCCCTCAAAGAAGGCTTGATAACGTGATAAGCTATAGTTTTTGAAAGTATCTCAGCAGCATATCTGCCTCGCTTGTCTTCATTAGTTCTGAGCGTATAGTGAAAGCATTTCTCACATTATGTGTTTGTCAGCTGCTGTTTCCTGCATGCTGTTCTTTCCTTTATACTTTTGTCGGATGTTTATAGAGCTGTTGTTGGTTGGTGCGATATTTTCCTCCCCTTGCATGTGTAGAACTCTGGTGCTTATAAGCTGGGCCTTTGTATTCTCTACAGTGGGGATTGAAATGGTATTGTTATTAGCAGAGTGAGGTCAGCATGGCCGAATAGATGAGATCGCTCGTTCTTGCAAATCCGGTGTGCTGATTCTGAGGTTTGGGGTTCAACCCCTACACCGGTCAGTTGGACTAAAATTTTGACTTCTCGTCCTTGACTTGGGACGTAAATTACGAGTACATCTGAAGTCGGAGTGGGTTCGCCTGATGGCGAGGGATAACTGGTAATGGGGCAGGCTAAGGCACACGCAAAATGCAGCCCATTGCTACTAGAAGACATTGCAACGCTCGAGTTCAAAGCGAACGTGCGTCAAACAAAAATATGAGTAGAGTGTAGCATTCTATGAGAGCCGCTGAAGAGTAGGGGGCTAAACGTGTGCTTGACATGCAATCCACTTTATATCGGTTGTTTGTAAAGTCTCACTACACTTTGTTTGTAAAACAAATTTGAAAAATGAAGTACATGATGTCATCAAAAAGTGTGCTCCACAGTCCATCGTATAGCAATATGCAGCGAATGGCTGTCGTCTGCTGGAGTAATTCGTTGCACTCCAAATAGAATGGTGCTATCAACGGTAGAAATAATGTTGTGGTTGAATAAGTGTTTAGACATGGCGGTCGATACACATGGATGGTTGTTCAAACACTTATAGCAACATTTCCTGATAAAATAAACAACCTCCTCATCGCATTACGGTTAGAAATGTGTTGAATAAGTTTCTTGTTACGGGAAATGTGGGAGATGCTCCACGATCTGGTAGGCCTGCTATGTATGAAGAAAAATGTCTAGATATCCAGATAGAATCCTGCAGAGTTTAAGTAAGTCCTTAATGGAAATGTCGCAACAAGTGAAAGTATCATTGAGCACAGTGCACACAATTCTTAAACAACGATTACATTGTCATCCAAACAGATTTTCTGTTGTGTCTGAACTAAAATAGTCTGTTAATCAATCCAGAGTCAACTACTCCACTAGGTTTTAAGCATTTTTAGCGTGCGGGTTTGCTTTCATTATTATCAGTATCCCCCGCCATCATGCGAACCCACTCTTCGTCCACGGCAATTTGCATCTTGCATCTCAGTATTATTTGTAAATTATGTTCTTTTGCCCTCTATCTCATATAGACGTGTCCCGCCCACAACAAGGATATAAATAACCTTTATAGTTATATTGTCAAATAGTCTTTTTCACGTTGTTGTGTCGGTTTGTGTATGTTTATTCTGTGCTGACGAAGGCTTTAGCCGCAACGTCCATTTTGTTCCATGTGATCGTGTTCTAGTAAAGCTAACTGTTTACTTCTCGTGTTGTGGTGACTCATTCATTGCCTTTAACCCCTATAGGCCCTCACCTACGACACCCCAAATCCTCCTAGCCCTAGCTATTCAATGCATTCCCTTTTCCCTTTTATTGGCTTCCTACTTTACTTCTCTTCAAATAAGCGATCCAGTCTCCACCCGATTTTCTCCAAATTACTCAATACCTCTTCTGGAAGAGCCTCTTTTTTTCTTGGTAGGCTTGATTATCCTACTTTCTTTATTATTAGACTTGCTCATGGTTGGTTGATTTGTGCGGCTAAAATTGTTCTACTTAATGGGAAAGGAAGCCCCACGCCCAACCTTCCTTTCCGTCTCTTACGACATTTATGGCAGGTTACAGTGTGTTACTATTCTTTGCTTCCCTTAAGTGATTCATTGCCAAACAAAAGAATAGGTTTGGACTAAACATTATACTGAATCAAATGAACACGTATTATGATGTAAAGTGTCGTACCCTGTGCACTGCAATGCAGATACCGCGAAACTAAACAAATAACACGATGACTATAGCATGGCGATATATCGTCCGTCTGTTCAAATGGGAGGTCACATTTGGCGATATATTATCCTTCGGCGCTGAATCACGTAAGTGTCCAGTAACAGAAGTGCGGATGTCCATAGGTCGTCACTTGCAACATGCGCAGTAAGTTACAGTGTTACTATTCTTTGCTCATCCCTAGGGTCCCGGTAACACACGGGTGAACTGTAACAATAAACAGTATTAAAATCTAGTTGCAACAACACAACAGGATGAGATGGTATCAAAACCAGATCGAGTTTAATCACTAAGCAACAGTTTCGTCATGCAGTGTATATTAACATCGCATGTGAGAAGACACACAATTAACAATCAGTGGCGTGTGTAATTGCCTTCTGTGATTTCTGAAACTGAATGCTAGCTAGTGATAGATCGTTGATTACCTTTGGAATAAAGTATTTCTGGCTATTGTAATTCTTTCACCTTTTATTTGATTGAACTATAACCCTAGCTAGAGATAGACCGTTGGTTATTTTTGAATACAGTAGTTTTGATAATTATTTTTAACCTTTTAACTGACTGAACTATAGCCCTAGTTGGTGATAGATGGCTGATTAATTTCAAATAAAATATTTTGACAACTTTTAATCTTTCACCTGTTATTTGACTATCATCGTAAAGAATAATTTTACTGCACACAGCCATCTATGGAAGTGCTTCTGTCTCCTCCCATAGAACACACAAGGAGAAGCACAACAAAGTGCACAATGTCCGTAGTACCGGCGACGATCCAAATAAGTTTCTTTACTCCAATGTAAGTTATTTTGCTGCTCTGTTAGAACTACTATGGAGAAAGAAATATACGTTGGTGAGGAAAGATTGGAGGGGTGGAGAGTTTCGAATATCTTGGGTCATTGATTACTAACAAATGGTGACACAATGAAAGAAATTAAACGACGACTATCAATTGCTCTTCAAAGACTAAAATAACTTAATAAATTATGGAGTGGGACAGATAGAACTAAAAAATTAGATTTTTAAGAGCATGCATCTTTCCCATTGCAACATACGCGTGTGAGACCTGGGCACTTACTAAACAAGCTGAACAGCGCATAAATGCTGTTGAATATACATGTTATATAAGAATATTTTGGGTAATGAAAAGAACAAATGCATCCATACTTCAAAAGCTGAATATTGAAGAGGGTTGGCTATTAAAGACGATACAACAAAGAAAATTGATATATTTTGGTCATTTGAAACGCCATGAAAGTTTGGAGAAAACAATAAATTAGGTGTATATGCCTGGGAAGAGAGGAATAGGAAGGCCAAAGAGAAGATGGGTGCAGGATGTGGCTGTTGATCTCCAGATAGGTGTATCGGACGCGGGATGTTGCTTGTGATCGAGAAGTTTTCTGGAAGGTTGTTATGGGTGCGAGGTTCTGCAAAGAACATGCTACTGAATGAATGAATGAATGAATGAATGAATGAATGAGATTCAAATAATATCTTCATCAGTTTACTTTGTTATCCTATTCCTCGTCCTAATATATTAAGTGCTAGCAGATGCAGTAATTTTTAGTATCAACGCATAAAGGAAAAGCAGAAAGGAGAAACCAAATGGACTCAAATCTCAATCGCCTGAGAATTCTGGAGACAATGAAATCATCATCATTACGTGGCATATTAATAAACGTGTTTCACAATCTCACACGGCCACCATTGGGATTGTGGATCGGCTCTGTATTCTTGTCTCGACCATGCCATGTGGCCAATCATCTGGATATACATCTCTCTGCCTCCCCCCCCTGAACTTTTCCCCTCAATTTTTGCCAGGTATCTTGAAGTTGTCTAGTTTATTTCTTTTCATAACGTGCCCAAAGAATCTTGACTGTCTACGTATAATTTCTCTAATCAGTTTACGGTTTTCATGTATTTCTTATTGGACTTGACTTGCTCGTTGGTTCATTTATGTCTATCCATGGTATTCCTTGTATTTTCTCCCGAAATCACATCTCCACTGCCACCAGATGTTTCTCAGCTTTTCTGTTTATTACCCAGGTTTTACATCTATATAACAATATAGGTTCTTTGTAATACTTCAAAATTCTTTTTTTCTCTTTTTCAGTTGACATCTTTTCGTTTATCAGTACATTTTCCATCTTGCCAAAGGCTACCTTCACCATAGCGATGCTTGTTCTAATCTCCTCATAACACTTACACAAACAACACATTCACACAGACAGCCACATACGCATACGGATGTTTGTACTTTTCGGAATTGCTCTACCTCTCGACTGTAAATACCTGTCTCACTAATCACATCTACATACACACACCTACATACACATACCTACACACACACACCTACATATATATACCTACATCACACACTACACACACTTGCTTACACACACCTAACCTACATACACACACTTGCTTACACACATACATGCACATGCCTGCATACACACACCTACATACACACGCCTGCTTACACACATACATGCACATGCCTGCATACACACACCTACATACACACACCTGCTTACACACAGACAACGGCACGTACAGAAACTGCCTCGTACACAGCCATCTCCTCACACAAACACATTCTTACACGCAGGCATCTACACGCATACACCTCTCTACACACAGACACCTACCTACACGGAGCAACCTACGTTACCTAATAATACAGACACTGTTACCTTGTCATTTTGACGGACAATAGTTTGTTACATTGTGCTTCAAAAAGGTATAATAACTACAACCAATGGCGGAAGCGAGTGTGACTAATCAGATCAATTTGCGCTGTAAATGTTCGTCCACAATGGATGCATGTGAACACATGGTCATTTCCACAGTCACACACCATCTTATATCTCACATATACATCTACGTAGACACAGACACATATTCACACATAGATACAAACACAAACACCTCTTCACACAGGTTCCTATTCACACAGACAGCCACATACATATACGCACCGTTTGTAATTGTTCTTTCCCTCGAATGTAGATACTGTACCGGTGAGTCCACTAGTGAAGAGTTTGAGAACCACTGGGTTATATTTGTGCCAGATTATATTGAAGACTTCCACGACAAACAATTTCTGGCTTTGATTGACATGTTCAGGTGGTCGACTTCGCAGCGAAAACACCTCTGACTTCTTTAGAGGTGATACCCCGTCAGTGCTCGTTGCTAGAAGTCATTATTTTTCATCATGAACAAACCACTTCTTCGCTGTTTCTCCGGATAGGTCCCGAAAGCAAATACAACCTAACAGTTGCCTGTTTAAGTCTGTTTCATCTGTTTTATTATGGAACAATATCCATAAGTGTAAAGAGGAAATACTGTAGGCATTTTAAAAGTTGAATAATATTTATGATGATTGTCTCGAGGTTGTCTTATCTGCTTCCTTGTGCTACCACCTGGCCATGTTTAATCAGACCTATCTCACTCCTCGCCTCGGTTTAGGTTTTTGTTTTCAGGATGTAAGGATTTTATTTTTTGTGCTTTTGTTTTATGTACTGTAAAATACCCCGTTCTCTTTAAAATGCTGGGAACTATTTACGCTCTTTTTTGTTCCTCTAGCGTTTGGTTTAAAATATGCTTCATTGTGGAGTCAGTTGACCGTTTTTAACTCAGTTCTATTTCTGGCTTCACCTCAATCTCTTTATTCCATTTGCACTGTCAAGTCTTTGACACTTTATGTTCTGGATTTTTCTTTTAATTCATTTTCTCTTACCCAAACTGTTAATTGCATGTCATGTAAATATTCCACCGTTAATTGTTCTTTTCGCCAGTTTGTTTGATTTTTGTGCTGGTCTGTTTGTCAGTCTTTTTCTTGTTCTAATTTCTTGGTTGCTGGTCTTTCTGTATATCTTTTTACCGGCCTATTAATCATTATGACTGTCTGTCTATTTTTTTGTCAGTCTTATCTTCTTGCATGTCTGCATGTGTCTGCATTTGTGTATTTACATTTGATAAACCCATCTTCTGCTTATGTATCGCAGACCTACTCTTTGCTGTCTATCTTTCTGTCTGTCTGTCTACTTTCCAATCTGTCTATCTTCTTGCCTGTCTGTCTATCTTCTTGCCTGTCTGTCTATCCTCCTGCCTGTCTGTCTGTGTCTGTTTTTACATTTGATAATTATTGCTTCTGTTTATGTGTCACGAATCTGCTCTCTCCTGTCTATCTTGTGTTCTTTCTGTCTGTCTGCCTGTCTTCCAGTCTGTCTTTACATACAATCACAATCTATGTTAACACTAGCAGGCTGGCTGCAGATGTGCAGACTGATTAACACGTTAAAAATAATCAAACTCAAACCCGAGTATACATTGTAGACTAACTGTAGTACAGTATATCTCCTACAGCTAATTACATTTGCTATGTCAAGTAATAACGATGTGCTCACATTTCCTATGCTTTTATAATGCATATACTGTCGTTGTTATTGTCCATGATTAGCCTCATAAGTGGTGGATAAATATAATAATGAGTGAAAGGAAGAGAGAGACAAGAAGAGCAGATTGTTAGACGAGCCAGTGTACCAAATTCCTAACCTTTGCATATTAAAGTTAATTCGTTCTTTCGTTCTGTCCTTTTCACTTTCCAACTATTTACTTGTCTGACTGTGAATGTTCCTACTTACCTCTCTGTTTATTTACGTATATTGCCCATCTCATCTTTTAACTTACTTAAATCATCTTATCTTGTTTATTTCAATTTCCCTCCGTCATTGACTGCAAACGATTTGCACATTAGATTGCCCACTGACTCTTTAACCGTGGTCAAGGCTCAAGGAGAGAATTGTGTGGTTTACTGCATCCAACTCTGCAGATCACCTCGCCATCTTCCGCTAAATAATACTAGAGTATGCTCTAGGACAGTGGTTCTCAACCGGTGGGGAATTCCCCCCCCCCCCAGGGGGGATTTTAGATTTTAGGGTTTCCAGGGGGGGGGGGGATGAAGACCATTTCAAGATCGCGTTAATACAAGAACCGATTACTTGATATTGTTTTTCCCTTCATACTTTACAGTTATGTACCTCTCATCCTTCTAAAATTCATTTTATAAAGTAAGTAGACCCACAAATCATGTTTTATGTGAATGTCTAGACTTGTTTTAGTATATGCTATTAAGTTTACCTTCCATTTTTACGTATACTGTGTAGGGGTGGAGGATTTTTAGATAGGAAATATGAAAGGGAGGGGGTGGAAATGACGTTCTGAAAATACGGTGAAGGGGGGCACGGGCCAAATATTTGATAGGAAGGGGGGAGGGGGAATGACGTTCTGAAAATATGGTGTAGGGGGGCACGGGCCAAAAAAGGTTGAGAACCACTGCTCTAGGAACAAAAGGGAAGAGGAAAGAAACTGATCACAGTAATATCTTAACCCATAAAGTGTCCTATCAGGTCACACTGTTCAAACGTACCTGTGTCGAAATTATCTTTTAACACCAAGAGTACAGCTAACTCCTCTCTCTCTCTCTCTCTCTCTCTCTCTCTCTCTCTCTCTCTCTCTCTCTCTCTCTCTCTATCTCTCTCTCTCTCTCTCTCTCTCTCTCGCTCTCTCCCAAACCCTCCCACCCACCCCTTTTTCCTGCCTTTAAAAAAATGTTCACGAACGCATACGCGTATTTCGTATTTACGTTTGCAAATTTCTGTCCGTGCCTCTTTTCTTTACTCTTCTTACATCAATAGCATTCGTTTTCTCCCCATTCCTGTTTAACCATATCTTACATGGTGTGTTTCATGCTACAGATAGAAAACCGCACGTTAGTTGTGCAGATTTTTCAATTCACTTCTTCTCCAAAACTCTAAACTTCTACACGTGATTCCCAATAGTAAATCATCCTCTCGTCCCTGAATTATTTAGCTATCGTCGTTGTTTCTGATAAGCACGAAAGTGCACTAAAACTGTCTATCAGTACGTAAACAAAAATGTCTGTATACCCGCCGAATTACAGAGTTAGATTTTTCAAAATAATCTGTCAGGCGCTAAAGAGAATTAATTTCATTCTTCCTGCTTTCGAGTAGTGTATTTATAGAGCACCTTTGCTGGCAGGTTTCATTTTTCCGTTTTTTAAACCTTACCGCAAGTATTCAGAAACTGGAAGTAGATTATGTTAAAACTGCACATCAAACACCCACACACACTCACACACATCAACGCCCACTCAATGAAACTTCTTGCAGGTTAAAAACAAAAATACAAGAGATGTAAAATAATTTGCAGAAAAAAAAAGCTGCTGCGATTTAATCTGCTAGCGTCCTATGACATTCACAGCACCAACAGGCGTAATTAATTTTCTGAAAACTGACTGAATACGATGAAGAGAACATACATTAGAAGGTGTGATTTCGTGATACATGTCATAATATTGAGTGATACATGGTGCTAAAGAAGGAAGTGGTGTGGGACATACTCTCCTATGACTGGGGAATTGATGTTTCTAGAGAACACAGAAAGAGTGCACGAAGAAGTGACATGTATTTATCATTGCTTCTTTGTCTTGTCAACGCGGCTGTTTCAACCCAGAGACTGGCCAGACCCCATAAATCTAGCATTGTGACATGCCTTCTCCTTTCTTCTTTTATCCCCAGTTGGGGCATCGGCATATGTCCTCAACCAACTCACATCACACCTTCCTATCCTTAGCTATCCTATGCAACTACGACCATCTTCTCCCATATTATTCTTAGCTATCCTATGCAACTACGACCATCTTCTGCCCACATTATCCCATGCAACTACCACTATCTCCTCCCCATATTATCCGGAATGGGGAATGCGTGTGTGGATGGGGAGAGGTGTGTGGTGTGTTGGTTAGGGATATTGTGTGGGTGAGGTATGTGTGTGTGGATGGGGGATTTTTGTGGTGTGTGGGTGGGGGTATGTGGGTGGATGGGTAAGGGAATCTGTGTGGGTGTGGGTTTGAATATTGTGCGGTATGTGGGTGGGGGATATGTGTGTGGTGTGTAGGTGGGGATGTGTGGTGGTATGTGGGTGTGTGATGTGTTGGTGAGGGATATGTGTGTGTAATATTGCGTGGTAGGGGATGTATGTGATGTGCGGGTGGTGGATTGTGTAGTGGGAGATTGGGTTAAGGCATGTATTGGTGGGTGGAGGATGTATGTGTGGGTGGTGGGGTGTGTGTGAGTGGATTGGGGATGTATGGGTGGTTAGGGAGATGTGTGTGGGGGGGGGGGGGTAGAGAGATGTCAGTTGATGGGGATGTGTGTGTGTGGTTTGGGGATGTGTGAGTTGATGTGCGATGTGTGGGTTGGTGGGGGATTGTGTGCGTGGGTGGTGAATATGTGGTCAATGGAGATGTGGCTGAGGGATGGGTGGTTTGAGGTGTGTATGGGGAGAGGATGTGTGGGTTAGGATGTGTATGTGGGTGGGCGTGGGATGTGTGGATTGGTGGGGGAATGTTTGTGGGTGGCGAGTGTGTTTTGGTTGGAGGAACAGGTGAGGGGAGAGTGTGTGGGTGGGGGATGTGCGGAAGGGGGAGGGGTCGGTTGGTGGGGTATGTATGTGTCCCTTGGTGTGCGTGTGTGTGGGTAGGTGGGTCTGTGTGTGTGTGTGTGGGTGGGGTGATGTATGGGTAGGTGGGAGATGGGCCTCATAACATGGTAACTTGCCTTGTTTATGTTTACAACATTCATTTCACAATGTTTATTTTTCTTCCTATGTAAATGTATAATGCTCTTGATGAATGAAAGACGAGTGATTGGAAGGGCCGAATGTAAGACGGGCCTGCGCGCCCAATTTGTGACCCTTATAAAGTTGATTTGATTTGATTATCCCATGCAACTACCACCATCTTCTCCCTACATTATCCCATGCAACTATCACTATCTCCTCCCCATATTATCCTTAGCTATCCCATGCAACTACCACTATCTCCTCCCCATATTATCCTTAGCTATCCCATGCAACCACCACCATCTCCTCCCCATATTATCCTTAGCTATCCCATGCAACTACCACCATCTCCTCCCCACATTATCCCATGCAACTACCACCATCTCCTCCCCACATTATCCCATGCAACTACCACCATCTCCTCCCCACATTATCCCATGCAACTACCACCATCTCCTCCCCATATTATCCTTAGCTATCCTATGCAACTACCACCATCTCCTCCCCACATTATCCCATGCAACTACCACCATCTCCTCCCCACATTATCCCATGCAACTACCACCATCTCCTCGCCATATTATCCTTAGCTATCCCATGCAACTACCACCATCTCCTCCCCATATTATCCTTAGCTATCCCGTGTAACTAACACCATCTCCTCTCCATATTATCCTTAGCTATCTCATGCAACTACTACCCTCTCCTTCCCATATTACCCCATGCAACTACCATCATCTCCTCCTCATATTATCCATTTCTGTTTACACTTTTCCTCTTCTTGTGTTTTTTAGCTCTTCCTCTATTTATTTATCTCATCCACCACCTATGCTATCTCTCCCGATTCATTCACGGTTCTAACATCCCAGGTGCCAATTCTGGAAATGTACCAAGGTAAAAGGAAGAAAATCTGCCACCATGACTGCTTGCGGCTTTCTACTCATCGCGCTATGTTGCTTCTAGAAAACTCTCTGTCCTCTTGGTTGACTTGGTTATTCTTTGTTTTTTTATCTTTGGACTTGTTCGCATGTGTTGGATGTTGCAGTTACAGTTTTTCTACGGAATGGGAAAACCAGCCCCATGTCCAACCCTCCGTTGTCGCCTCTTACGACCTGTATGACAGATGACAGCGTGATACTATTCTTTGCTTCTGTTAAGGGTCCCTGTAACACAGAGAATATTGTGGCTTGTGGGGATATTACTGTAGTGATGGGAGCCGCAGTAAAGTAGTGGCTAGACGCTCGCCTGGCGTCACAGTGGCCATGGGTTAGAATCCACATCGGGGACCCAGGGTCAACCCAGGATAACACACGTTTTGTTGTTGTTCGAATATCCTTTACAGGACATCGCTGTCAACATTAGCGTCTTTCATCTGATTGTTGATTTCTTGGCAAGATTACGCTCAGTAGTTTGTCATTGCTTTCTGAGAGACCGGCTCACATATCCCGAAAGTTACCGACGCGGAGAGAACCTCTACCGATTATCGCGCACGTCACGTTACTCACGAGAGTATACGGGATTACGGAAAAAGTCATGTAACTCCTGGACCAGGGAGACTGGCCTAACACAGGTACCGATAACTATTTTGGAAAATAAAGGCGGCCATGGTGATACTGATTACATCATCCACCTAGTGTCGATTGACACCGTCTGCCCAATACGTTAAGGGCTTGTGCAATGGTTATTTATTGTTTAGTGTGATGGCATTCCCTTCCCTTGCACGCCATTCTTTCCCTTTCACGTCAACATAAACGATGGACGTGATAGCAATACCCTATTCTGGACTGTTTGTGTAGTTAGTCTTTGAATCATCATCATCATGTGCCATGCCAGTAAGCGTTTCACCATCTTACATCATCACCAGAGTCGTGAATCAGCTCTGTGTTCTTGTCCCGACCATTCCATGTGGTCAAGCCATGCAGATCTTTACTTCTCTGCGCACGAGTAAAAGAATGGAGAATAGATTCACACGAATATCTATGTACACACACACACTCACACACCACAGACGCACTCACACAGATACACCCCCCCCCCCACACACACACACACGCACACAATAGATGAAAGAATGCCGAATATTGCAGTTTCTGATATCAGCTTGGCAACAGCCATCCCCATTTGTCTATATTAATTGTAAGCCAGTATATGTGACCGACAGCGTGTATCAAATTGTTGACTTCTTGTTGTCCTGGTTAGCACTTTAAAATGTTACCTTCTTTACAACTCCATACACCATCAGTCTAGTTAAACACGAGTGTCCCTTTACATGAGTATTAGAGTGTTTCTGACCTGCTCAGCCACAACGTAATAAATGAAATATTTAGTTACCAGTTAAGGGCAAATTGGTCTCCAAATTAACACCACAAAAACAAAGACTATTGATCTTACCAACAGTTCAGATGACACCAAATTGAACAGCTATGTTCTTGAAAAAGTCAACAGCTTTACATACCTAGGAAGCAAAATGACATCTACAGGGGACTCAACACCAGAAATATCATCTAGAATCGCACTGGCATCTAGTGCCTTCAATAAACATCTGGAAGTCAAAGACACTCAGCAAACACACAAAACTTAAAATCTTCAACTCTTGTGTGATTCCAGTGTTAACGTATGGATGTGAAAGTTGGAAATCAACGGTAGCTTTAGATAAAAAATTAGACAATTTTGAGAACAAATGTCTTAGAAGACTTCTAAACATCCACTGGACAGACTTCAGAACCAATTCGCAAATAAGACAAGAGACTAAGCAAGATACAGTATCCAATTTCATAAGAAGACGCCGTTGGAACTACATCGGCCATGTACTCAGTATGGACAAGTCAAGACTCCCCTACCAAGCCCTCATATGGTCACCAGTAGGGAAAAGAAAACGGGGAAGACCAAGAGAGACCCTGCGTAGAACCATCATTAGAGAAGGCTCATTCAACGGCCAAGTAAATATCCAAGATCTACAACAGGTAGCAGCGAACCGCCAAGCATGGAGAGCCAGGACTTCTGCCCTATGCGCCGCCTTAGGCTCAAGAGGAAAGACTAACTAACTAAGTTAAGTTCCGAGATTGACCTGGGTTACCAGATCGACCCGACCTAAAATGGGTACCAGAACATGTATTGGGAAGTAAAGGCGGCCGGGTGATACCGACCACTTCATCCATCGAGTGCTTTTGGTCTTATAAATATGGTCCAGAGCCATATGCCCGAAATGCACATTAAAGCGTATAAAAAGGCCTATTTCTTACGTTGCGAGGCATCGTCTTCCATCGACATAATCTCTCGATATAAACAGTTCTAGCTTTCTTTGAGTTGGATGGTGGCTATGTGTGAAATATAATTACTATTGTTTGTGTATCTGTGTTTGCTTGATGAAGAGGGAAGGTGTTTTACTCGAAGAGTGCCTAACGTTTAGTTTAAGTCGTTGCCACTGAACAGACCGGAACATTCTGAGACATAGAAGATGAAGTAGTTGTGAACAACCTTGTTGATCTGTACAAGGTGTTACCGTAACATGTTTACAGGAAAACAATAAATCACCAATTTAGTATAAACTTCTGGAGACTAGAAAATAGGAAATAACTGGTTATTACACATCAGCAGCTTACGTTTGTTATGTTGGCTCAAATAATAAGATCATTGCAGTAAACATGGGAAGACCGGAGTCAAGCATGGCCGAATGGATAAGAGGCTGGCTCTTAAATTTCCGGCGTGCTGATGCCAAGTTATCGGGGTAAATCCTTACACCGGTCAGTTGGACTAAAATGTTGACTTCTTGTCCTTGACCTGGGGAAGTAAATTACAAGTACCTCAGAAGTCTATGTGGGTTCGCCTGATGACCGGGGAAACTGGTAATCCACTCGCAAAAAATAAGTCCAGTCCACTAGGGTAGTGGCACGTATATGGACTACACTTGAGTTCAAAGGGAGTCAACGAAAGAAAAAATGAGAAAACCCATGTATCGTTTAAGAGTTAAAGAGAGTGATTTACAACGTATTATATTTTGCTTGATATAGAAATTGTGAAGCCATTCCCTGCCTCATTATCGTGGGCTGAAAGAGCAGTTCGATAAAGATGGCTGCAGCGGCAGTTCATGAATGGTTCTGGATACAGTGATGCGGATACTGCACTCAGGATGATGATGCGATACTAGTTAAGCAGGCATAGACCTGGCATCTTCAGTCCTAGCAATCAGCTCTCTCCCACAACTCGGAGAATTGATCCAAAGAAGCGAGCTTAATGAGATGAAGGCTAGAAATGTCAAGGAGAAATGTAATAAGACGACAGCGGAAATAACAATGGGTGTGGGATTACAACGAAGTAGCATCTATAGAAGACGGAGACAGGACAGATGGACATATTTAGAAATGGATAATACGGGCTCATACAGACAGACTGCTTAATAGCAAGACAGATAAACCCAGCAAACAGGTGGCAGACAGACAGACGGTCAGTGGGACAGACAGATAAACATATATAAAGATAATGGGTGGGTGGATGGATAGATGGTTTAATGGACTGATGAAAAGTAGGTAGACAGATATTTGCATAGCTTATGAGATATAGCAACAGACAGAGATGGATGAATGGATGGGTTGGTGGTGGGTGGGTAGACAGACCAACTGACATACAGAGAGAAGCATATATGGATAAATGCATAGATGATAGATATGGATAAATGCTTAGGTAGAAAGACTATGCTTGTTTTATATACAAATATGAGTGCCAGAAAATATCTTGGAAAGTAAAGACGGCCGGCATTATATTAGCCATATATTTTGTCTATACAAAGAACACATACAGCTAGTACCATATACCCAAAACGCCACATAGCGTGAACAGAGGTCCTTTACTTAATATGTGAATATGTGTGGATGGAGAGAAACAAAACACACATTACATCGTTGGCACGACATTCAAGGGGTGTCTGTATTGTAGCATGTATAGATGGATGTATAGATGATAAATCTGGATGGGTGCTTCGGTAAACAGATTATACCTGTTTTAACTGATTCAGTGCCAAACAAAAATCATGTTTGGACCAAACGTGGAACACGATCGAATGAACAAGTATTATAATGTACATTTCCATTCACAGAGCATTGACACTGGGGAAGATAAACGAAACAAAACAAACACGATGACCCTAATATGTCGATATATCGTCCTTCTGTCAAAATAGGGGTTTAAATTTGACGATATATTATCCTTTGGCACTGAATCATTTGATATACAGATATAAGTACCAAACAAATGCTGGGAAAATAAAGGCAGCCACATTTGGATATTTAATATTTTAATATAATATATATATTTTAATATAATATATATATTTTAATATTAGGCACATAATCATCGAGCACCAATCTTTATGAAAATGATATACGTCTAGTAACATGCGCCGCATTGAGTGAAAAAAGGTCCTTTAATTAATATGTGAATACATGTGGATGGAGAAAAACAAACCTCCCATTACATCGTTGACACGACGTTCTAGAGTTGCCTGCATCGCAGGATAAGATCAGACTCCCTGGAGGTCCAGCTGTCAGCGGACTAGGAGACTGTTATCTCCAAACAAAATAATCGTACACGCTTTAAACCCGTGCCAAACACGATGCTTATCTCTTAACTCGAAATGAACGATTGGAGCAATGACGTAGCTCACACAATTTCTGATGTCGGCCCATAAAGACCGCAGAGTTCATTATGATAAAATATTGGATATTCGGTTTTGACAATATTTTCCGATGTGGCAAAATGATTACAGACATGTAACTGTACCTTGTACAGAAACATCTTTAAAGAAAGGGGATTCTAAATGGCTGTGAAGAAGGACACTCATGAAGTACCGGGTGTGCATACATTAGTTGGTTCTTTAGTTGGTTGGTTCCGAAGCCGATGGAAGTAAGTAAAAAAAAACAAAAAACAAAGAACCCTTTGCACGCCTAAGAAGCATTAAGCATATGGTAAAGTAAAGGTGCCTTGTACACCCCGTGGCGCATTGGACATATGGTGCTAGACCCATATTTATAGGCTAACCAGCACTCAGTGGGTGGTGTTAGTGTCCCACTGGGTCACCTTTATTTCCCAAGACATTTCCTGGTACCCATCTTAGGCAGGATTGACCTGGGAGTCCAGGTCATGTGCTTAACTTCCTCCCTAATGTGATTCGAACCCAAGACCACTGGGCCAGCAGGCGGGGGTCTAGCCACTACGCTACCTCAGCTTCTGAAACCCGTTGAAGCCTGAGTTCAAGCCAGATGCACTGACATTCAGGTCATCTGAATCTTCAATAGGGCTTGCATCTATTAGAGTCAGGTTAATGTACAGATTTTTTTGTCCTAACCATGTATTAATGAACCACCCCTCGATGACTTTGTTGCAGAGCTCGTCTTTCTCTTCCCAAGCTAAGAAACCAGCCTGCCGTACAAAACCCGGTCTGGAAAGCTAGGTCTGTGGAAAGACATACTACAACAGTGGTTCTCAACCTTTTTTGGCCCATGCACCTTCACCATATGTTCAGAATGTCACCACCCCCCCCCCCCCTTTTCGTATTTCTTCCCTATAAATCATCCCCTCCGCCCCTACGTAAAAATACGCCCCATACGTAAAAATGGAAGCTAAATTTAATAACACATACTAGAGCAAGTCTGTACATCTATATAAAACGTGATTTGCGGGTCTTCTTGCGATATGACACGAATTTAAGAAGGGCGAGAAGTAAAGTATGGTGGGAAAAACAATATCAAGTAATCGGTTATTGTATTAACGCAATCTTGAAATAATCTTAATTCCCCCCTGGAAACCCTAAAATTCCCCTTAGGGGGGTAATCCCCACCGGTTGAGAACCACTGTACTAGAAAGTAATCAGGTGATGATTAAGCACGTCACAAACGGATTGGCTGAGACCTGATTAACAAAGAGTCTGGGAGAACAGAATCATCATCATCATGTGCCGTGCCGGTTAGCGTGGGCGGTCATGTTTTGCCATCTCACTCGATTACCAGATTCGTGGATCAGCTCAGTGTTCTAGTCTCGACCATACAACGTGGTCACGCCATCCAGATATTTACTTCTCTGCCCTCCCCTTGTTCCATCCCTCTCAATCTTGCCAGTTGTCGCCAAGTTCTCCAATTTATTTCTTCTCATAACGTGACCAAACAACTGTGACTGTCTGCGTCAAATTTCTCTAATCAGTTTACTATTTTCATTTGTTTCTTGTAGGACTTAGTTTGCATTCTCCTCAGAAACCCATTTCCATAGCCATCAGATGTTTTTCAGCTTGTCAGCTCATTGTCCACGTTTCACATCCATACAAAAGCATAGGTTCTATGTAGCACTTCAACACTCTTTTTCTCGTTGCAGATGACATCTGTTTATTGGTGAGTATGTTTTTCATCTTGCAAAAGGCTACCTTCGCAGTGGCTATTCTTGTTCTAATCTCTTTAAGGCTTCTTCCATAAGACGTTATGACTGTACCAAGATTACTGTACCAATTCACTTGTGTAAGAATATTTCCATTTAATTTACTTGTATATTACAATGTGGTATTTCCTTCTTCTTAGTGACGACTAAAATCTGTGTCTTCTTACAATTTAATTCTAATCTCAGTTGCTCATTGTGTGCAACAATCGTGGAGAACAGAAAGCTTACTGCTAAAACAAAAATCCTTGTCTTCCAAACCTGTGTTCTTAGTACTCTCCTTTATGGCAGTGACGCCTGGTCAATTTACACACATCAAGAGAAACGTTTAAACAGCTTTCATGCGAGGTGTCTGTGAAGAATACTTGATTGTTAAGTGGCAAGATATGATTACAAATACCGAAGTATTGGAAAGATCGGGTTGTTAGAAGGTTTGTTCCATACTCAGTCTTCGTAGACTTAGGTGGATAGGTCATATTAAGAGGATGGACGATGGCAGTGCACGAAGGGACATCTTTTTGGTTAATTACAGAAGGGTAAAAGAACTCGGGGTCGGCCTCTACTACATTACAAAGATATGTGTAAGCGGGACATGAATGATATAGACATTGTTATTGCACCTTGGGAGCAAGTCGCCGCTGATCGCGTTGCATTGGGGGAAAAAGATCAGGAATGGAATAAAGACAAAGTAGAAAATGATTGCAGATAGGTCAGACACTGAACGTGTGAGATGTCAGATGGTGCGTGTTGGTGCGTCCACTGTGGGCGAACATTTACAGCGCGAAATGGTCTGATCAGTCACATTCTCTACCGTAATGGGATGTAGTTATTATGTTTTTTTTAAATCACCATGAATGTAACAAACAATCATCTTACTATTAAATCTGCTAAAAGAGAAATAGAAAATAGGATGTCACAGAAAAATCATGGAATCGTGATTTCAGTTTAGAGTAAATTAACTTAATCGCGGCGAATTGCAAAGTGTAAATAAATTAGGAAAGGACCAACATTGATTTTCAATTGTCTTCTTACCAAAGAGACAAACCTGAATTCAAAACATTGAATGAAAAAGTCAACCTGCACAAACAAAATGTTTTTTAAAAAATTTGAAAGTCTTTCAAAGCTCATCGATAACTGAGTTATTTCCAATCGGAAATGTAGATTCTAGGGGATAAAATAAATGAGAACCACTCCTGCAAATTTTGATTGGCCTTACAGTATTTAACAATTGTAACATTTTAAGATCCCAAATTCCGAATATTTTAACATTTTATTGCTTTATTCGGAACAGGCCGTAGTGTTGTAAGAAAGAAAGAAAAATAAATTTCCGGTAAAATGAAGACTGATGGCAGCGCTATCCCCTGGCAAGACATAGCCCAATCTGTAATTACTGTTGGTTAATCAATCAATCATGTGCCATGCAGGAAAGCGTGGGCGGTCATGACTCGCCATTTCACTCGATCACCAGCGTTGTGGATCAGCTCAGTGTTCCTGTCCCGTCCATGCCAAGTGGCCAAGCCATCCAGTTATTTTCCTCTGGTCTTCCTCTGTAAATAAATTAGGAAAGGGCCAACATTGAATAAAAAAGTCAACCTGTTGGTTAAAAAACTCTTAAATGGAAACGTTCGATTTATATCTATTTGTGTTTCGTTTGTTGAGCTTCACAGTCTTGTTTCAAGTTTACTCATAAGAAATTAAGTATTGTTCGTTAAATTGCTGTTGATAAGTGCACCCGAGCTGTAATATTTGACCTAACAGTATATTTCACATGGCAAGTGCTGTAGCATTACCATGATCTGAGTAAAGTACGAAAAGGAATTTTTCTCACGCCGTTAAGCCTGTTGGGCATATGAAACCAGCCCCATCTTGTAAGCCCATCTGTACTCAACGGCAGATGTGGTCATTAACACACAGGCCACATATACTGACCGGATAATTCCCTCGTACCCATTTCAAAATGGATCGACTTGCAAGCCGAGGTCAGTGAATATCCCCGCTTCGAAAGGGATTCAAACTCCTGGCATCAGGACTAACCTATAAACGTTCTTAACAGTGCAGTACTCCTCCCTACCCCCCCCCCCCCCCAGATAAATTTATATCTTGTACAGTCTGAATTCGCTGGTATTGTTTTGAGTTTCACCTTCTTGTTGTAATTTTTAAAGCTATGTATCACTTGTATTCCAATTCCCGAAAAGTCTCAGTTGACATATTATCTTCCCCTAGTTTACTTCATAGATCTTCCTGCTTCGAATCCACTCCATCAAGCATTTAAACAACAAGGAAAACATACGTAAACGTCGCTGGGTATCAAGAAAGGCCGCCAGCTGGCTGTTTGTCTAAGATAAAGCAGAATTCAGCTCCAGATATACTTTTTCTGTCCAGATAGATCGCATCTTTTTGGCTGTATCTATGTTCAGTAAGGTTTTAGTTCGGCTCCTTATTTATGTTTCCTGTATCTGTTTCTCTTTGTGTTAAAGAGTTCATGGTAAAATAGTGTAATATCGGGCATGTTTTAATGTGCTGATTGTAGATGAGGCACATTTGTTTTAGTTCAACTGACGAAACGAGAATTTTGCACATTTACGTTAAATACTGCTTCTCCTGCCCTCCATTTTTCAGGGTGCCGCCGTAACACGGTAGTTAGCACGCTAGCTTGCCAACTCTGTGATAATGGGTTCGAATTCACATTGAGTTGAAAATTCATATTTTCATAGACCAAACGGCACTCAGTGGGTGATGTGATCGGTATAGCGACAGCCGCTTTTACTTCCCAAGACATTTCCTGGTTCCCATGTTAGATTGGGACAATCTAAGAATCTTTTTCAAAGAAACCTTTGCTTTATTGACTACACAAAGGCTTTCGATAAAGGAGACATGTCGACATGATAAGGATGCTTAAAGATCTACAAATTGATGGAAAAAACCTTAGACTTATAAAAAAACATATATTGGAAACAACAAGCTGCCATAAGAGTTGATAATGAAGTAGGCCAATATCAGCCTATTAACAGAGGTGTGAGACAGGGATGTGTAATGTCTCCAGATCTGTTTTCCCTGTACAGTAAAAGTATTTTCAGAAATATTGAAGATATGGAAGGAATCAACATTGGGAGACGATGCATCAATAACATTAGATATGCAGATGATACAGTCTTGATTGCAGACAATGCACAGGACCTGCAACATTTAGTAGATGCAGTTGTTACACACAATGAACAACTAGGGTTAGAATTAAATTGTAAAAAGATACAGATTATGGTCGTCACTAGGAAGAACGAAATACCACAATGTAATATACAAGTAAATGGGAATATTCTTCAACAAGTGAATAGGTGCAATTATCTCGGAACAGTAATAACATCTGATGGGAGATGCCTTGAAGAGATTAGAACAAGAATCGCAATGTCTACGGTAGCCTTTAGCAAGATGAAAAACATACTGACCAATAAAAAGATGTCAATTGAAACGAGAAAAAGAGTGTTGATGTGGTACATAGAACCTGTACTTTTATATGGATGTGAAGCTTGGACAATGAGCAGTCAAGCTGAAAAACATCTGATGGCTGTAGAAATATGGTTTCTGAGGAAAATGCAAAGAATACCATGGACAGACAGAAAGACCAATGAACAGGTCCTTCAAGAAACACACGAAGATCGTAAACTGATTAGAGACATTAGACGCAGACAGTCAAATTGTTTTGGGCATGTTATGAGAAGAAATGGATTGGAGAACTTGGTGACAACTGGTAAGATCGAAGGGAACAGACCAAGAGGAAGACCTAGAAGCAAATACCTGGATGGCTTGGCCACATGTCATGGTCGAGACAGGAACACAGAGCTGATCTACGACTCTGGTGATCGAGTGAGATGGCAAAACATGACCGCCCACGCTTACCGGCATGGCACATGATGGATGGATGGAAGAATCTAGATCAATAAATAATATTCGAAAGCGCCTTGATGCGGATCGAACCCAAGACCACCGATGTGGCTTGCGAGCGTCTAGTTGCTACACTAGCGCCGCTTCCCGCGGCATACGGTACTAGACCTATATTTGTATAGACCAATCGGCGCTTGGTGGATGATGTGGTCAGTACATAAGTCGCTTAAAATTACACCGGGTTTTATCCCACATGGCTCAGTCTCTTTCCGCAGTGAACTGCCGAACGCGTCACACAAAGCACGAACTCCTTAGCTCCAGCGGCGACCCCCAGGAGTCTCCGAAAAATGCACTCGTGTACCGAAGGATGCCGCCAGGAATAGAACCCACAACCTTTGGAGCTTGACCACTTCGCCACGGAAACTCACTCTGGAGTACTCGAGTGACGTGTAACACTACATTCATATCATCAGCTTTGAATTGAATAACAAGAAAATGATCAAGGATGGTTTAAAATGATTGTACAGTAAAACTTACGTGGTAATCTGTAGCGAGTTTGGTCCCTGGTAAAATGCAAGATCAGTTTGAAATGACGGTACTGTGAAATGATCGTACTGTGAAATAAATGCAGTAATGTATATATACCGACTCCATGGCTAAGGGGTTACGACCGCAATTCGTAATCCTATATACCGCGTTCGAAAGGCAGTTGCAGGCGATATGTAAGCAGACTGCCTTGCGCTGCTTTATATACAATGAAATGATTTCACGTCATTCAGAAAGCATTGACAAACTAATGAACGTAAACATGCCAAGAAATCAGAAACAGCCAAAAAGGGTAGGAACTGACTGCGAAGTCCTGTGTATGGTATTTGTCCATCAAAAATAATGATTACCATTAATTTCATCTAGTGGTCTTGAAAGTTTGGAGTCGTAAGTTCTAAGATGGTAAGACATATTTTGGCTCGGAATGTTGTTTTACTATGTGGGCAAAAAATGCTTGACGTTCCAGGAGGATCTCCAGCAGTGGTTTCTTTTTGTCCAGACTTTTTTCCACAGCTCTTGCAGTCCTGTTTGCTTCACAAGTGACTACACCCTTACGTGATGATGTACGCCACGAATTTCGGTCTTTGGCAGTACTCTCAAGTGTCGTGATGAATTCCAAAAGCTTTTGGTGAAATATCCAGTGTCTTTAAAGCGTTTCTTCTGGCCGCCCTGTGAGCGTTTACCACAGCGCAGCTCGCTGGACAAAATTCGTTTAGAGAGCCTGTGATCTGGCAAGTGAGTTAAGTGATAAGCCCAACGAATCTGAATATTCATTAGGATAGTGTGGATACTTGGCATGGGCGCTCTTACTAATACTTCAGTGTCTGGGATCTTGTCTTGCCATTTAGTCTTCAATAGCTTCCTAAGGCAGACTGTGTGGAAGTGGTTTAATTTCCTAGCGTGTCGCTGGTAAACAGTAAAGGCTTCACAAACATATAGCGGTGTGGATAATACGACTGCTTTGTTGGAAGTCATGTAAAGGATATGCAAATAACTTTAGCTACATTTATATCTAGTTGTCATCTCTAATAAAATGCAAGATCATGAAAGACGAATATCGCTGATTTCTAATGTGAAGATAAATCACGGAAGCATTGCGAATCTCATCCTCTAGTAACCGAAGTTCTTCCATCATGTATAGTAGATGAAGTCTGTGATGTGAGGAAATTCGTGCCAGTCTACACCTCTTGTTAACGTTTTCTCAACTCTACGAAAAGTCAAGAAGTTATTATCGCTTTGCACATCGTTATGTCTGAGCGTTATAGCCTTCACTAGATATGTAAAGCTTGCACTGAAAAAATAAAACCTTACAAAGAAACATTGTTGTCATGGAAATACGTAAAGAAATTGTTTACAGAGCTGATAATAGAACAAACAAATACGTTAGGCTGTCACTCTGCACAGACAACGTTATAGCATTCCATGTTTTGTCCTTTAGAGAATTACGTGTTGTTTATTTTATTGATTAAGCTGCCTATGTTTTTTTTTTTTGTTGTCTTGTACCGTAGACTAGATTCTAATGTGTTTTGTTGAGAACTGGAAATCCTGTACTATCGAATGAACTCTCATCCAGAGTATTTTCGTAATGCGTCTATAGGATCACAACGAAAATGATTTGTCAAACTCTTTTGGATTACAATATCTTGTTAGGGTCATGAATTTAAGAATCAAAATCTCTGTGCTCGGGACATCCCTACACTGGGGACATACCTACACTGGGGACATCCCTACACTCGGGACATCACTATACTGGGGACATCACTATACTGGGGACATCGCTACACTGGGGACATCGCTACACTGGGGACATCGCTACACTGGGGATATCCCTACACTGGGGATATCCCTATACTGGGGACATCCCTACACTGGGAAAATCCCTAAACTGGGGACATCCCTACACTGGGAAAATCCCTAAACTGGGGACATGCTTACACTGGGGACATGCTTACACTGGGGACATCCCTACACTGGGGACATCCCTACACTGGGGACATCCCTATACTGGACATCCCTACACATACACCGCCTCCTCCATATCCTCTTGAAAAATAACTGAAAGAATGCCACGCTGATTACTGCAGTAGCAAGTTGATTAAACGTTTCCCTTAATGCTGTGAGTGTCGTCTAGACACTCCACTCACTCCATGCTGCGCCAGTCTCTCCAGATATGGATACGCCATCTGTTGAGCTGCACTCTCCGCTCGACTCCAGAGGGCCTTTAGCACATCATCTTTATCATCGAGTAGTTCTCCACCAAGAGACGGAGCAAAAGCTAATCTATCAGCTTGTATATTGCTCCTACACACATATATGGCATGGGCATGATATGCTTGCAATATCCGTCCATGGCAATTTTCATTTGGCAATGGTTTTCTCTTATGTGAAATTAACGTGAAAAATAGTTAATAGATGTACGAAAGATAAGTGATTTGAAGGGCCGAATGTCAGACGGGCATGCGTGCCCAATTTGTGACCCTTTGAAAATAATGTTCTTTGTTTATTCGTTCGTCTTGTTACGCGTGTTATCTACTTATCTAGCTCTAGGAACATTCCATTTTCCACTTTCCGAATCATACTCTGTGTGTCCGTCACAAACACAATACGTCTGACCGTGCTGCCGTCAGGGCCTCAACTTCCATTCTCATGTTAGATTTAGTAGCATATATCAAACTCCATATTGTAAACAGCATCCATTTGTGTTTGAGATCATTAGCTTTCAATAACTTATTCTTTTCCTCAATCACATCTGTATATAGCAGTGGCGTCACAATGCATGTGTTCACATGTTTTGGTAACATGACATCTTTCATATTGTTCAGTAATGCCAATCCAGAGCATCGTTTTTCTGCACTGTCGCCATCTGTCTTCAGCTGTTCACTGCAGTTTTCGACAAGTAATCTGTTCAAGTGATCAAAAATATGAAACTAATATGTTCAAGTAATCAAAGATATAGACCTAACATGTTCCAAACACTCTGTTCAAGTGATCAAAGATATAAAACTAATATGTTCAAGTAATCAAAGATAGGTCTCACTAATCTAGGGGTTATACGACTTTCTCCGTAATCCCGTATACTCTCGTGAATAACGTGACGTTTGCGAGAATCGGTAGCGGTTCTCTCCGCGTCGGTAACTTACGGGGTATCTGAGCTGGTCGCTCAGAAAGCAATGGCACACTACTGAGCGCAATCTTGCCAAAAAATCAACAATCAGCTGAAAGATGCTGATGTTGACAGCTATGTCCTGTAAAGGATATGCGAACAAAACAACAACAAAAAATCAAAGATATGGACCTAACATGTTCCAAATACTCTGTTCACGTGATCAAAGATATGAAACTAATGTGTTCAAGTAATCAAAGATATGGACCTAAGATGTTCCAAATACTCTGTTCAAATGATCAAAGATATGAAACTAATATGTTCAAGTAATCAAAGATATAGACCTAACATGTTCCAAATACTCTGTTCAAGTGATCAAAAATATGGACCTAACTTATTCCGTATAATCCTCAGTGGTATCTAGAAGGTCTTGATTGCCGCTTTACTGTTAATTTGTATTCTTGTGTCGGCTTCTGTGGTTTGTGGGTAGTGAATGTGTTTCATAATTCTCCGTCATACCGAGTCGAGGGACTGAAGTCGGCTGCGCAAGATTTGGAAGCAGACCGACTTGCGTTGAGGTCATTGACGTCGGTCGTTTAGAAAGCAATGACGTACTAATGATAATACAATTTGTCTAGTAAATCACATACAGCCGAAATGCGAAGGGTTGAATGTGACTTCTTCTAAAAGACATGCAATTAACATTTTATATTCTGGTATGCTGTAATATAAATGACATCTTTGAGGTCGACCCAAGATGAACTTCCACATACATGTGAAACCAGTTAACAAACCTATACTGACAGGAGCGGGTGAGCGTCCACATAAATGTGAAACCAGTCAACAAACCTATACTGACAGGAGCGGATGAGCTTCCACATACATGTGAAACCAGTCAACAAATCTATACTGACAGGAGCGGGTGAGCTTCCACATACATGTGAAACCAGTCAACAAACCTATACTGACAGGAGCGGGTGAGCTTCCACATACATGTGAAACCAGTCAACAAACCTATACTGACAGGAGCGGGTGAGCTTCCACATACATGTGAAACCAGTCAACAAATCTATACTGACAGGAGCGGGTGAGCTTCCACATACATGTGAAACCAGTCAACAAACCTATACTGACAGGAGCGGGTGAGCTTCCACATACATGTGAAACCAGTCAACAAATCTATACTGACAGGAGCGGGTGAGCTTCCACATACATGTGAAACCAGTCAACAAATCTATACTGACAGGAGCGGGTGAGCGTCCACATGCATGTGAAACCAGTCAACAAATCTATACTGACAGGAGTGGGTGCAGCTAACCAAGTGTCCATGACGGCGCGTGCTGTTGGTTACATTTAGGAACCATACTCCATTGCTAGTTTTTTCTGTCATAGATTTCTGAACCCGAGCCAGTCTAGGTTAGATAACGCTTCAGGCATATGAGATAGCAAATTTATGGCACAATTATAAATGTGTCTGGCGCGGGGAAAATAGTTATTTTTGTCTATATTTCAAAACCGAATAGAGGGACCTCAGCGTTGTAATTAATGCACTCGCAAACCCAACTAATGGTCGTCAGTTGAAATATCCCCCCAGATGTGTTGTGATATTGACCACATGACTCCCAGTGTGATCCAGCCTCATAAAATTATTCCAGAAAAAGTTACTGAAGGTCAGGCAGAAGTATGGATACCGACCTGATCACCCTTGGAATGGTAGCTGCAGTGGCGTAGTGGCTAAACGCTTTCCTGTCCGTCCGGTAGTCAATGTCCTTGCATGCCCCGTTTAGGTCTGAACCCCAATGTCTTTGCGTGCCCAGTCTAGGTCTGAACCCCAATGTCTTTGCATGCCCAGCCTAGGTCCGAACCCCAGTGTCCTTGCATGCAATGTTTAGGTCTGAACCCCAATGTCCTTGCATGCCCTGTCTAGGTCTGAACCCCAATGTCCTTGCATGCCCTGTCTAGGTCTGAACCCCAATGTCCTTGCATGCCCTGTCTAGGTCTGAACCCCAATGTCCTCGCATGCCCTGTCTAGGTCCGAAACCAAATCTTCTTGCATGCCCAGCCTAGGTCTGAACTCACATGCCCTTACATACCCAGCTCAGGTTACAGAATAACTATTCTTTGCTTTCATTATGGGCCCCAGGAACACACGGGTGAATACGTATTATCGAAGTCTACTATCCTTAAGCACGTTGATATCGAGCTGTTACTAGAATAGGGATAAAAACATAATATGTATACAGGCAAACGTTCTGACCGAAGTCTTAAACAACAGGACAACAGAAAAGTAACAATATAACTCGGATAACACAACGGAATAGTTATCTATTCATAGATAGTCAGACTGATTGTGGCGTTGCATAACAGTCGATCCTAGTTAACAGTCTACACATTATCCTACATTGTCTAGTGTGTTCCCACTGCATGTAGTCTCTAAGCCAATAAACCAGCTCGGATGTTGATTCGCATTGTAATTGACTGACTGCAGACTCGTGTAAGTCCTTAAAAGAAGGACGTGTCTGATCTTGAAACCCATTCTTGCCACATTCATCCATGTGAGCATTATGTAGATATAACTTCAGGGCAAAAGATCTATAAGGCGCTGGAGATATAAATAATCGACAACATATTCTCAGCTTGCACATCTAGCACTATGTTTCTCAACTTTGTTTGCCGCATGCACCCTTTTACAATATGTCAGAATGTCATTCCCCGCTTTCCAGCGAACGAAAGAAGAAGAATTCCCCTTTCCAAAATTGTCAGTCTCAAAAGGTGCATTTAAAGTAATATGCCTATAATACTGAAAATCCTTATTTTCTTCCATATTTGTACACAGCAATACATGTATAGATTAATTTTAAAGTGTAATTTTATACAGTTAATGGCAAAACAATATGCTGATGGATATTAAAACTTAAATAAAAGCGTTTTTTATATTCACAATATTTTATTAACACACCAAATTAATCATATTACAATAAACAAACAGTTAAAATATCAAAGAATTGTAACTTTACACGACACCAGAATGCAAGAAAATTATGCTTCACAACAACAGCAACAAAATCTCAATAGAAAACCAGGATATTGCGCCTGAAGCCATTTTGAGTCTGCAAATCTGTGGTCCTAATCTCTCTCTCTCTCTCCCCCCCCCCCCCCCCACAATTAAACCCTTAACATCCCCCCCCCCCCACACACACACTTGTTGAGAACCACTGGTCTAGTAGAACGTATATCGAAGATTCACGACACAAACAGGAGATCCATTACTGCTTCCCGTCACTATGTTATGGCATATGTATGATGTTAATTGCATGTTCTTTACAGGACGTCGCAATTAACCATTGCATTTTTTGGCCGTTTGTGTTTTTCAAGGCCACTTTACGTTCTTAAGTTTGCCATTAGAGGTCATCGTGGCCAACATACTAAGCCGTTCGCTCTGAAACTGTCTTATGCCCTGATGCGAGTAGTGGGTTCACTCTCAACACCGGTCAGTTGCACTTCAACGTTGACTTCTCGTTCAGAAGGCAATAGCAATCTGCTGAACGTAAAATTACATTGAAAATCCACCTGGTGTTAATCGCAACATCCTCCGTGGGCATGCAACAATGTGTATTAGTCTACCATTGCTTCTCGAACGGTCGGCACCAACACCATTGTGACAATTAATACAAAGGGGGCAGCTGCAAAATCGCCCGCGGCTGGCTTCCAACCAGGTATGATGGAATGACGATACTGCGTTCACTATTCCTAAACCGCAGACGCCAATATTGAATGATGTTGAGATACATAACTTAAGTGCTTACTTATTGGCTACCTGACTAACTTACTTACCAACTAAGTAACTTATTTACTAACTTACTAGCTAGCTTACCAATTAAATTACTAATGTACTTACTAACTTACTTAGTAATTTACTTACTAATTTACTATCTCACTCACTAACTAACCCACCCACCCAACCACACACCCACCCACTCACTCACTCACTCACTCACTCACTCACTCATTCACTAGCATATTTACTTATTTGCTAACGATTTACTCACTTACTTACCAACTGGCACCTGCTGAGATTGCCGACTCATTAATTGATATCAATGGATATGAAGCGGATAACCCGATAAGGTTAGGATGAGATAGTGAAGGCATGATCAAAGGCCTGCTAGAAATAAAAACAAAAGTAGTACACAAAGTAGTAAACAATACAGAACAGTTAAAGTTGCGAAAACATAATGTAATGAATGAGAGATGCCGTAGAGAAGGTGTGATAACACTCCTGAAAGTTCTCTACAATTTCGTTAAGTGCGACAGATAATTTATTTACGACCATAAATGGTGTAATAACGGTAATTGTTGCTATAAAACTGCGTGAAATAGCGTGGAATGACGTGTCGATGGTTGTTAAAGCCGACTGGAACGTAATGAGTTTGTGTAATAGAGACTTGGCTTACTGGACAGTAACATTTGGTTCTAGGTGATTGTATTGTGTGTGTGTGTATGTGTGTGTGTGTGTGTGTGTGTGTGTGTGTGTGTGTGTGTGTGTGTGTGTGTGTGTGGGTGGGTGGGTGGGTGGGGGTGTGGGTGTGTGTGGTATCCTAATATTCTGGAAAATTGTTCCTGTGCATGTCACAATGCGTGACGTGTATGAAATAGACAAGTATTTGTATATGTTGTATAGTAATCTGTAGTGACCGTACTCTCTCTCTCTCTCTCTCTCTCTCTCTCTCTCTCTCTCTCTCTCTCTCTCTCCCTCTCTCTCTCTCTCTCTCTCTCTCTCTCTCTCTCTCTCTCTCTCTCTCTACCCTTTGCACACACATACACACCCAAACACTCTGCAGTATATGTGTGAAACATTCACCTTGTGTTATTCCACATAAATTTTAATGAACGGTAGTGAATCTTGGGACACTTAACAGACATCAGAGAGACGTTACTTGAGGGATGCAGAGATGTGCTTCTACAGGACAAGGCTATGACCACCATAGACATATAACGAACAGTGATGACTTGAATGAAACTAGCTCACAAAATAACTCATAAATAAAGACACATGTACTGTTTGGCGTTCGTAGAAGAAAAAGAACAATTCTGAGACCTATGGTGCTATCACAATGGTCAGATACGAATACTGTCCATATTCCATAGTTGTGGATTCATATGAATGATAGACCTCGCTAATCAAGACACCTTTTTGGGTTGTCTAGTTGGTCATGGTCGGTCTCCCTGGCGAAGGAGTTAACGACGCTGTTCGTAATCCCGTATACTCTCGTAGGAAACACAGCTGCGCGAGATTCGGTAGCGTCACATAGCGTTGGTTACTTACGGAGGGTATGTGAGCCGGTCGTTCAGAAAGCAATGGCAAAGTACTGAACGTAAAACTTGCCAAGACATCAACAGCAACTGAATAATGCTGGTGTTGACTGCAATGTCCTGTAAAGGATATGCGGGAAAAAAAAACGTTGGTCATGCGTCGAAGTACACATGTTCCTGCATCGAGGCGCTTTCGTCATTTGAAGGTGACAGGTAAGAATCCTGGTCGCTAAACAATAACTTTCAATTGTTATGTTGTCTAGTACGTCTTCTAGTCTTTAATTCTTCCCCCTACTCATATGAGCACCAAACAATACATGTGTGTTTATTTCTGAACTGCCTTAGTTGCCTCAAAGGGTTCTTCAATTGATATTTATCACAAAAAGAACGGTTTATTCGCATCAAAGGTAGGCAATTAAGATTTTCAATGTTTATGTTGCATAAGCCGGTCTCTCTGGCCGAGGGGTTACAACACTTTCTCCGTATTCCCGTTTATCACGCAGAGTCTCGTAGCGGACGAGAGCTGGAAGCGGTTCGACCCCCGCTGGTGACTTGCGGGATAACTGAGCCGGCCGCTCAGAAATCAATGGCAAACTACTGAGCGTAATCTTGCCAAGAAATCAACAGACAGCTTAAAGATGCTGCTGTTGACAGCGATGTCCTGTAAAGGATATGCGGAAAAAAAAATGTTGCATAAAATGTTATTGTTTTATTTATGAAGAAACATTCCATGCTCAGTCTTCGTAGACTTAGATGGATATGACACATTAGGAGGATGAACGATGGTAGAATACCAAATGACATCTGTTTTGGTGAATTACAGGTCTGTAAAAGATCTCGGAGTCGGCCTCTACTACTGTACAAAGATGTGTGTTAGCGGGACATGACTGACACAGGCATTGAGTATTTCACCTCGGGAGCAAGTCGTCGCTGATCGCGTTGCATGGAAGTAAAAGATAAGAAATAGAATAAAGACAAAGGAGAAAACTATTGCACTTAGATCACATACAGAGCTTGCGAGATGGTGTGTGATGGTGGAAATGACCACGTGTTCACATGCACCCATTGTGGAAGAACATTTACCGCAAGAAATGATCCGATCAGTTACACTCACTTCCGCCATGGGTTGTAATTATGCCTGTTTTGAAGCACAATGTAACATACCATCGTCTGTCAAGGCGGCAAGGTGCAATATTATTAACAAAAAGTTAGTTGTATATCCTATTACAGAATGTCGCAGTCAACACCCGTATTTATTTGCTGTTGTGATCTCTTAGCAAGTTTACGTTCAGTAGCTTGCCAGCGATACTTCTTCTTCTTCAGCATTCCGAGCCATTGAGGTTTTTTGCTGCAGATACAATCCGTCTCCATTCGTATCTCTGGTTGACCTTCTCTTGCCATTCGTTGATTCCAAGTGCTTGTAGGTCTGTATATATATTATCTCTCCACCGCCTTCTTGGTCTACCTCGGGGTCTACGGTCATTTATTTCCTGAGTGTAAGTGTAAGTTTTGTCCTGAGTTTTGTTTCCCTATTATCTTCCATTCTTTCTATATGCCCCAGCCATTGTAGTCTATTAGCCTTCATGATACCAGTGATTAGCGGGGACTTAAACAGATCATAAATGTCTTTGTAGCGATACTACTACTGAAGGAAAATATATTAACAAATACATTACCAGCCTCTGCTTTCTTTGTGGTGAAGGAGTTAGAATGCAATGCGTGATCCCGCATACCGCGTCCGAAACACATCTGCGGGCGATTTGTAAGCAGACCAACTTGCGAGAGGTTCACATATAACGGTATGGGTGCTGGTCGATCAGAAATCAATGGCAAACTACTGAACGTAAAACTTGCCAGGAAAGTATATATATCCAAAAATGTCGGGATTGACTGCGACGTCTTCTAAAGGATATGCAACTAACTTTATTATCAATCTAAATATTAATGTAGGGTTTCTCAGCAAAATATTTTCCCTATATTTGTATTAAAAAGACAGTTAGATAAACAATGATGAAACTTACTCTCCTTCACAGTTCTTAGCGCCAGTGAACCACAAAGACGACAACGCATGCTGGGATACAAACAACCACCGTAACAGTTACAACAGGGATTGCGCAGAAGTAAGTTATCATGTGACTTTTAGCTATAACAAAGTAAAGTAATGTTTTATGGTGGTCATAAGAATGCATATGTTAAACAGTGTTAAGAAACTTAGCCACAACAACAACAAACAAGTTAGAGTAAAATATGTGATAACATGCATCGTCATGTGGCAACTTACGGATGTGAGTCATGTATCATTTCATACGTTTTGACGCCCCCTCCCCCTCCCCCCCCCCAAAAAAAAAACAACAAACTAATACCTCTTTGTTCTTCCATAGTGGAAGTCGTTAGTGGGGCAGCCATTTTGAAATCGCTGTTGCGCATGCGCAAAATGCTCGATGATCACTACCTCTGCATGGGTATTGCTTAAAAGCCAGTTTGTATTCTGAAATACGATTTTTCATTATTCATACTCTTCCATGCACTGTATAAATAAATTCCTGCTAGCTAATGACTGCAATATCACTATATGCTAGCCTTGGTTGGAAAGCCAGCAGTGCCCTTGTCTTGCAACACACCTGCCGGATTCAATCGCTAGAAGCGATATACTCTTGTGTTCCAACCGTGGCAATTTCGGAGTCAGCCTCCTGAAACAAGATTCGTAAAATTTTCATAATCTAGACTCTTGTTTGAGATGGATAACTAGCGAGGCGGCAAGCTGGCCATCTTATCTCATGATTCCTATTGTTAGCTTAACACTTTATATTCATGTAACAATTCCTGCCGCGTGAATACCTTCAAAACAAGGGTCTTAGTTTGAATAAGAGAGAAATTGAAGTAATAGTAATTACAAAAAAAAAAAGAAAAATATCTTCCCAAATGCAACATCAATGTTAGTAAACTAGTTTGAAACAAACCACATGAAGTGTGTGGGTACATTGATAACAGTACATTGATGATGTATTAAAGACGTTAAATGTAGAATACCCCAAGCAAGAGCAGCATTTCACAATATGAAGAATATTGAGGTGGACATACATCTTTATCAATATAAAGAATACTGAGGTGAACATTTATATTTGAAGAATATTGAGGTGAACATATATCTTTGTCAATATGAAGAATATTGAGGTAAACGTATATCTTTGTCAATATGAAGAATATTGAGGTGAACATATATCTTTGTCAATATGAAGAATATTGAGGTGAACATATATCTTTGTTAATATGAAGAATATTGAGGTAAACGTATATCTTTGCCAATATGAAGAATATTGAGGTGAACATATATCTTTGTCAATATGAAGAATATTGAGGTAAACGTATATCTTTGTCAATATGAAGAATATTGAGGTGAACATATATCTTTGTCAATATGAAGAATATTGAGGTGAACATATATCTTTGTTAATATGAAGAATATTGAGGTAAACGTATATCTTTGTCAATATGAAGAATATTGAGGTGAGCATATATCTTTGTCAATATGAAGAATATTGAGGTAAACGTATATCTTTGTCAATATGAAGAATATTGAGGTGAACATATATCTTTGTTAATATGAAGAATATTCAGGTTGCCATGACCCTGATGACGTCATGGCGTAGTTAAGCTATAACCCACAACATATATCTTTGTCAATATGAAGAATATTGAGGTGAACATATATCTTTGTCAATATGAAGAATATTGAGGTGAACATATATCTTTGTCAATATGAAGAATATTGAGGTGAACACATATCTTTGTCAATATGAAGCATATTGAGGTGAACATATATCTTTGTCAATATGAAGAATATTGAGGTGAACATATGTCTTTGTCAATTGCGGTCAGAAAAAGTTCTTAAGAACTATGTCGAGCAAACTCTTGTGTACGGACGGACGTCAGCCATGAACATTTAGCAGACTAGTGAGGATTTATGTGGTTTTAATAGAAACATGACGAGATCACCGTGGGCGGGCGACAATCGTAATGGAGACATTTTGTAAGAAGTTAACTAACAAAGAGAACGGGTTATTCTCGTTAGACGAAGATAGCTAACATTCTTTGAGAATGTCATGAGATGGTGAAAGATGGAGAACGGCGGAAGTGTTGGAGGGGATCAGGTCCCGAGGATTATCACGTGAGAGAAGGTGCTGAAAAGTAATGTCATGGCGTGACAGAACATCGATTTCAGAAATGATTGGTAGTACACGAGACAGTAGGCTCTAGACAGATATGATCCACAACGCCACACGACATGGACTATAAGAAGAATAAGATGAGGAGGTAGACAGACGAAGAGGAAGACAGAAGAAGAGGAAGATGAAGGAGGAAGGAGAAGAAGCAGCAGCAACAGCAACAGCAGCATCAACAGAAGAAGAAGCAGCAGCATCAACAGAAGAAGAAGCAGCAGCATCAACAGAAGAAGAAGCGGCAGCAATAGACGAAGAGGGAGCAGCAGCAATATAAGAAGAAGTGTTACCTCCACATTTGTAAAACATTAGTCACGAAAAATTGGCAAGGAAATGAAGAGTGTTCTTACTAAAATCCCAACTGCCTCTCGGTGTGATTGGTATAATGAGTATATTACCTGACAGTGATATCCTTCTAAACTCTAACCATGGGCTTTCATTCATTGCCATCCAAATACCACTCACGTGGGTCTGTATCTAAAGTTGTAGTACCAAGGTAAATCTCACATTGTTTTCAGAAATAAGCAAAGCAGCAATATATACGCACAGCATGTTTCACTGTCATAAAAATTCCCATAGACATCATAAGCCAAGTCCCCTCCATATCTTTAAATCTTAGATGCGAACATGAACTGAAACACACATCAATTTATCATGGTTTTTTTGTGTGTGTATCATATTATGGAACGACTGTTTACAATTCTCGTGAAGGCCAAAAAGCAGGAGAGAAGACCCGTGGAGAAAAGGTACGATGCCCTCCATTGTCTCAGAAGTTACCGGTTTAGATTAGTTTAGTTTAGTTTAGTCGACGGATCAACATCACGGCACACAGGTGTAACCCATAAGTGCTCCGTTCTACTCCTAACTCAAGCATGAGTCCGGAGAATCTCAGCTCAGTGCACGAACTCCGTAGCACCGGTGAGGATCCTGAAATACTTTGGGTAGATTTTTAACTCGAAATTTTGCCCGGGCAGCGCCATTAGGCTACTCTTTTTCAATTTCCAACTGCCAAGGGATATTTTACGTGCGCAACAATACACACGGGCGTCCGATCTCACTACCCAGAGACCAGGGGAAATATTTGTTACTAGAAGTCCACGTGAAAAAATCCCGGCCCTCACCGGGGCTTGAACCCGGGACCTCCAGCACTCGAGGCGGACACCATACATCGAGACCACTCAGCCCCCTCAATACCGCTGTTACAGTGTACCAACATACGGGTGCGAATGTTTACGATACCCAATGGTTTCTAATATCATATGTTCTCCTATTTCAAGGTTAGCTGATTAAGTGCCATGGGATGATTAATCGTTTTAAGCGACCTCCCGTATCTGTCTTGGACTTATATATCGCCGAAATGTTGCCATTGTGTTATATTACAACACGCCTACTACCATATTTACAACCTTCAAGTCATAATATGACACACTAATTTTCCATTTCCCCCACATCCATTTTTGTTTCGTCCAAACCTACATTTTGTTTGGCACTGAATCTGTTATTATTGTTTGACCTCTGCATTGTTATAGCAGGACTGCGTGTGCCTTAGTTTAAACAGTCCACATTGTTGTAATCATTGAGCTAAGATATTTAAAAGTTATCATGTTCGTGAGTATAGAAATGCAAAACCAAAAAAAAAAAAAACAATATGGTAATAAAGTAATAATTAAGTCTACAGCGGCAAAGACGTCACGAAAAAATGCAATAAAGACGAATGAAATCTAATAAATAAACTGACACTGAACAACAACAGCAATCAAATAAGGGCAATAAAATGTTTACTTCTGTGTAATGATTACTTACAGTAACATTAACCACATAAGCACAACAAAATGTTTACTTCTGTCTAATGTTTACTTACAGTAACATTAATCAAATAAGAACAGCAGAATGTTTTTTTCTCTCTAATGTTTACTTACAGTAACAGTAATCAAATAAGCACAACAAAATGTTTAATTCTGTCTAACGTTTACCTACAGTAACATTAATCTAATAAGCACAACAAAATGTTTACTTCTGTCTAATGTTTACTTACAGTAACATTAATCAAATAAGCACAGCAGAATGTTTACTTCTCGCGAATGTTTACTTACAGTAACATTAATCAAATAAGCACAACAAAATAATTACTTCTGTCTAATGTTTAATTACAGTAACATTAATCAAATAAGCACAACAAAATGTTCACTTCTGTCTAATGGTTACGTACAGTAACACTATTCAAATAAGCACAGCAGAATGTTTACTTCTCTCTAATGTTTACTTATATCATGTGCGATGTTAGTAGCACATAAATGAACATCACATCCGTTAAATCTACTTCACAGTGCTGGCGTCTGTGCAAGACTTTTATTGCAAGTCCAGCTCTGATATCACAGGCCTGTGGCAACATCAACGACAACTGTGTAAGTATTCATGTCGTTCTGTGGGTGGAGTGCTTGCAGGTAATACCCGACCATCACAGGTAAGGATTCTCGGGGAGGTATAGTCCCATCAAGGCGTTGTTCAAATAAGTAACTGTTCACAAGTTGATATAGATATAATGTTCCATGATCACTGACATGCACACACACAAGCGTCTCTCTCTCTCTCTCTCTCTCTCTCTCTCTCTCTCTCTCTCTCTCTCTCTCTCTCTCTCTCTCTCTCTCTCTCTCTCTCTCTCTCTCTCTCTCACACACACCACACACACACACATACACACAAACATATTATGTTTGTATGTCTTTCACACACACTTACACACACGCGCGCACACACACACACTTTCTCATTCTCTCTCTCTCTCTCTCTCTCTTCTCTCTCTCTCTCTCTTTGTATCTTCGTCCCCTCGACTCTCTCTCTCCCTCCCTCCCTCTCTCTCTCTCTCTCTCAAACATACACACTATCAGTGTCTGTCTGCCTCCTCTTCACTCTCTCTCACTCTCTCTCTCTCTCTCTCTCTCTCTCTCTCTCTCTCTCTCTCTCTCTCTCTATCTCATGAAAATGCTCTGATCTCCCTCTCACTATATCGCAATTATACTCTCTCACAATCTCCTGTCTCTGCTTTAAAACAAACTCTGTCTCCTTTCTCTCAGATACACAGGCACTCTCTTTTTTCCAGTTATCGTTCTATGATGGAGTTATTGAGTTCTCATAATGTGTCCAAAAAGTATCCCTGCCTCTTTCTGATGTGTGTGCCTTAGCCTCTTTCAACACATTTAGATTATCTATTTTGGCTGTCCAGGGAATGTTTGTCATACCTCTGAAAAAACGTCATTTTTAAAGCTTAATTGTATGTTTTCTCCTTGCTTACTAATTGTCCAGGATACACAACCATAACTTAAAACTGGTTCTCTGTAACGTGCAATACTTCTTTCCTAACCTACGACTTTATATATATTTTAAATAAATAGTTAACAGTCAGAACAAGAAATTACCCAAGCATTGGTTAAAAAGGCATTGCGACGGAGAAATTACTCAACAATAGCTTGATAAAACAGTTATCTCTCAGCGGCTCGCTTTATTGAGATTAACTAGATAAATAATTTATCTTGCTGAAATTCGTTTTGCGTTTCCGTTTCCTGTTAGGTCGATAGTGGCTATGATTACTTCCGGTGTACGTTTTCTGAACTCTTATATTTAGATGTGGACAGTTTTTTTTCCATGAGGTTTGTACTCACGGAATGCCAGATGCCAAATGATTTGATGTATTCAAGAACCTCGGCACTTTCAAGATAAGTTGTCAGTATAAAATGTAGAGGTAACTCGTGAGAAGATGTGAGTTTATCTCGCCAACAAGTGTTGATTAGAAACGTACACATCGCTTGTTGTCTTACTTCTTCAAGTGTTAGAGCAGTGGCCATAGTATGTTGTGTTACTTCTTCAAGAGTTCGTGAAAATAGTGGACATAGTATGCTGTCTTACTTCTTCATGTGATAGAATAGTGAACATTGTATGCTGTCTTACTTCTTCAAATATTAGAACAGTGTTTGGACATTCTTAAGCGGGTAACTTTTCTTTCGTCATCTCTTCTGACAATTCCAGTCTGCACTGTTTCTTAAGGGATGGTGAAACGCCCAGGTTCATAATTCCCCGCCATACCCAGTTGGGGGTTCGAAATCAGCTGTGGGCGGTTTGGAAGCAGATGGTTTTGCGTTGATTTCGATGGTACGAGGGGTCGGCCATTCAGAAAGCAATGGCAAACTACTGTACTGGCAATGCCTTGTAAATCACAAATATCCAATAAATGATGGGGTTGATTGCAACGTAGTGTAAAGGACGCGTAACTAACTTATACGACAATTCTAGTGCCCAGTCTTGTAAGCCAGTCTTCGGGTACTTAAGGCAGTTTTCTGGAGAATTTCATCTCATGTGTATGGGTTTCCTCTCTTGTGACGATGTAAACAGTGCCCAGCTTTGTTAGCCAGTCTTCGGGTACTTCAAGGTAGTTTTCGAAAGAATTTCATTTCGCATGCATGGGTTTCCTCTCTTTCGACGATATAAGCATGCCCAGCCTTGTAGTCTTCGGAAACTTCAGACATTTTTCTGGAGAATTTCATCTCACGTGGATGGGTTTCCTCTTTTGTGACGGTGTAGACAGATGCCCATTGGTGCCATCTAATTTGCAGAAAAGCAAATACATGCATATAGAATAAAATGCTTGTGATAGGCTGCTGGATAGACTAGAAATAACAGAATTAGAAATACTGGCACTAGAGATGTGCATTGAAATTATAGCGACATAAATAAAATGATTTAAGATTTCATGAGAATGAAATCCAGTCATCCATCGCTTTGTGTCTAAATTACAGCTACAGAATCTATAATTAACGAACTAGATTAGTCGAGGAATCCGACGGATAGATACTTCTTTTTCTACCTTTAATCGCCTAATGGAACATAGATCTTCAACCACCTCATGCCAAAGTTTCCTATCCCTGACCATCTCCCACAGCTGCCTTAGTGTTCTCTCCGTGTTATGTATCTCTGTCTCTAATTCTCTTCTTCGTGGTTTAAGTCTCCCTCTATATATTTTCTCTTATATTTTTGCCCGGTGAGTTCCAGAGAAAGGAATGTCTAGTTAAGAAGATGCTAGACGAGTGCAAACTCAAAGCAGTCCGCGCGAAACATTTGGCTAAAGATAAAAGAAATACACTCCTTGCGTTTAATGATAAGTGATAACCACAAGTTATCATGTACGTGAAGATAGATAACAGATAGGCAAATCACAGATACACAGACAGTGGATTCAAACGTGGCACTTTTAGAAATAGCTACGGACAATATATTTCTAATCCACCCTAATTCTCGGGAATGAACTAAAATAATAAAACGAACTTTAAAAAAATGAAGATAAACAAAGAAAGGTATTAGGGGAAGCGTGTATGCATCTTGCCTTTGAGATGATAGCAAATGGAGAATAAGTAGCATGTCTGAAGTATCTAATAGCTGGCATTTCAGTGCTACATCACAAAGGCGGGAGGATTGTTATTAATGAGAATCGGAGCAAGAACAGATAAAAATGCAGAAATAAATTGGACGAAAGAAAAAAGCAAACAGACAAAGGGCAGACAGACGGCAGACACTTTGATGGAAGTTTGTGTGAATTGTGGTATATGCTTGATAAAGGACTTTAATTATGTATGGGTGTAGACGTGGTTGCTAGCTCCCACAAATTACGTGCGTACACACAAATATACACACATAATAACAATTATAAGCACACACACACAACATCCAATTGACAATGCATTTCTTTCATATGTGGTTAGCAGCTTTCTCCGTAATCCAGAATACTCTCGTGGCTGACGTGAGTGCACGAGAATTGGAAGCGGTTCAAGTCGCACCAGTGACTTATGAGAATACGGAGCTGGTCGCTCAGAAAGTCGTGGCGTGCTGATGAGAGTAATCTAGCCTAGGAATCAACATACAGCTGAAAGATGCTGGTGTTGACCGCAATATCCTGAAACAGGATGGAAACGCGGAAAAAAAAAATGTAACATGCACAATTTATGAACGAAAGATGAGTGATTGTAAGGACCGAATGTAATACCTGCTAGCCCAATTTATGACCCTTTGAAAATAAAGTTATTTCGTTCATCAGCATGTACATACCGTCGCTTTAATCACAGCATGTCAAAAATCCTCTCGATCTCTTATGATGTCTCCTGCCTCGTGCACCCTCGCGCCAAAGGTGTCTGCAATGTCCCGTCTCCGGCTTTGTACTGGTCGATCCCTGCCTCGTCTACCAAGAACCATGCCTTTCATCACTGTTCTCTCCAAGCCACTGTGCCAATTCCAACTCTTGAAACGAATGGTCCCGTTCAGCCATCGACTGTATCGATTTCGTTGTATTTGGGGCCTTTGTGAGTGAGTGGCACCTTGCCGTCTTGACAAACGAAAGTATGTGGATTGGAATTTGGCTAAAGTCCCATCGCACAATACCTGGGTATGGATTCAGAGAACATGTGCAGCATGTTCCCTCTCTCGGTCTTGCCTTGTTTACTCCAGAGGAAAGGATAAGCAGTACGTCTGGAACAAGGTAGGCTGCAGACGCTGGACAGCTCAGCGTCAAACCCCCAAGAGCCAGAGGTGAGTCTCACTTCCAAGAGCAGGAGGTGAATGGTGGCCAGAACCTCACAACCGAGGGACTTGGCTTAGAGGTCGTTCAGCCATATCCCCCAGCAGAGGGCCTTGAAGGAAGTGTCTAGACCTGTATGAGCGCATACACCTCTCATTCGTAAGTGTCCGGACATTTGGGCCTTTATAGTGTATCTAATACTTCTTCTTCCGTAGATAGAGATGCGTGTACCTGCTTCCTTTAAACAGTTGTGTGTCCTCCACCGTGACGTTTAACAAAGCTCAAGTATTTCAGTCTCCGAGACACGATATTGTTTATGGGTTAGTTTTGATTGAAGTTCAAGTATTGTAGAATTTCAGTAGTTTTCTTCTTCTTGGTCCACGACATTCTAAGGAACTTTATGCAGCATGTGAGCTCCAGTGGCTCAGTTTTCATCTTTAATTATTGCAAATAAGTCACTGTCCTTGAAATTTAGAAAAAGAGTTCTTGCATGTTACATGGAACCAGTTTTGACATACGGCTGCGAATCATGGACAATTAGTAAACAGGGAGAAAATCCACGGAAGCCTTAGAGATGTGGTTTTATAGAAGAATGCTTAAAATTAACCTGACAGCCAAAAAGAGCAATCAGGACGTTTTATCGGAAGCTGAGTCGCGAAGACAACTTATCACAAACATCAGAAAGAGACAGTTATCGTTTTTGGCCAGTTATAAGAAGACAAAAGCTGGAACATATTGTGACAACCGGAAATATTAGCGGAAAGAGAGATTGAGGAAGACAGCTTGAGAAGATTTTTGACAGTCTTGTGTCATGGCATGGAAGGGCGTCAACACACGAATTGATCCATGACGTGGGAGAATGTAATTTGTAGAGAGGCATGATCGCCCACGCCAGCCGGCAAGGCACTGGATAATGAGGAGTTATTGCAAAATTGTCGTTGACTCATATCCACGTGGTGCATTGCATGCCTTGATGTTAGCTATGATTGTGTTCTTGTATAGTCGACCAATTCCACTTTCCGTGCCGGTTGATGAACTCAGTGCATTTGTGATATGTGTGATAAATTGTCTCGATTTCTTAGTCTCTGTCAAAGCATTCAGTTCCCTCAGTTGGGCTATCAAACTCTAGACATGCATGCTCGAAAAGGTATACTCACGCATACCTACCTACCTAAATACCTACCTATCTACCCACCCACCCACTCACCTAATTACATACATACATACATACACACATGTCCATACGTCTGCCTATCTGTCTGTCGGTCCGTCCTTCTGCCGGACTGCCGGCTTGGCTGTCTCTGTGTGTTTCTGTGTCCTTGTCTCTCTGTTTGTAGGTCAGATGTTCGTCTAAGTATCTAAATACCTATCAACCTACCTATTATCTAGCCTCAGGTGGATTAAATCTGCTGTCTTAATCAACACTTGCTGTAAAGCGTAAGGTTGGGAGAGACTTCGCACGGCCTTGAAGACCAGATATGTTAACCATGGCCGCATAATATCTGTGCATTAGTGTACTTTTGAGGTTATCCAACCATAACGAGTTTTACCAGATAAGGACAAGCACTAGAATATTAGACCTCATAACACGTGACACTTTCAGTGTACTTAATAGGATGTAAGCAACTAATAAACACCATACTCATCACCAAAACAGGATCAAGTTGGCTGTTCAGAGAAATAAACGTTTGATTCATTGCTTTTGAATAGACATGCTAATTTGAGTTGGTGACTAGTAATGACGTCAGAGAGTGATTATCGTGGGAATTGATTTCTTGATGTATGATGCCGAGCCAGGCGTTCGCTTCTGTATACTGACACTCTATCACCGTTCAAAATGTTGTACCTAATTGTATGTAATGTTCCAGTTTAATTGTTTGTTGTTGTTTAAACTTCACAGGGAAGCTCCTGTCAAACAGCTTGCAATTTTATCAAGAACAAACCGAAAGGTAAAGTTACTAACTGTTGTGATACAGTTTTTGACATAATAATAAAACCATTACAGTGGAACCTCGCTTAACGAGCACCTCTCATAACGAGTAATTCGCATAACGAGCAAAATAAATTGTAAAACAATTATTCGCTGAACGAGTGACGTTTCGCATAACGAGTGACGAGGGGAGGGGAAGTCCATCCTCCAGGACTACAAGATGACTTTCTTGAAGAATTTAAATTCATCAAGATCCAGTTTCTGCCTCCCAACACTACTCCGTTACTCCAGCTTATGGACCAGCAGGTTATTTCTAACTTTAAGAAGCTCTACACTAAAGCGCTCTTCGAGCGTTGTTTGAGGTGACTGAAGGGACCAATCTCACCCTGTGAGTTTTGGAAATATCACTTCCACATCGTTGCCTGCCTCAAGATGATCGAAAATGCATGGGAAGTGGTTACCAAGAGAACCCTCGCTTCTGCTTGGAAGAAGCTTTGGCCGGAGAGCGTTGTCGAGTGTAACTTTGAGGGATTTGAGACAGTACATATGGAGCTTGTAGTCAACGAGATTGTATCTTTGGCCAAGATCATGGGACTGGAGGTGGATAACTAAGATATTGATGAGCTTGTGGAAGAGCATAGTCAAGAGCTGACCACAGAAGAGCTTATGGAATTACATTGTGTTTCACAACAAGAAGTTGTGGAGGAGAGTGTGTCTGAGGAGGAGGAGAAGGTAACAGCAAACCAACAATCTTCTGGCGCAATAAGAGAAATGCTGAAAGCGTGGGAAACTGTTGCATCGTACATTGAGAACCATCACCCTAATAAGGCAGTGGCTATGAGAGCTACTAATTTATTTAATGATAATGCTGTGCCGCATTTCCACTAAATTCTGAAGCGTCAGCAAAAATAAATTTCTCCAGACACCTTTCCAGTAAAAATGAATTAGGCATGTATTATAAATTGTAAAATAATTATTAAAATTTTTTGTTTTCTACAAAGCAAAGTCTCATGCCAGGCTCGTTCATTCCGCGATAGAAGAGGAAGATGAATCACACTCCTGAACAATGTATATATAATTTTCTTTGAACAAACGTTATACAAAATATATTGAGTATTTTTTTCGGCATGGAACGCATTATTGTATTTTACATTAATTTGTATGGGAAAAACTGTTTCGCTTAACGAGTGTTTCACGTAACGAGTAAGATTCTGGAACGAATTATGCTCGTTAAGCGAGGTTCCACTGTATCTACATATGAATTTTCTCAATCAGACAAAGCCATTAGAGACTGAAGTCATTAAGACTTTCTGTTCAGCAGACCTATTTAACATCTACATGAACAACGTCAGTACAAAGCCCGAACCATCTGGAATGTATTGTCAGGGAAGGTGATGTCTTGTGAAATATTATTTTTAATGTCACAAAGTAGTAACGTGGCCTTGTTTCATTAGTACTATGACTTCATGGCGTTAGTATATAGAAACCAACGTCCGGGAAGGTTAATCCGGTCAACAAATGCCTGAAGAAGTCGGATGTGTCGCGCAAATAGCACAAATATTGTAACTCTGCTGTAAACAGGAACAAAGTAATTTCGACCAAAACAAATATTTCGGAAGAAAGAAGAAGAAGCAGAGGAATAAACCATCAAACGGGCCACAAAAAGAGAAATGCATATACAGGTATTTATTGGCACTCATAGAAGCAGAGGAAAGATTAGTCGACTCACCAGACAATTCTCACAGTTGAAGGTTGTAAGTAACTGCACCGGTATTCGAGCCTGGCGTCCATAAATGACGACTCCTTGCTGTACGGACAAATGTACTTTAATAAACTTCAACCCTTTAAAAAGATGTTTTCATTAGTCAGGTCTAGCATCCAGGTTTATTTATAATATGTGAATGCCTAAACACATGGGTCTTCCTGTACCTTTTATTATTTCTGTTGGTATAAATAGGTTCATAGTTGCATTTTATGATTGCAGTTTCTCAAACAGTGAAATGAACTCAATCATATCCATATGTTTATAGAATGCTAATTTTGCATCGCCCATACTAGAGCTAAACATTCTTTCTCAATGGTGGAGTAGTTGTTTTTTTTTTTCTCCACTACATCCCATAGCTATAGAATTTGGACATAATTTGCATCTAGCCGTTGAAATAGCAACATAGGTTTCAGCAATCTATACCAAGTTAGTTATATATCCTTCAGAAAGTGCCGGGGTTGACTGCTGCGGCACGTAAAGGATATGCAACTAAGTAACAGATTCAATACCAAACAAAAATTAGGTTTGGACCACACAAAAATGGCTGGCGGAAAATGGGAAGTACGGGTGTGTCATAGTTATGACATACAAGTTGTTAATATGTTAGCAGACATATTGTATTATATATCAAATTAAAGCAGGTTGCTTAGGGAAAAGTACTGTATTGATATTTCAATTGAGACAACATTTTGAAATGTTGTCATTCAGTTCCCTCAGATTATTGTATTAATACAGCGATGCTGGGAACTGCGGTATCTTAATGACCATAACGCTTGCTTTCCTGCCACGGGGTCATGTATTCGAATTAAAAGATATATAAGAAAAACTTGACCTGGGCTCACAGGTTGACCTGGCTGGAATAGGTACTAGGAAATGTTTTGGGAAGTAGAGACGGCCGGTGTGATATTGACCACACGTCCCACCGAGTACCCATTGGTCTATACAAATAGGGAGCTAACAGCATATACCCAACACTCTCCAAGGCGTGGAAAGCTGTCCTTGCTTACAAAACACTGGTTTTGTCAGGTTTCTATTTCAAAACAATGTTTACCTGTTGTGAAGTTGAATAATGAAGACACAAACAATATATCGAACAATGTATTGCCTGATCTATTTAGCTGTATCTAGTCATGTGCATACTACTAAAACAACAGAAGAAGAAGAAGAAGAAGAAGAAGAAGAAGAAGAAGAAGAAGAAGAAGAAGAAGAAGAAGAAGAAGAAGAAGAAGAAGACGAAGAAGAAACAATAGCAGAAAAAGAAGGGTAAGAGAGCGAGGAGGAGGACAAGGACAAGGAAGACGACGACGATGACGAAGAAGACGACAAAGAGGAATTCAAATATAACGACGAAGACGATGACGAAGCGATGAAGGAGCAGAAGACATGTTGCATAATTGTTTTTGTAGTGTTCATACAGCGAAATACCTAGGCAGTAAACTACAACATATTGTGTGTTTCTCCATTGTTCACATTTTTCTTTTGTCCCATGACAATGATGCAGTTAATCAAATACATGCATGTGTGTGCGTATCTTTCTCTCTAGTTTTGCCTGTGAAAACACTATGGAAGTTCCAAGAAAACGTCTCCGTGGTATCAGATCCCGTAGAAATGAGGATAGACTGGCAGCCGCCAATCCCAGTGTCAGAAGTGGGTCACGTAGCGCCATCTCCGTCCATCAAGCAGGATCCGATTGTTTACGTGCTTCTGGCTAGAGACAGCAAGAAGTCAAGCGACGGGTGGCCAGTACTACGCACGGTAAGTGCATGCGCATGCCAGAACTTAAGCTGCTTGTTTCCAGGTCGTTACAATACGCCACTCATCAAGGTTATTACTTTAAGCTCCTTGTGTTCCCAACTCTGCTGTAACATAAGTCAATCAATATTAACGGTACCTTAGCTGCATCTGTTCCAGTTATACTACCTTATGTGGATATTATTCTGGCTATATGTTTCTGTAACAATGATTGGGCAACAAATAAAGACATCACCATGAGAATACAAAAGGCAAGAAACGTCTTTATAGCACCCACGAAATGTATGGACGTCAAAAGAAATCACTACTAGCACGGAACTTAGAAATTCAGTTCTAACTTTAAATCCGTATTACTGTATGGATAAGAAATATGGAAGGCGACTAGTACGAGTAGTATTAATCTTTTTTTTTTTAAATATCCTATTTACAGGACATCGCTGTCAACACCAGCACTGCTGTTGTTGATGTTTTGGCAAGTTTACGTTCAGTAGTTTGCCATTTATTTCTGAACGACTGGTTCCCATACCATCACGTTAAAACCCAGCGCGATACAGTCTGCTGCCAAATCGGTCGCCACTGTGTTTCTAACGCAGGTAAGTGGAATTACGAACCGCGTCCGTAACGTCTTTGCCACGGAGACAATATTAATGTACAGACATTCATTAATTGGTGACTGCGTATAATACGATTAAAATGGTATGCCAGAATCAGCGATGTCGAGCTCACAGAGTGAACTACACACATCCCAGCGAATCAAGGGGTGAAGAAGAGACGATCGCGCTGGGTAGGAAACACATTGAGAAAGTCTGAGATGAGTCTGGAAAGGCCTGTCTAGTTTTGGCACGAGAAATCATTATCACCATCAAGTGCCATGCTGATAAGCGTGGGTGGTCATGGTTCGCCATCTCACTCTAACAGAATCCTGGATCAGCACTGTGTGCTTGTCTCCATTATGCCATGTAGCCACTCCATCCAGATATGTATCTGTCTTGCTCTTGCTCTTGCTCCCATCAGCCGTGTCAGTTGTCACTAAGTTCCTTTTCTGTCCATAATGTGCCCAGACAATCTTGACGATGTATATGAGAAGGTAACATAACATGATAGCCCAAAGAGGGGATATATGGTTGTGCTAATTTGTAGACATAACCTGCGAGAGGTGCATTACTGCCGACTTTTCATGTGAACATGGCATCTACTGAGACCTGTTCAGATTTGTTCACCGAGTTAATAATCTGCCGGAATAAAAATGCCAGTACAAGTACACAAACTGCAGATGCATCAAAACTGGAATACCCTATTAGAAATCGCACTTATTGAAAACAACATTGTTAACATCTTCCAAATTCTAAAGGAGATGAAGGCAAGGGCAATAAATACCAATATGATATCGAGTGTATCATCTCGAAGGCGTAAATATTGCAAGGGCACTGCAACCAGACATAACGCAACCACTGCCATACACTAGACCAGTGGTTCTCAACCGGCGGGGAATCCCCCCTCCTCCCCAGGGGGGAATTTTAGGGTTTCCGGGGGTTGGGAATTACAATTATTTCAAGATCGCATTAATATAAGAACCGATTACTTGATATTGTTTTTCCTCCATACTTTACGGTTATGTACTTCTCGCCAGTCTGAAATTCGTTTTATAACGTAAGTAGACATGCAAATTACATTTTATGTAGATGTCTAGACTTCTTCTAGTGTGTGTTATTAAATTTAGCTTTTATTTTTACATACACTGTGTAGGGGGAGGGGGGGTTATACGAGGGGGGGGGGGGGAATGACGTTCTGAACATATGGTGAAGGGGTGCGTCGGCCAAAACAGGTTGAGAACCGGTGCACTAGGCAAAGAAGAAGACATTGTAGAACATAATAATTTCGCTTGTTCTGCTGCATAGAAAAGCATATAAACAGCTGCTGAATTCTGGAAACATAATAACCGCTTTCATTCTCAATGCCCTAGTTCAACTGCACATGAAACAGAATACTATCACCAAACATAAACAAGTAAACATACGAACGTGTTTAACGAAAGCAACATGGAAGTCTGCTTTTCAATGTAGTGTTCCCTAAACAAGCTGCTTGACAGACATAACAAAGTCGCGGAAACTAATGAATAAATGTATGTGCATTCTGATACATGAAGCATTAGATTTGTAAATCTAATAATATCGTATGAAATCGAGTATATAATAACTATTTATAATATATATATATATATATATATATATATATATATATATATATATATATATATATATATATATATATATATATATATATCGACCAATCAAGTAAAGTAAATGATACCACTTCCAACCTGGAGTACCTCCAAGATACGGTCTGTAAAAGTCAAATGACTCCTTTCCATGCCCAGATGCATATTTGGTATTCATTGCAAACCCCACATGTTTATTGACCAAGCGACACTTGAAGGATGTTGTGGTCAATATCTCGCCAACTGTCTTTACTTCCCAGGACATTCCTGGACCCTACTTTAGACTGGGTCGACCAGAAATTACAGCTAAATTTAGAAACATTCCCGTCATATACTATGATTATTAACACTTAATAAACAACTATAATGCGAAATCTAATCATTTACATCGCTAAAGAAATAATACATTAGCTGGATCTTGGTTACACTAATATTTGCCTGTCTCTACACGACCTTTGGCCAGTCATATCAGGTGTCTAGAGTAAATACAGGTCACTGAGGTATTTTTCTCTGAGAGCATGAATGACCTTCTGTACTTCGATGCTCCAGAAGGTTCTCGAATGTTGGTCGTGAATAGAACAGTCAAGTCAAAACAATAGTCATGGATTCAATGCTGTCATAATAAACGAGAACGAACTAAAGAGATCTGTGACACACTAAAAATTTCGACAAGCCTGTTTCAAATTAAGGGGGTTAATAATGTGTGTACCCTTGCCACGAAGCCATGTTATTCTAACAGTTTGTCAGGCTGACAATACAGAGCCATTTAATTACCTTTTTTTGGATATGTCTATCCGTCAGGAATCAATATTGTTATTGATGTAATGTTTAAGTAAAGTTTACCTTGTTTGGTCTTTCTTGTATCCATATAAGAGTACATATTCAGTTATGTGTGTTTTTATCTGGCAGTGTCCAACATCTCCCGATATGGCATAATTACACCAACACTACTGCTTATTATTACTATACGCGGAAGTCTGGGACATTTCCTCGTCGTTGCATGTTTTATACGGTCGAGTCAAGTATACATATAGTGCGGGATATTCATTATAATTTCAGTGCTAGCCATATTTGTGCTGTTCTTGATAACCGAACGTCGGAATGTGTGATATATTTTAACTGAGTCATGATTTTATTACTGGTTTTATGTAGGTTTATTCCTAATGTGATTTCCCATTCGTTCATAAGTAGAATATATTTCTTAATGTGGTGTGCGATTTCTGTTCACCTGACCTGGGGTTCTTGTGAGACATCTGCATGTATTTGTGCTTGTTTCTCCTCCACAGTATCTTCATATACTTTTTGTTTTGTTTTATATTGTCATATATTGCTGTAGTCAAAAGCTTTATTAGAAAGAGATCTGGGATTTATTATCGTTAACCTTGCTTTTTTTTTTTTTTTAACCAAGCAAGGGTAACAGAAGAGTGCAGGGGAAATGTAGATAGCAATAATATTAAGCATAGCAAATAAAAGACACGAAACAGGCAAGAGATGGACACTTGGTTGGTTGTACGGCGAATGCTCTGTGGCACCGACTTTTAAGTCACTAAGTCTTGGTTAATTACACGGCGAATACTCTGTAGCACCGACTTTTAAGTCCTAAGTCTTGGTTGGTTGTACGGCGAATACTCTGTAGCACCGACTTTTAAGTCCTAAGTCTTGGTTGGTTGTACGGCGAATACTCTGTAGCACCGACTTTTAAGTCCTAAGTCTTGGTTGATTGTACGGCGAATACTCTGTAGCACCGACTTTTAAGTCCTAAGTCTTGGTTGATTGTACGGCGAATACTCTGTGGCACCGACTTTTAAGTCACTAAGTCTTGGTTAATTACACGGCGAATACTCTGTAGCACCGACTTTTAAGTCCTAAGTCTTGGTTGATTGTACGGCGAATACTCTGTAGCACCGACTTTTAAGTCCTAAGTCTTGGTTGATTGTACGGCGAATACTCTGTAGCACCGACTTTTAAGTCCTAAGTCTTGGTTGGTTGTACGGCGAATACTCTGTAGCACCGACTTTTAAGTCCTAAGTCTTGGTTGATTGTACGGCGAATACTCTGTAGCACCGACTTTTAAGTCCTAAGTCTTGGTTATTACACGGCGAATACTCTGTAGCACCGACCTTTAAGTCCTAAGTCTTGGTTGATTGTACGGCGAATACTCTGTAGCACCGACTTTTAAGTCCTAAGTCTTGGTTGGTTGTACGGCGAATACTCTGTAGCACCGACTTTTAAGTCCTAAGTCTTGGTTGATTGTACGGCGAATACTCTGTAGCACCGACTTTTAAGTCCTAAGTCTTGGTTGGTTGTACGGCGAATACTCTGTAGCACCGACCTTTAAGTCCTAAGTCTTGGTTGATTGTACGGCGAATACTCTGTAGCACCGACTTTTAAGTCCTAAGTCTTGGTTGGATTGTACGGCGAATACTCTGTAGCACCGACTTTTAAGTCCTAAGTCTTGGTTGGATTGTACGGCGAATACTCTGTAGCACCGACCTTTTAAGTCCTAAGTCTTGGTTGGTTGTACGGCGAATACTCTGTAGCACCGACTTTTAAGTCCTAAGTCTTGGTTGATTGTACGGCGAATACTCTGTAGCACCGACCTTTAAGTCCTAAGTCTTGGTTGATTGTACGGCGAATACTCTGTAGCACCGACCTTTAAGTCCTAAGTCTTGGTTGATTGTACGGCGAATACTCTGTAGCACCGACCTTTAAGTCCTAAGTCTTGGTTGATTGTACGGCGAATACTCTGTAGCACCGACTTTAAGTCCTAAGTCTTGGTTGATTGTACGGCGAATACTCTGTAGCACCGACCTTTTAAGTCCTAAGTCTTGGTTGATTGTACGGCGAATACTCTGTAGCACCGACCTTTAAGTCCTAAGTCTTGGTTGATTGTACGGCGAATACTCTGTAGCACCGACCTTTAAGTCCTAAGTCTTGGTTGATTGTACGGCGAATACTCTGTAGCACCGACCTTTAAGTCCTAAGTCTTGGTTGATTGTACGGCGAATACTCTGTAGCACCGACCTTTAAGTCCTAAGTCTTGGTTGATTGTACGGCGAATACTCTGTAGCACCGACCTTTAAGTCCTAAGGATTGTTTTTTTCTCTCGCTCGCTCGTGTTGAACTCAAGCATAGTTCATACAAGTACTACTACCTCTAGTGCAGTGGAATATTTTTGCGCGTGGATTAGCTTTCCCTATTATCTCCACCTTAATGGTAAATAACGTCACATAAATGCGTACGGGCTTAGATTAATGAGTAAACAACACAATAAATACATATCGCCATCATCAACAGCATCATGTATCATTTAGCTCCATCTGACGCACTAAATTGCCACCTCAGACGTGACAGAACATTGCTGTACGAATATAACTGTCACGCGTTGTCTGCAAGCAATATTAAACTGCGATAACCATATATAGCGTGTATTTTTAATGACTGTGCAGTGTTTGAAAGTGCTGCCGGTCCAAGTTTTGTATTTACCCTCTGTAAAGTTCATGCAACATAACAGGTAAATACAAAACTTGGACCGGCAATATTTTCAAACACTGTACAGTCATTAAAAATACACCATGTATCAGTTCGAAAGTATTCCAACATTAATTCGTCCTAACTGATTCAGTGCCGAAGGATAGTATTTTGCCAAACGTGACCTCCCATGTTTACATAAGGGCGATATATAGCCATACTAAGGTTATCTAAATATTTGTTTTGGTTCGCGGTATCTTTTGATACCGGTATCTTTTTATGTATATTATACTACTTGTTCATTTGATTGTGCACCATATTTGGTTCAAACATATTTTAGTGTTGGCATTGAATCAGTTGATGCACTGTGTGTAGAATCTCATCTCATCTTGTTTCTCTTTTAACTTGCGGTGTTTGGGTGAAGTATAAACAGCGGGAGAGTGCCCGATTATGGGCTTCATGTATCGAGGTTTCCATGGACTTTGCTATCCTCTCTGTCCATTGTTTACGGCCTCTTCTTCTGCTTCCATTTGGTTTATACATCCTTGCTTGTTGTAGAAGAAGAAAAGAAGAAGCAGAAGAAGAAGAAGAAGAAGAAGAAGAAGAAGAAGAAGAGAAGAAGAAGAAGAAGAAGAAGAAGAAGAAGAAGAAGAAGAAGAAGGAAGAAGAAGACGAAAGGAGGAGGAAAAAGGAGACATGAGGAAGAAGAAGAAGAAGAAGAAGAGAATGAGGAAGAAGAAGAAGAAGAAGAAGAAGAAGAAGAAGAAGAAAGAAGGAAGAAGAAGAATGAAGGAGGCAGGCAGACAGGCAGGCAGGCAGGAAGGGAAGAAGACGAAAATGACGAAGAAGAAGAAGAAGAAGAAGAAGAAGAAGAAGAAGAGGTGGAGGGGTAGGAGGAGAAGGAGGAGGAGGAGGAGGAGAAGGAGGAAGAAGAAAGTAGGAATAAGTAAGAAGGAGGAAGGAAGAAGAGTAGGAAGGAAGACGCGGAGGAAGGAAGTAGAGAAGGAGGGAGGAAGGAATCAGAGAAGGAAGAAGGGAGATTGAAGACGAAGGAAGAAGGAGGAGGAAGAAGTAGGAGAAGGAAGGAGAAGAAGGAAGAGGGAGGAGGAGGAGGAAGAAGGAGGAGGAGGAAGAAGAAGGAAGAAGGCAAGGGCAATAAAAACATTAGGATATAGGGTATATCATTTCAAAGGTCACTGCTACCAGACATAACGCAACCACTGCGATACCCTTGACGAACGAAGAAGACGTTGTAGAGTTATTCGAATACGAGGAAGAAGGAAGAAGAAGAAGTGTTATGGAAGAGAATATGCATAAATCCATCTCTGTCCTATACCATGTAAAGCACACCATGTTCAGCATCGTCTTAGAACGAAACATATCATAAACTTTGAATGCCCACACATGCACAACACGAATTTAAAACCGGCGCAGTTTGTGTCGGATTTTAACAGACGAGATCGAAGATTCGACTGGAGGCAAACATAGGCTACCATACGTAACAGCCAGGCTGACAAGATCAAGTTGTAAAGAAACAGATACTTATTTTCTGGCGGTCATAAGAAATAGAAGAAAAAGTACAGAGTAGAGGACACACTAGTTAAAGTTAGTTGCATATCCTTTATAGGACTTAGCTTCAACTTCAGTAATTTTGGCTATTTGTGATTTCAGGGCAAGTTTACATTCAGTAGTTAGCCTTTACTTTCTGGCAGACCGGCACACAAGCCATTGTATGGAAACCAACGCAAAGCGGTCTGCTTCCCATTCTCCCGCAGCTGTGTTTGATCAAAGCGAGCGAGGTGCAATAAAAAAAAATCTAGTACTAATGCATCGTAAGACCCCAGGACTGGGCTATTGGACATGGCTACAGCCCATTTTCAATACGCGGATATTTTATCATGATGATGATGCTGGTGATGAATTAGGCACAAACAAATAAAAAAAAAATAAAAATAAAAACATCATGAACGAATCGACAAAATATGACAGTAGATAGATAGGATTTCGAGCCCGTAAAACAGCTTAGGTACCTAGGATGTAAAATGGCGACAGTGAAAGAGCACGAGCAGAACTAAGAGTAAGAAATAACAACGCCTCTATAATGGCGAAACAAATATTGAAACAGTCGATTGTTGCGCGCATTTATCGTCTCCGTTGAAAGGATAAATCTGAGAACCGGTGACATGAAATGCTAAATGAAAAAGTAAAACCCATCAATGGAGATAAGTGTTAGGGGAACGTCTTGGGAATAGCTGATGAAGATCTGTAAAATGTCAGTGCTCACGATGTTCTCCAGTAATATACGCCGTATGGTCAAGTGCTATCTCTTAAAGGGCGTGTGAGTTTGCACAATTTTGGTGTCGGATTTTCTTTCACCATGAGAACATTTAAAGGGCCGTTATGTGAACGTTTCTTGCAACCAGACCAAACCGATACAGACCCCTTGGTAATAGATACAAGTTAGCTGCATTTCCTTTACAGAACGGTGCAGTCAACCCCATCACTGTTTTTCTTTTCGCTGTTTGTTATTTACTAAACAGTGTTAATTCAGTACTTTGCCACAGCTTTCTGAACGGTCGACGACTCATACCATCGAAATAAGCGTAAAGCGGTCTGTTTCCAAACCGCCCGCAGCTGAATTCGAACCTTCGATTCTGTGTGATGGGGAACTATGAAACTGAGCGTCTTATTATCCACTAAGCTACAGCGCTGGTTTGGTAATAGTTAAACAAAAAAGTTGGTAATAGTTACCTGCTGATAATACCGCTTCTCGTTAAGAACTATAGGAAGCTCATCATCATCATCTTCATGCAACAAATCCTTTGTAGAACGTCGCTCTTATCACGCTACCGCTCTACCCTAAGAGATTATTCTCGATCCTCTTCCAGTTTCCTTGCCCCGTGCATTTTCATGTCTGGTGTCGTCAGTGTCACGTGTCCATCTTGAAGTTGCTCTATACCGTATTCATGAATTTTCATGCACCGAAGACTAGGTGGCCGGTCTTTTCCTCTGTTAGGCAGATGACTAACATAGGCGTCGAACCCTCGTCCAACCGCGCTATTGACCTCATCAACTTAGGCTTCTATTAACTACAGATAGCACATGCCTGAATCTGGGACGCTTTATAACTAATTCATTCTGTGTAAAACAAAAAAAGTAAGTACGGACCAAACATGGTACACAAATAAATAAACAAGTATTATAATGTAAATCGCCATGCACTGAGCATTACAGTTCCGGATGATACCAAGAACCAAAACAAATAACAACATGACCCTAATTAATATGGCGATATATCGTCTTTCTGTCCGAATAGCAGGTCACATTTGGCGATATGTTATCCTTTGAAACTGATTCAGTTAAGACCCTATAATTGAAAATGCACGTGTCAATAGAGTGTATTTTTAATGACTGTGCAGTGTTTGAAAATATTGCCGGTCCAAGTTTTGTATTTTACCTATTATGTTGCATGAACTTTACAGAGGGTAAATACAAAACTTGGACCTGCAATATTTTCAAACACTGCACAGTCATTAAAAAATACACCCTATACGATCCTGTGTTAAACCTAACCATCTCTTAGTGAACCTGCCCTTCAATTTTAAATGTTAACCAGAAAGAAAATAAAAGAAAAAGAAACAAAAAAAAAAAAAAAACTGATTGCACGCGTCATTCTGTACCTGACCTCCAATTTACAACCTTCACAGCAGACGCGCTCAAGGTCACTGCCAACATGGAACATGTACCACAGCACAGCCGGCTGTGAGTTCCTAGATCAACACCCAAGATGTCGAAGGAATGATTTTAATAATGTTCCCGTAAACACAACATGCCGTGGCTCCGGAGTCAGCAGATGTTTTCGCTTTCACAAACTGGCCTAGATAAACTGAACAAGCAGTCGGCAATACGGGTATGGTTTCCCCAGCTGAGAATCGATAAGGCAACATGAGAAACGGAAATGATTATGGCGTTTACCGCCTGTTGAGGAGCGGATATTTAAACGCCTGTTTAGTGAAAGAAAGGTCACCTAATTGTTGCAGCATTGGGCGGAATCTAACACCCAAAAAGTGACGGCTTCATTTCTTTTTAATCGCGAAAGCTCTGTTAGTTTCTCGTGTGTATGTGTGTGTGTGTGTGTGTGTGTGTGTGTGTGTGTGCGTGCGTGCGTGCGTGCGTGCATGCTTGCGTGCGTGAGAGAGAGAGTGTGTGCGTGCATGCATGCGCGAGTGTACATGCGTGCGTGATTGTGTGTGTGTGTGTGTGTGTGTGTGTGTGTGTGTGTGTGTGTGTGTGTGTGTATAGTTTTAGTCTTTTTTCGCATATCCTTTTACAGCACATTGCAGTCAACACCAGTATTTTTCATCTGCTGTTGTCTTGGCAAGTTATACGTTCAGTAGTTTGCCATTGCTTTCTGAACGACCGGCTCACATACCTCAGTAAGTAACCAGCATGACGCGATCTGCTGCCAAATCTCGCACAGCTGTGTTTCGTACGTGGGTATACGGGATCACGAACAACGTCATTAACGCCTTCACCAGAGAGATCGTCAGTTTTAGTCTGGTAATTCAAAATGTAAGTAGGCGCTTTGGTGTGATGGTTAGTACGTTATGCTGGCAATGACATTAGGGCGGTCGAAGGAGGTTTTGATGCCTAAGCTCATTATTCGCCCCCTTTGCCGTAGAGAGGTCAGGCTTACACAAATGTAGATAGATGTCTGTCTGTGTGGGTGTGTATATATATATATATATATATATATATATATATATATATATATATATATATATATATATGCGTGTTCTCGTGTGCGTATGTGAGGTTGCCTGCGTGTGTCTGTATGTGTGGATGGGTAGTTACATGCGGACATATACTACTCTCTTCTTCTCCCTCTTCTTCATCTCATTCTCCCTCTTCTTCATCTCATTCTCCCTCTTCTTCATCTCATTCTTCCTCTTCTTCATCTCATTCTTCCTCTTCTTCATCTCCTTCTTCTTGTCCTTGTCCTCCTCTTCCTCGTCTTTCTTCCCGACTCATTCTTCTTCTTCTTCTTCTTCTTCTTCTTCTTCTTCTTCTTCTTCTTCTTCTTCTTCTTCTTCTTCTTCTTCTTCTTCTTCTTCTTCTTCTTTTCGTTGACTTCCCTGACTCCTCGTGCGCTACTTCTCTGTCTCCTCGTCCGTTACTTCTCTCTCTTCCCCTTCGTCTTCACCATGGCGAACCAACAAATACAATCTATTTTCATCTCTCTCTATACTCACAGATCAAGCTATCTTTTAAATCAGCCTACATTCTCACCGTCTTACTGTGAATGTCTTCTAGGTCTGCCACCTTCCACATGTCCCTATGTCGTCGCAATCAATACTGCACAATGTAATTAACTTGTTATTTGAGGAAAATTGGGAGGGGGGGGGGGGGGGGGGGGGGGGGAGTTTTCCTTCATCGTCCCATATTTTCCTGTCTGTGTGTGTTTCTATGCATATTTTTGATTTGTGTCTGTAAAGATGATTGGGTATTTACAATTTTGCTTTGTATTTGTTAACTACCGTAATGTGCGTATAACTGTTAACTACACAACCTGCTAACTACACAACCTGCTAACTACACAATCTGCTAACTACACAACCTGCTAACTACACAACCGGTTAACTACACAATCGGTTAACTACAAACCGGTTAACTACACAACCGGTTAACTACACAACCTGTTAATTACACAACCGGTTAACTACACAACCGGTTAACTACACAACCGGTTAACTACACAGCCGTTTAACTACACAACCGGTTAACTACACAACATGTTAACTACATACACAGCAGTGTGTATCTGTACAGTTACTGGGAAATGTATGTCGCTCTTGTCTATCTTCATAGCCACTGGGTATTTACTGTCTGGCAAGTATTCGAGAAGGTGCTAGGTAGATAAGGGAAGGAAGTAGGCATTGCGGGACACGATAGAGACAAAATAGGTGAAAGCTAGTCACAGTAGACTCCTTACTGTCTACTCCAACTGACACTGAATGAGATTGTGTTCTTCCTAGTTCGGCTATTTCTATATCGTCACCTTCAAATGACACTGAATGACCTAGTGTTCTTCCTAGTTCGGCTATTTCTATATCGTCACCTCCAAATGACACTGAATGAGCTAGTGTTCTTCCTAGTTCGGCTATTTCTATATCGTCACCTTCAAATGACACTGAATGAGCTAGTGTTCTTCCTAGTTCGGCTATTTCTATATCGTCACCTTCAAATGACACTGAATGAGCTAGTGTTTTTCCTAGTTCGGCTATTTCTATGTCGTCACCTCCAACTGACACTGAATGACCTAGTGTTCTTCCTAGTTCGGCTATTTCTATATCGTCACCTCCAAATGATACTGACTGACCTAGTGTTCTTCCTAGTTCAGCTATTTCTATATCGTCACCTTCAAATGACACTGACTGACCTAGTGTTCTTCCTAGTTCGGCTATTTCTATATCGTCACCTTCAAATGACACTGACTGACCTAGTGTTCTTCCTAGTTCGGCTATTTCCATGTCGTCACCTTCAACTGACACTGAATGAGCTAGTGTTCTTCCTAGTTCGGCTATTTCCATGTCGTCACCTTCAACTGACACTGAATGACCTAGTGTTCTTCCTAGTTCGGCTATTTCTATATCGTCACCTCCAAATGACACTGACTGACCTAGTGTTCTTCCTAGTTCGGCTATTTCTATATCGTCACCTCCAACTGACACCGACTGACCTAGTGTTCTTCCTAGTTCGGCTATTTCTATATCGTCACCTCCAAATGACACTGACTGACCTAGTGTTCTTCCTAGTTCGGCTATTTCCATGTCGTCACCTTCAACTGACACTGAATGACCTAGTGTTCTTCCTAGTTCGGCTATTTCCATGTCGTCACCTTCAACTGACACTGAATGACCTAGTGTTCTTCCTAGTTCGGCTATTTCCATGTCGTCACCTTCAACTGACACTGAATGACCTAGTGTTCTTCCTAGTTCGGCTATTTCCATGTCGTCACCTCCAAATGACACTGACTGACCTAGTGTTCTTCCTAGTTCGGCTATTTCCATGTCGTCACCTCCAACTGACACTGAATGACCTAGCGTTCTTCCTAGTTCGGCTATTTCCATGTCGTCACCTTCAACTGACACTGAATGACCTAGCGTTCTTCCTAGTTCGGCTATTTCCATGTCGTCACCTTTAACTGACACTGAATGACCTAGTGTTCTTCCTAGTTCGGCTATTTCCATGTCGTCACCTTCAACTGACACTGAATGACCTAGTGTTCTTCCTAGTTCGGCTATTTCCATGTCGTCACCTTCAACTGACACTGAATGACCTAGTGTTCTTCCTAGTTCGGCTATTTCCATGTCGTCACCTTCAACTGACACTGACTGAGCTAGTGTTCTTCCTAGTTCGGCTATTTCCATGTCGTCACCTTCAACTGACACTGAATGACCTAGTGTTCTTCCTAGTTCGGCTATTTCCATGTCGTCACCTTCAACTGACACTGAATGACCTAGTGTTCTTCCTAGTTCGGCTATTTCTATATCGTCACCTCCAAATGACACTGACTGACCTAGTGTTCTTCCTAGTTCGGCTATTTCCATGTCGTCACCTTCAACTGACACTGAATGACCTAGTGTTCTTCCTAGTTCGGCTATTTCCATGTCGTCACCTTCAACTGACACTGAATGACCTAGTGTTCTTCCTAGTTCGGCTATTTCCATGTCGTCACCTTCAACTGACACTGAATGACCTAGTGTTCTTCCTAGTTCGGCTATTTCCATGTCGTCACCTTCAACTGACACTGACTGACCTAGTGTTCTTCCTAGTTCGGCTATTTCCATGTCGTCACCTTCAACTGACACTGACTGACCTAGTGTTCTTCCTAGTTCGGCTATTTCTATATCGTCACCTCCAAATGACACTGAATGACCTAGTGTTCTTCCTAGTTCCGCTAGTTCCATGTCGTCAATGAGTGCCGGCTCTATGGCGAAATGGTATGAATGCAATTCGTAATTCCGCATATCGCGTTCGAAACACAGCTGTGGGCGATTTGGCAACAGACTTCCTTGAATTGGTTTCCATACGAAGGTATGACTACCATTCGTTCTGAAAGCAATGGCAAATTACTTAATGTAAACTTGCCAAGAAATCACAAACATCCCATCACCTCCACACACACACAAAATAAAAAAAATAATAATAAAAAAAGCTTAGGTCGATTGCCACGTCTTGTAAAGGATATGCAACAAATTTTAACTGTGAGTGCCAAAATATGCCTATTAATGTGCTGATCATCTCACTTTACTGTTATGCCTTTGGAGTTCTTCAACATCTTCCAGTGCTTTCTTAGGTCAACGCAATTTTTCTTTCGGGCAAATAATATATACCACAGTGACTTAACATTTTCTTCTCTGGGTGGGCTTTCTAATGGTTTGTTGTATAAAATTTGATCTGTATCAGTTTTACTGCACACGAAGAAGAAGCACTATGCAGTTAAAAGCTTCGGATGCTCCTGATGACAACCGGCCCTGTTGATGTATCACCGATATCATTCTTCAGGAAGCCTGGCTATGTACGTTCGCATTAATACTTAACGCAAAAGATCCGTCCATTCTACAACCTTCTCTTAACACAGGTCATCAAATTAGTTGAATGCTAAAGCTCCGTCTATTATTCTACAGCCTTCTCCTAACGTAGTTCATGAAATTACTTGAACTCAAAAGCCCCGTCGATTCTACAACCTTCTCCTAAAGTCTGTCATCAGTGTTCCGCTAGATTTGCGTAATTTTCTCTGGCACATCTTGGTTCTTACTCGTACATCTTCTGAGTTTTCAACATTGAACTCTCGCTGTCTCTTGTTTCCGCATTACATTTCTCCATATCCACTGGTGATAAAGTGACACCAAGCATTCTCTCGTGTGTCTTTACTCGCGCCGTGATATATACCCCTTCGGTTGCAAGTCAAGGCTGACGTTATATATCTTGTCTTGCTTTTGAATTAATCACATTTCGCTGTTTTCTTTTCGTCTGTCATTGTTTGCCATGCATAATATCAAGTTTCCGTTAAACAAATACAGTTGAAGGAGAAATTTGTTTTAAAAGCCTCAGTTAATACAGGAATTCTGAAGTATGACATCTAGGAAAAACATTGGCAAAGATGGGAAACTCTGAGATAATATATCTACACTAGATCATATTCTGAAAACCACACCTTATGAATTTCAGCCATCTTTCAGTTTGTTCATCTTGATGTCTCATGGAAATTATTTGACATGCACTGAACTATTTGTCATTAAGGTTTTAAACCAAAATCTTCCACTATTCCTTTTAACTGATGAAGTGCCGAAGGAATATATATCGGCAAATGTGACCTCCGATATGAACAGGACGATATATCGCCATACTAGGGTTATTGTGTTATTTGTTTGTTTCCTAGTATCTTCCGCAATGTTGATGCTCAGTGAATGGAAATTTGCATAATAATACTTGTTTATTTGATTGTGCGCCATGTTTGGTCAAAACTTACCTTTTATTTGGCACTCAATCAGTTAAATATAATGTACAGCATACCATCCTTATCATTATTGTTATAAAAAGTCTTAAAATTCGAGAAGATCAACTTCATTGACTCGGGTTTTATCCCACATGGCTCGGTCTCTTTCGACAGGCGACTTCAGAAAGAATTGCACAAAGCACGAACTCTATAGCTCCGGCGACGACCCCAGGAGTCTCCGAGAAAAATTAACTCGTGAACCAAACGACGTAGCCCGGAATCGAACTCACAACCTTCAGAGCGCGAGGCAGACGGCTCGACCACTTCGCCTATCTTCATCATCATCATCTCATCATCATCATCATCATCATCATCATCATCATCATCATCATCATCATAACACCCACCACAACCATTGGTATCGTAATCATCATCATCATCATCACCATCATCATCATCATCATCATCATCATCATCCTAATACAAGACAATGTTTTCCCTTAGTGAATTTGAATAACGAAGACACAAACAATAGATTGCACGATTTATTGCCTGGCATATTTCGCTGCATCTCGTCAGGTACATACTGCAGAATTCACACAACATAAAGTAAATTAACTAGATAAATCCTTCAAGCTGAAATATACACATGTTGACACAGTAATGTCAGTTGTCTACCATGGTAATTTTAAGCTGACTATCATGTCTTTCTGTTTGCACACATCTTTCTTGCGTTGAGTGATCCTTAATGCTTCTGCAAACTTTAACAAGCGAGTATTTTGTGTGTTAAACAACACGCGAAAGGCAATGTTTTTATCAATCACATGGCCGCTTTCGAGAATGTGCCTACCAAATGAAGACGCGGGGAGCTTCCGGTGTGTCGGCCTCACTAGGCTCGCATCGCCTGTGTGTTGTACCTTGTCGACCCATTGAGGCATGTGTTCTGACACTCTTTTGTTCAGCTGTCTCTCTGTTCTGCCGATGAAGAAAGCCTGGCATCTACATGTGAATTGGTAAATAAAATTGTTTTTGGCGTACAGAGGAACAGGCTCTTTGACTGCTGGTGTGGGGATCGGTGTGGTTCTATACCTAATGACTGGAGTTGCAGCACAGAATGTTCGGCCTACTGCTGTAGTAAGCCGGTCTTGTAGACGCTGCTTGCATTACGTCATCCCCTCGAAAGGTTAGCTGGATGAATATCTTGAGTTTAGGGACTGTAGTTTCGTCTGGTTTTGGTTTGGGCTGTTGGCAGTGGCGCTTTATAAATCCTGTGGAGTACCCATTCAGGTTTAAGACATTCTTCAGAGTTTCAAATTCCCCTGTCAGTGTGTCCTGGGTGCATATCTTTCTAGCACGGTCAAACAGGGTCCGCACTAAGCCCCGTTTGTACTGGACAGGTGTGAAGCTCTGAAAATTTAGGTATTGGCCAGTCCATGTTTCTTTGCGGTACACCGATCTTTGAATTGTACCGTCTGCTCTACGTCTCATTAGAATATCTAGGAACGGCTTCGTAATTGTTAGTTAATTTTGGTTAGAAGACTGTAATGGTTAGTTTAACTTTGTTAGAAGACTTTAATGGTTAGTTTAATTTTCTTAGACGACTTTAATAGTTAATTTAATTTTGTTAGAAGACTTTGATGGTTAGTCTAATTTTTAGAAGACTTAAAAAATTAGTTTAATGTTGTTGGAAAACTGTAGCCGTTAGCTTAATCAACATCTTTACTGGTTACTGGTACACCCATGATGATGACTCTCGTTTAAGAATGTCGGGTAGGTGTATTTGTAGTTACAAAAATTTGACAACGTATACCAGTATGAGAATGGAGATAGAGGTTGGCACGCATCTTTGGATTTACTTTCTTTATTGCATGTAATCCCTGGACTGTACAGTTAAACATAATTATACAATTCAAACTAGATCCTAAAATTCGAAATGGGTTGTGAAGCTATATGTGGAGTGTAAACTTCAAATTGAAATGCAAAATTACATTTGTATTATTGCGGCGCGAGTGAAGAGATATCACTTCACCAGAAAATTAAATCGATCTGCTGAATTGATAGAACAGGGGGCAATAGTAGTAGCAGAATCTGCAATAGCAGCAGCAGTAGTAGCAACATCTGCAAAAGCGGTAGTAGTAGTAGTAGTAGTAGTAGTAGTAGTAGTAGTAGTAGTAGTAGTAGTAGTAGTAGTAGCTAGTAGTAGTAGGAGCAGCAGTAGTAGCAGCAGCAGCAGCATCAGCAGCAGCAGCAGCAGCAGGAGTGGACGAGGAGGAGGAGCAGGAGGAGGAGAAGGAGGGGGAGCAGGAGGAGGAGCAGCAGGAGGAGGAGTAGGAGCAGGAGGAGGGGCAGAGGAGGAGGAGCAGGAGCAGGAGGAGGGGAAGGAGGAGGAGCAGCAGTAGTAGCAACATCTGCAATAGCAGCAGTAGTAGTAGTAGTAGTAGTAGTAGTAGTAGTAGTAGTAGTATAGTAGTAGCAGCAGCAGCGGAAGGAGGTGGACGACGAGGAGGAGGAGCAGGAGGAGGAGGAGGCGGAGCAGGAGGAGGGGCAGGAGGAGGAGCAGCAGCAGGAGGAGCAGCAGCAGCAGGAGGAGGAGCAGCAGCAGGAGGAGGAGGAGCAGGAGGATGAGCAGGGGCAGGAGGAGGAGCAGGAGAAAGAGCCGGAGGAGGAGGAGGAGCAGAAGCAGGAGCAGCAGCAGCAGCAGCAGAAACATAAGTAGTTATATTAATAAATACTTGCCATCATGTATTTATTTAACAGCAGCTTTACCTATAGCCTGCTCCGTGGAGTAGAGGTTATGGACGCAATTCGTAATCCCGCATATCGCGTTTGAAACACAGCTGTGGGGGCTTTGGCAGCGACCGCCTTACGTAGGTGTTTTTATGAGCTGGTATGGATGCCGGTCGTTCTGAAACCAATGGCAAACTACTGAATGTAAGCTTGCCCGGGAATCACGAACAGCCAAAAAAGTGCTGGGGTTGACAGCTACGTCGTGTAAAGGATACTGCTAATAACTGTAACTGTACCAATAGTATTATCAGCAACACTGATTGTATCTGTAAATGGTATAGAACAGTGGTGGCGGCAACAGCAGTGGTAGCAGTAATTGTTGTAATAAGTGCGCTGTCAGCAGCAGTATATACTACAGCTGATAATTATGAGCACATATTGAAATGATTCCAATGCTGTGTTTCAGTTGGTGTCCACGTCAATCAGAATTGAGATTGATTCCATTCCTCTAGTACCTGAATTTCTGCTTCTGGCCGTCTCCGAGAATGGCGTCATCGCCCAGCACGATTTCAAAACGGAATCTGGAGGTAGTTTTAATGTATATGATTATATGTTAAATGATAATATGTAATGTTATTTTGTATTGTATCATGTTGTGTTGTATTTTAGTTTATTGCACATGATACCACGTTATATCAAATCAGGCCATTTTATACTGTACTCTACTTTAATATATTATATTTAAGAGATTATTTTAGATGTTATTATACCACACCATTTTAGGCTATGCAATGCTATGCTGTGCTGTGCTTTACTGTGCTATACTGTGATATACTTGGATACACTGTGCTATACTACACTACACTACGCTATGCTATGCTATGCTATGCTGTGCTATGCTATGCTATATATATATATATATATATATATATATATATATATATATATATATATATATATATATATATATATATATATCAATCAGTTCCATAAATTATTGCCTACACGTAATACACTAGATAATTATACGTTCAGAATTTCCTATTACTTTCTGAACATCGACACTCATATCAATGTGAAAATCAATGCAACGCGTCCTTCCCCCAGATAGCCTGCGGCTGATTTCGAGGCCTGTTTGTCGGTATTTTGAAACTGAGTTCACAGCGTTCACCAAGCCACAGAAAAATCTAATAGAGGTAGCCGAATAAACACCAATTCCGGCTAAATTTCAAAGTACGAACACCTATCCCAATAGGGAAACAAAACTCGCTTACACTCAGGAAATAAATGACCGTAGTCCCCGAGGTAGACCAAGAAGACGGTGGAGAGATAATATATATATACAGACCTACAAGCACTTGGAATCAACGACTGGCAAGAGAAGGTCAATCAGAGAGACGAATGGAGACGGATTGTATCTGCAGCAAAGAACCTCAATGGCTCGGAACGCTGAAGAAGAAGAAGAACACCTATCCACAATAAAACATTTATAACGTGTGATTCTGGCATACACACAAATGATCCTGCATGGTCGCTATGGAGTTGGTGAACTGTGATGGGATTATCCTTGTGTAATCCTGTGGTAGCAGACTGAAGCACCTATGGAGTTGCCGCGTGAAATGAAAGCGAATCTTTACAAATCAAACCAGACTAATTAAATGTTACATATAATGTTCCTACGAAATCATTCAAGGATATTGTTTTACACCTACAGATATTGATGATCCATCGGGACCTGAACTGAAAAAGCTGAAAGAAGCAGAGGAGCCAGGGTGGTATTACCAGGTTGTGAGAGACATAGCCACAAATATGAACTTATCTAAGACGCTGGTCAGAAACCATACCGGATCCTATTTCATGCAGAACGTAGAAATCAAGTTCCGAGGTCCTGACAGGTTGGATAGTTCGGCAGAGCACTTCTTCTCACTCCGATGGTTCCTTTTCAGCTGTAGAGATGCGTATGATTTTGTCCCTAGTTGTTCATTGCCGAGAGATGACTATGCAACAATGGTCGTGGTCAAAGGACATGAAGAGGTAATGTGTTTTCAGTTCTGTAGTAGGTGCCTGTTGTGGGTGTGTGAAGTGTTAGGATTATCTCATTTTGTAGTACTTGGTGAACTACGATACAAAGATGTGTGTAAGCGGGGCATGTTTAATACACGCATTGACAATGCACATTGGGAGCAAGTCGCCGCTCAACGTGTTGCATGGAAGGCAAATATCAGAATTAGAATAAAGACAAAGAAGAAAATGATTGCATATAGGTCATACTGAGCACGTGAGACGTAAGACGGTGCGTGGTGGTGAAAATGACCATCTGTTCACATACACCCACTGTGGAACATTTACAGCGCGAATTGGTCTGATCAGTCATATTCGCTACCGTCTTGTGTTTTAGTTACTAAGCCTTTTTGAAGCAGAATAGAAAAAAGTATCATCTGCCAAGACGGCAATGTGCCAATGCAAATGTGTACAGAGGAATAGATGGTCAGTCTTTCCTTTCCGCAGCGGTCATCGAGATCCAGCATCGAACAAATCGTAAATTAATAAATCATAATTTGACAAAGGGTAACAGTACAGTGCCGTGTTTCAATGACATAATATACACTGTGCTTATTGTGTTTAGTTAGGTATACATACATTCTTTGCCCACACGTACTAAATGATCCAAAATTTCACCAGCTAACATTTTTACACCAGAAACACTATAGGAATGTCAGGAATCTGAAAGTAATTATTGCATTTCTTAGAGACTTTAACGTGGAGTTCTGAGTGCGAAAGCAGAAAAAAAAAGATTAGAAGGGGAGGGAAGCAAGAGAATAATGAGAGGAAGACGAAGAATAAGGAGAATCATGTAGCTAGTATCATACAGACGCCCTTACTATATACGACATTCCTGGTAGATGCTGAGTCGCCCTCGGACCCACGTAGTCAAGGACATATTTATCTCGTATTTAGTCTCTAGTCGCTGTCGACTGAATGATCCAGTCTTAGACGTGTGGTAAAGACCACATTTTCCTGCAGAGATTTATAGCACAGACAGATCAGAATGATGGGGACATCAGAGACTCAGAGAGGATCTATCATGTACCATTAAAGATATCCTGGCGCTACCAACTATGGCGGATAGGCATAGGGTCCTTCAAGCCAAATGGTACCCGAGAGTTGCTGTAGATAGGGATCACCCCCTGCATGAAGCCGTGGATATGGTCAAGGATCATAGACTAAGACGAGCTAGGTCCTGGATGGCACAGGCAGAAATATCTGCCTGTGTGATCTAGGTGTGTGATCTAGAGACCATCAGTCGTGAAAAGAGTGGGTTAAAGTACAGGAAGACATGTCGGACTGGAACAATGTGATAGTCACACTGTCGTGCGTGCAGAGAATGGGCGGTGGGCCACACAGAGTTTGAGATGCAACAACTTATCCAGAGTAACACATCAAGGTGACATAGTAATCTACACTGATAGGTCAGTGGTAAGAAACAGACGTAGTGGTTGGGGTTTTATAGCGAAAGCTAATGGGCGATTCTTGAACAAGGAGAGTGTGGCTTATGAGACTACAACCCCTAGCATGAGAATAGAGGTGGAAGCTGTAACAGCGGGCTTCCGGTAGTTAGAGGAGACCACTTCAACACCCACTGCATTCATTACGGACTCAAAGAGTTATGCTTAGTAAGGTGGAGAAAGGAATGTTTCAAAGGTTACAGACTGAGAATTGTGTGGATGTTTTGCCCTGGTCATGCGAGAGTGCGGGGGATGAACAGGCTGATAGGCTGGCAGGGAATGCACCTCTTGGTGGTAGATGACCTATGAACACGGGAGTGGTGGTCATGCGCCTGCCGGACCAGGTGGAGAAGGTGGGGGAACAGATTGAGAACCCGGATGTGGAAAGAATGAGATCGCGGAAGTTCGGCAAGGGTTCTTGAAGAATCTCAAAACTGAGAGGGAAGACCAGGAGAACATTTAATCAGATAGCTGCTGGAACATTACTTTACTGGCTGTTAAAAGAGGGGACGGAACGCGTATGGAAATGTCCTGAATGTGGTGATGTCGGTTCTTAGCTCAACTCAGCTCAGCTAAACTCAACAGCCATAAAGATTGATAATGAAGTGGGTCAATATCACCCACACATACACACATAGAGTAATATTAAATTCATGTCTCTAACATCAGTACGATGTCAGGTCTTAGTTAGATAGGACTGAGCTACTACTGTATGACAGTAGACGGTACTACCTGCTTCTGTTAGCGCTGAATGATGGGCGACGCTTACCAAACCCGATTTTAGGGTTTCCAGGGGGGGGGGGGGGGGATGAAGACCATTTCAAGATCGCGTTAATACAAGAACCGATTACTTGAAATTGTTTTTCCCTTTATACTTTACAGTTATGTACGCCTCATCCTTCTAAAATTCATTTTATAAAGTAAGTAGACCCACAAATCATGTTTTATGTGGATGTCTAGACTTGTTTTAGTATATGCTATTAAATTTACCTTCCATTTTTACGTATACTGTGTAGGGGTGGGGGGATTTTTAGATAGGAAATATGAAAGGGGGGAATGACGTTCTGAAAAATACGATGAAGGGGGGCACGGGTCAAATTTTTGATAGGAAGGGGGGGGGGGGGGGTGGTGACGTTCTGAAAATATGGTGAAGGGGGGCACAGACCAAAAAAGGTTGAGAACCACTGTGCTAACGGCTTCGGGCGGAGGAGCGCAATTAGGAGGGCACATGCCTTATTCTAGTGCGAGGAAATGCAACCTAAAGACTAAATGTCATGGCAGGGCAGACCAGACCCTAAGCCCTGGTTGGCAACTGGTCTAGGGTGGAAGCTCCGACAGGCGGACAGTTAGAGCATTGCTTTGCTGATCCGGTAGCTTCTGCAGGTTGTCTTGTTCCAGACGTATTTGTTTACCTTTCCTCTGGAGTACACTAGACAGGTGGAGAGAGGGATCATGCTGCATGGGCAACACATGGTCTCTAAACTCAGCCCAGGCTTTGTGTTATGAAGAGGTATAACTCCATTTTACAAACTATGTCTGTTAAGACGGCAAGGTGCCAGTTAAGTACGCCTACCACAATTCATGTTTCATCTCTAACATATATCTACGTTTACTACAACCCATATGCTATCTCTAGCATATCTACACGCCTACTATAATTCATGTTTTTCTCTAACATATCCACGGGCCTACTACAACTCGCCTGTTATCATTACCATATCTATACGCCTACTATAATTCACCTGTTAATACCATATCTATAAGCCTACTACAATTCACGTGCTAACTCTACCATATCTATACGCCTACTGCAATTCACAATTTATCTCTACCATATCTATACAAATACTACAATTCATATGCTATCTCTAACATGTCTACACGCCTATCACAATTCAAATGTTATCTCATACAGGCCAGCTACAACATTACAGCTCTGAAATTCAACAGCATTTATCTCCTGGCCGTCTTTCTGAGTGATGACTTCAGGATCCGGGCCGAAATAGTGTTCAAAACTGAGCCCTGCGAGAAACCGGACTCTCTACAACTGACCAGATGTCTGGATGATGTGGAGGACGAGAACCTCCCATCTGTGCCTGTGATTCGTGTAGCAGAGCCCTATTATGGTAAGTTACTTCAACTGATTAAGTTGCATGGGATTATTAATCGTCCTTAAGCTACTTCCAAGAATCTGCCGTAGGCTTATATATCCCCAAAATGTTGTTATTCCTTTATAATACAACATGTTCGCTACCATATTAACTTTTAAGCCATAACTGTGACACACTCCTTCTTCCCATGTTTCTGTCTTTCATTCTTGTTTGGTCTAAACCAACTTTTTGGTGCACAGAATCTGAAGTAAAATACAGGACCCCATTTCATGTCATATGGTGGCGGAGTCATAATTGTGTAGATCTATCGGTATTCCATGGGTAGTGTGGTCAATACCCCACCAGAGCCGAGTTCATGTCCTAAAACATTTCCATGAGTATCGACTTCATTGCACCGGGTATTCTCCCACATGGCTCGGCCCCCTTCCACAGAGCGCCCTGCAGAAAACGGAGCACGAACTCCATAGCTCAGGCGATGAATTCTCCCGCCTTTCCCTTAAGGGGTCTCCGGGAAAGAAACTAAACTTGAGAAGCAAATCAAGGAGTGAGGTCAGCATGACCGATTTGATCAGAGCGTGTGCTCTTACACTTCTGGTGCGCTGATGGCAAAGTTGTGGGTTCAACTCCTACACCGGCCAATTGAACTAACATCTTGACTTCTCGTCCTTGACTTACAAGTACCCCAGATGTTGGAGTGGGTTCACCATATGGTCGGGGACACTGGTAACAGGGGAATGCTATTCCACACGTAACAATTAGCGAGCGAGCAAAAACAATTGACGGATCCGGAAATGAACCCTTGACTTTCGTAGCGCGTGGCAAGCTGTTAGACCACTCAGTCGTGAACGAACGAACCAACATACTTTATTGTCAAAGGGTTAAGAATTGGGCATGCAGGCCCGTCTAACATTATGTCCTTCTCTCACTCTCTTTCATACATTATTTCATTCACACATCATCCAAGGCAACAATATAAAATATATGCATTATAAAGGCATGGGGAAAATGCAAAAATCAATACTACACGACTCAGTAATATTAAATAATGGTGTGGCACTTGTTATTAGCTATGTGGAATATACTGGTCTACCAAAAGGGGACTGACTGTTATACTAGGGTTTTACTACGAAGAAGACCACACGACGGACCTAGCATCCATGCGTTTGGATATCTACACAGGAGATGTATTCAATAGTTAGTACTTGAGGTGGATGATAGACCTGGCTTATGATGACACAATTTTAGGGATATCTAGTTGTCTGGCGCCGAAATACAACACATTTGTTATTTCAGCGAGTTACTTTCGTCATTTGGAGGCTGTGTCTATAGGTTTTAACGTTTATATTGTTTAGTGTGTGCTCTTATCTCTACTTCTTTCTTTTACTTCTCTAAGTGCCTATCGGAATAGTTAATTTACTTGCCATGTTAAGACATTGACAACAAACGCGGAAAAGCAGATATACAAATGCTAGCTCGCTTACATACAAACATTCACAATGATAAAAGAATACTGGGCAACCTCTGTGCCATGTAGTGTAATAAGATTAAGATTAATAAATATACAGACACCAGATAACAACTCATGAAAGTAAAAGATAAGAAGACAGCATACAAGGATACACCAGACACTAGCATACGTTAAAATCATGTTTCCTCATGACAATGTAAGTGTTCTTAGTCATTAATCGTGGTTCCAACTTCACGGCAAAGTGTCACCCCCATAATTCTCCGTTCCTGTGTTAGTGAATATAATACAAAATGATCCTCACTGTCCCGTGTGAAAAGTGGAACAGACAGCAGTCCCAACAAACCAACAGCACGGACAGGCATACGTGCATAAGGCCGCTGCCAGCATACTAATACAACAGTCTGCTACATTTACAGGTTGTGTGTAATTACGTTCCAGTAGCTTTCTTCTTTTTGAAGTAATTTCCACGTCGTTAGATCTGGCTACTTTCTCTAATCCCATAGTGTAATCCCACAATAAATGTCTACTTATCTTCTCTTATCCTTACCTGATTATACCTGATAAGATTTACGGCTGATGTTCCACTGCTCTTTTCAAGACTACGCCCTAACCGTGTTTCCGTCATCTTCGTGGAAGTCACGTTTCTAATCAAATACCTAGCTACAGAGATAAGAATATGGTGCCTGGTTTGTGTATCATTAACGAATTATTCATTGAGGATTATTATTGTTTCGAGTTTCTACTATACCATGACATCACGTCCGTCTACTGAAGTCATACCCCTGTTTTCGTCCTGGGTAATTCATTCTGCTGGTCTTTTTCAGCTAGTCAAGACAATCTTGAAAGTGTGCCAAAATAAACCTGACGTAAGGAATCTCTACACTTTAGATTGAGTAGGCGCCACTGCGTAATACAGATAACATCAGATGAACAAGGAGATAACAGGAGAATAGTGCAAGAAAAGATAGGATAGCATCAAATGAAGAACATTACATGCAAGAGATGGCTGTCGATAGGGTGTTAAAAAAAAACCAAGGTTTAGATGATGCAACGTTGACTTCTCGTCTTTGACTTGGGGTCGTAAATTACAAGTACTTCAGAAGTCGGGGTTGGTGGGCCTGATGGAGGAGTACACTGGTAATTGGGGAGAGTCGGCCCCCCATGCAAAAATCAGTCCAGTGTGGACAGCACACTAGTTCAAAGCGAGCGAACGAAAAAAAAAAAAAATATGGACATCACGGACAACAGGTTGAAGATTAGAAAGAACTAGATGCTAACATTTTTATAGAGCATTATAACCAGTACCTCCTCCTCCTCCTCCTCCTCCTCCTCCTCCTCCTCCTCCTCCTCCTCCTTCTTCTTCTTCTTCTTCTTCTTCTTCTTCTTCTTCTTCTGTTTCCGTTGTCCTTTATTCCCCATTGGAACGAACTAACTCATGCCATGTCTCATATCTTTGCTATCTTCAGAAGCTCTCTTCATGTCTTCCCCATGTCATTAATCTCGGTCTCTGTTTCTCTTCTTAACATATATCTATATCTTAACATAACAAAAACAAAGATAATGCATACAGATAAAACTGAGATGGAGAAATAAATATATGTTAAGGAGGAAAATTGGAGGTGGTGGTAAATTTTGAATATCTTGGGTTATTAATTACCAACAGTGGGGAGGACACAATAAAAGAAATTAAAAGACAAATATCTCTATTGCTCTTCAAAAACCAAAACAACTGAATAAATTGTGGAGGGGGACAGATAGACCTCACAAATTTGATTTTTAAGAGCATGCATCTTTCCCATTACAACATATGCCTGTGAGACCTGGACACTTACTAAACAAGTTGAACAGCGCATAAATGCCTTTGAATATAAATGTTATAGGCGGGTTCTAAGAATATTTTGGATACAGAGAAGAACAAATGCATACATACGACAAAATTTAAATATTGAAGAAGGTTGGCTACTAAGATGATAAGACAAAGAAAATTGGAATATTGTGGTCACTTGAAACGTCATGAAAGTTTGGAGAGTACAATAATGGAAAAAAAAGGGGGGGGGGGGGGGGTATATGCCCGGGAAGAGAGAAAGAGGAAGGCCAAAGAGAAGATGGATGCAGGATGTGACAGATGATCTCCAGATGGGTGTATCGGACGCGGGACATCTTGCTTATGACCGAGAAGCTTTCCTGATGGTTGTTATGGGAGCGAGGTTCTGCAAAGAACATTATACTGATTGAATGAATGTGGTATACCACAGTACCACGTCACTATCCTTGATATTCCCTGTTATTGCTGTCGACTGTCTTTATTATATTCACAAATCCAGTTTAGAGTGGCGAGTTTAGTTCAATGATTATCTCTACTATTATGCGTAATTTGACTGTTAGTTGATGATCATAACCTGTTTGGCCGAAAGCCTGCCTGTTCATCACTAAGTTGTTAGTCAACATATCTCTTACTATCTCCCGAAGGTTCCGGCTTAATATTTTGCCAGGATCTGATACCAACATTATTCCTCTATAGCTTTAGTAGGTCTCCTTTCTTGTCACCAGATATCCTTTTCTCTTATCTGCTGGTTTTATTTAAGTCTTCCTTTCTCTGCTAAATAGTGAGTGCGTCAATTCAGATGGGGTATTTATATCGGCTTTATAGTATCTATTGGAATACTATCTCGATCAGCGGCTTTCTCACCCTTCAGAAGTGTGATGGCTTTTCTAATCTCTCTAATATTGCAAGAGGTAAATTCACAAAGATATATGATTGCTCACACCAGGACGATTAATTTTCGACCATTTGATGAGACATGATTGTGGAGAACACTGCAACTCAAGAAAAGTTATGGTTTTCTTTTTTAGAAAGGTTGTTGACAGAGAGTGTACCTTTCGCTTGGATTGGCATAGTGCATTTTAAACAATCAGAGGTCAAATTTATCAAGAATACATATGACTGAGTGTTGTGGGGGGGGGGGGGGGGGGGGGGGGGGGGGCGGGGGGGGGGGGGGGGGGGGGGGGGGGGGGGGGGGGGGGGGGGGGGGGAAGAATTAATCGCCTGTGGGGCCTGACTTTGCATATGAGAATGAACTGTAGTCAAAAATAAAAGACGAATTTATTTATTAGTGTCGTTGTGCTAACTATAGTCTGTTCAGAAAAGAATGCCTTCATTCACGATCAATTTTTATGAAAACTGTCTGTTGCATCATTACGAAAGTTTGCCTGCCGTCTTATATTTACCCGCACCCAAGGAATATGTCTTTGATAGGACCAAAGGCAACTTAAATCATCGAAAGCGGAGACGTTTCTTTGATGTTTTGGCGAAAATGTAGTGAATTCACGATAATAAACTAGTCTTACAGTAAAGCACGCCATTTCGGGTAGCGACACAAGTTCAAGGCGTTGAGCGATTCGTATGGGAGCGGGTGCAATAAATAAAGTCGCTTAAAAGTCGACAGGGTCGACTGCATTGCACCGGATTTTTATCCCATATGGCTCAGTCTCTTTCCGCAGCGCGGAAAGCGTCGCACAAAGCACGAACTCCGTAGCTCCAGTGACGACCCTCGTAGTCTCCGAAAAAAATTCACTCGTGAAATGAAGGTCGCGGTCCGGAATCGAACACACAGTCTTCGGAGCCCGAGTCAGACGGCTTGAACACTTCACCACGGAGACTCCCGAGACGGGTGCAATATGTAATATTAGTAAAGACAGAGAATTTACAGAGGCAAGGGGTAAATAGTGTGTAAAATGACAGGAAAGTAGAAGGAATATATTTCTTACCTTATGTTTCATTTCCTTCTTGTTTCTTCAGCTGCTGGTTAATAATATAGGGCGTCTTCGTGGCGAAGTGCTCAAGCCGTTTAACTCGGGCTCCGAAGGTTGTGGGTTCGATTCCGGGCTGCGTCCTTCGGTTCACGAGTTAAATTATTCGGTGAATCCTGTGGGTCGTCGCTAGAGCTAAGGAGTTCGTGCTTTGTGCGACCCCTTCCGCGCTGCGAAAAGAGACCGAGCCATATGGGATAAAATCCGGTGCAATGAAGTCGAACCTGTCGACTTTTAAGCTACTTTTTTTTTTAACACAAGGAGTCATGTTACTAGGATGCATTTAGCTTTTTATATTGTGTTCGTGAAAGCTTACAAATAGCTGTGCGTTAATGTGCGTATGGAGTGACCAGAAATGATACCGCAATTTAGTCATCATGTGTCAAATTTTAGGATCTGTTCAGGTGTCTGTGTAGTTTGTTCATACGTACACATGGGGATAGACCCGCTTTGAGTCTTCGTGAAAGATTGTCTACTCTGCTGTTTACCGTTCAGAGACGGAATATGATTATTACCTGTTTTGCACTATGGAAATAGTTGTCAGTATCTCTGTAGTGGGCTTCCTTCTTAACGGTCAAACTGTTGGCCCTCTTTTCATTGAAGTTTATAGATTGGTTCGTATGTTCGTGTGCTGTCCCCTCATTTGACAACGTGTTTGTTCTCACGTTTCTTGGAATGCCACACTATGTCAGTTTCCACCCCAATATTACTCTTCTGTTGGTATTCAATGCGTTTAGTGTTTTATTTTTTTTCCAATACCAGTTGTTTGTCACCGCTGAGGGCTTGCGGAATTGAAAATTCATCACTGTGGAAAACAAACTGTTGCCATTGACATTGCGCTGATGCTGTAATGTTTAGGGCCTGCAATTCGTCTGAATAATTGGAACAAAATGTCCCAGCAAGTGTGTACGTGGATTAAGGTCTGCGATCTGCCAGATCTTAATCTGTGTCGGACGATTCCAATAGGTTGATGACTGCTCTCAGTTGCATAAAATTCAATCCATCCTTTCTCCAATGGTCCTCTTCCTCTTTCAACACATGGTCCTCACATCTTTTCCAGTAACTTTTATCAATATTTAATCGCGCGGACTTGGTTAGTATCTTAACGTCAGACAATTTGAATGTAGTATTGTCAGCTGCCACCTGTCCTTTAATTTTAGTCCACACAAGTTCTATAGGGTTTAAATGAGAATGATACGGCGGAAGTCTCAAGCACATATGGCCATGCTCTTCAACAAACTTGACGATTTGATATTTCTTGCTTTTTTTGCGCCTTTTTTTACAAGGGACAACAACTGTAGCTTGAAATATGTTTCTGAAAATTGTATATTTTCCCTTCGGAGCCATATCTTTATTGCTTCCTTTGTGCTCAATGCCGTAGGCATTTTGTCTTCTTGGGCAACAACATTGTGATATGATGCATTGTCCATGATTAGACAAGACGGCCTATCAAGTGATGGAAGTACTGTACTCTCGTGCCAATCGCTAAATGCGTTACTATTTATCTCATTATGATAATCCCTATTGTATGTACGCTTTGATACGAACACGAGTCCAGCATTCTGTAGTAAGCCATTATGAGTACTACCATCATAGGCTATGACCAAACGCTGTCCTTTACTACTGGGCACATAACGCTTTATCTTTCCATCCACTGATTGCCATTTATTTTCACTTGTGTGGTGCGCATTGATCCACGTCTCATCCAAATACACTATGTCATAATTTTCTTTGCGCATTTCCCTTATTTCACGTAGGTATCTGCTTCTCATGGCTCCTAAATGCGGGTTGCTCGCAAAGGATATTTCTACCTCCCTTCTACTTTCTAAAAGTGAAGCCTAGTGTCCTTATAATTTTCCACAAAGTTGTCTTGGATAGCTCTATGTTATTGTTCTTTCTCAACCAAACCCTAAGTTTTCTTACAGTCACTGTTTCTGTGGCATCCAGCATTTTTATAATAGCTCGCCTTATGACATCATTGTCAAAGCTGTCTACAATTGCCTTTCTACCTACCGTTTGCTTATCGCGTGTTGGTTTCGTTCCAGATTCTTGCACCCATCGACGGAATGACCGTTTACTCAAACCCAATGCATGCACTGTTTTTTTTTCTTCGGGATTTGTAACAGTATGAAACAGTTTCCTGCGAGCAGCTTCTTGACAAAAATATGTGTACAACTTCATAGCGATGCTTTGAAGTTTACAAACTTTCACAATCAATCCCATTCAACAATATTCACACATTTCGATGTTTGCGATATATGGGAAGATTCATAAAATAATCACGTTCCACGAAAGGACCCACATTACGACACCTCTGAACATTCTCATTTAACTGCGCGCCGTTAGTGCCAAAACGTTTCCACGAGGACAATTTGAAAAAAGCGCGGATGTGTCTAGGTGAAGGTGTAATACATTTAAAAATGTGGACTTAATCTCTGACCCTTAGATTATATACCGCATATAAACAAACATTGAAATCTTTTGTACAATCTCCAGAACAAAAATTCTTTTGTCAGGTGAACATAATGATAAGGTTATATGCTAAACTTCATCATTTTCTCTGTTGGATACTGAGATATGTAATTTTATTTCGGGGCAGACAAAAGTAAACAGACTATAGTGTTGTGTATGGTCAACAATGACTTTGATATGCTCATACTTTACACATTGTAACTAGTATTTATAATGATTGGATAATAAACATAACAAGCTGAGAAACATATAACGGCAGTGAAAATCTGTTTTCAGAGGTAAATGTAATGAACACCGTTGGCGGTCAGAATGAGACAGTTCGTCAAGAAACAAACAAAAACATTTTTTGATTAAAGAAATTAGACATAGATATTGTAATTTGGGAACATTGTGAGTAGAGGTAAACTTGACAACTCTGTGATATCAGGCAATATTAATGAGAAAAAAGACAAAGGGAAGAAAAACGTGTTTGTGTGTGTGTATATATATATATCTATATCTATAAAACAAAGTGTATGTATATATGTATGTAAATATGTATGTCCTTTATTTGTTCGCGAACGGCCCATCCGATTGAGATGAAATTTTCTACACGCCTTCCTTTCATTCCAGAGCTGTCAACTGTCATAGTTTTTTTTTCTTCTTCCTCCTCCTCCCTCCTCCCCCTCACAAAATACGTACGTAAATATATGATGATGATGATGAAAGAATCCCCGAACCAAAACGCTAGGGAAAGGGAAGAAAATGACGTGACTACACAGAATCGTCACACGGCAATCATCATCATCAAGTGCCGTGCCGGCTGGCGTAGGCGTTCATGGCTCTCCGTAGATCTCAGTCTTTGGTTTTTCGGATCAACTCTGCTGCTGATATTCCTCCATGCTACGGCAATATCAATAACAATTCATCTTTTTATGTGTAAGGAAGTTATCTACAGTCGTGTAGAAGGGAAGAACTAGACGAGTATGAATTCGGAATGGCGAACTCTCTCCCCCTCTCTTCTCCTCCCTCTACCTCCTCCCTCCACCCTTCTCCTCTTCCTCCTCCCTCTCATCCCTCTCCCTCCTCCTTCTCCCTCTTCCTTCTCCCTCTTCCTCTCCCCTCCTCCTCCATCCTCCTCCCTCCTACTCCCTCCGCCTCCTCCCCCTCCTCCCTCATCTTCCCTCCTCCTCCCTCTCCCTCCTCATCCCTCCTCCTCCTGCCTCCCTCCTCCTCCTCCTGCCTCCTTCTCCCTCATCATCCTCCCTCCTCCTTCTCCCTTCTTCTCCCTCTTCCCTCTTCCTCCTCCTACCTCCTCCCTCCTCCTCCTCCTCCCTCCACCCTCCTCCTCCCTTCTCCTCCTCTTCCTCCTCCCTTTCCTTCCTCCTCCTCCTCCCTCTACCTCCTCCTCCCCCTACCTCTTTCCTCCTCCCTCCTCCTCCTCTTCCACCTCCCTTTCCTTCCTCCCCTCCTCATTCTCCCTCCTTCCTCTCCCTCCTTCCTCCTCCTCCTTCCTTCTTCTCCCTCTGCCTCCTCCCTCCTCCTCTCCCTCCTCCTCCTCCTCCTCCTTCTCCTCCTCCCTCCTTCTCCCTTCTTCTCCTCCTCTCCCCTCCTCCTCCTACCCTCTTCCTCTTCCCCTCCTCCCTCTCCCTCCTCCATCCTCCTCCTCCCTCTTCCTCCTCCTCCCTCTTCCTCCTCCTTCCTCTTCCTCCTCCTTCCTCCTCCTCCCTCTCCCTCCTCCATCCTCCTCCCTCTTCCTCCTCCTTCTTCCTCCTCCTTCCTCTCCTCCCTCCTCCTCCCTCTTCCTCCTCCTCCTACCTCCTCCCTCCTCCTCCTCTCTCCTCCTCCCTCCTCCCTTTTCCTTCCTCCTCCTCCTCCCTCTACCTCCTCCTCCTCTCCACTCTTCCTCCTACCCTCTTCCTCTTCCCTCCCCCTCCTCCCTATCCCTCCTTCTCCCTCCTCCTCCTTCTTCCTCCCTCCTCCTCCTCCTCCTCCTCCCCCTCCTCCTTCCTCCTCCTCCCTCTCCTCCTCCTCACTCCTCCTCCTCCCTCCTCCTCCCTCTACCTCCTCCCTCCTCCTCCCTTCACATTCCTCCTCCTCCCTCTTCCTCCTCCTCCCTCCTCCTCATCCCTCCTCCTCCCTTCTCCTCCTCCCTCCTCCTCCCTCTACCTCCTCCTCCCTTCACATTCCTCCTCCTCCCTCTTCCTCCTCCTCCCTCCTCCTCCTCATCCCTCCTTCTCCCTCCTCCTCCTTCTTCCTCCCTCCTCCTCCTCCTCCCTCCTCCCCTCCTCCTTCCTCCTCCTCCCTCTCCTCCTCCTCACTCCTCCTCCTCCCTCCTCCTACCTCCTCCTACCTTCACATTCCTCCTCCTCCCTCTTCCTCCTCCTCCCTCCTCCTCCTCCTCTCCTCCTCCTCCTCCTCCTCCTCCTCCTCCTCCTCCTCCTCCTCCTCCTTCTTCCTCCCTCCTCCTCCCTCCTCCCCCTCCTCCTTCCTCCTCCTCCCTCTCCGCCTCCTCCCTCCTCCTCCTCCCTCCTCCTCCCTCTACCTCCTCCTCCTCCCTCCTCCTCCCTCTACCTCCTCCCCCTCCTCCCTTCACATTCCTCCTCCTCCCTCTTCCTCCTCCTCCTCCTCCTCCTCTCTCCGCCTCCCTCCTCCTCCTCCTCCCTCTACCTCCTCCCTCCTCCTCCCTTCACATTCCTCCTCCTCCCTCCTCCTCTCCCTCCTCCTCTTCCCTCCTCCTCCTCCCCTCCTTCTCCTTCTCCCTCCTCCTTCTCCCTCTTCCTCCTCCCTCTTCCTTCTCCCTCCGCCTCCTCCCTCCTCGTACTCTCTCCTCCTCCTCCCTCCTCCTCCCTCTCCCTCCTCCTCCCTCTCCTCCTCCTGCTCCCTTCTCCTCCTGCGTTCTCCTCCTTTCTCCTTCTCCCTCCTCCTCCCTCTTCCTCCTCCCTCCTCCTCACCTCCTCCTCCACCCTACTCCTCCCTCCTCCTCCTAATCCCTCCTCCTCCCTCCTATTCCTCCCTACTCCTCCTGTCTCCTCCCTCCTCCTCCCTCCTCTTCCCTCCTCCACCTCCCTCTTCCTCCTCCCTCCTACATTTACCCAAGACAGACAGACAGTCAGACAGATAGTCGGGAACGGGATCTTATATGACTACTTATATAATTTAAATGAGATGCTCTCCACCATGGGCTGGGCCGGGTCAGACAGACAGATAGATAGATAGACAGACAGACAGACAGACAGACAGACAGACAGACAGACAGACAGACAGACAGTCGGGAACGGGAACTTATATGACTACTTATATGAATTAAATGAGATGCTCCCCACCAGGAGTTGGGCGATGCCGGGCCGGGTCAGACAGACAGACAGATAGATAGTCGGAACGGGAACTTATATGACTACTTATATGAATTAAATGAGATGCTCCCCATCAGGGTCTGGGCGAAGACGGGCCGGGTCAGACAGACAGACAGATAGACAGACAGACAGACAGACAGACAGATAGTCGGTAACGGGAACGAGAACTTATATGACTACTTATATGAATTAAATGAGATGCTCCCCACCAGAGTCTGGGCGAAGCCGGGCCGGGTCAGCTAGTATATATATATATATATATATATATATATATATATATATATATATATATATATATATATATATATATATATATATATATATATTTGTACGGATGGTTTGGTCATATGGTATAGTCGTGTCAAGAACACGGACCTGATCCAAGATTGGTGATCGTGTAACATAGCGAGCCATGATCGCTCGCGATTGTTGTCGTGTCCCTTGATGATCTTTACTGGCATATTGCCCCACTTGTTTCCTTTTTGCCATGGATTGTGATTGTATAAGGGATGTTCATTTGAAATCCTTTCGTGCCGCACCACGCGTAATTGCGTACGTTGAACATGATCATGTCATAGTCATGTGATCAGTACTGACCAATGAATAAAAGAGCACGTGCTTATAGTCCCATGATGCATACGTTCTGTTTCTGACCTTTGAGAAAATGGCCGGGTTGATCCAAAATCCGCCCAAAGAAGCTCAAAGAGCTGTGATTCAGTTTCTTTTATTTGAAGGATGTCAACCAGTGGACATTCATCGAAGAATGCAGGCAGCGTACGGTAACAAATGTGTGTCGAAGACAACAGTGACAGACTGGGCACGAATGTTTCGGAAAGGACGTCAGTTCACGACAGATCTTCGACGGCCGAGTCAAGCGCATATTGTTGCAACAGAAAAAAAAACCATCGCCAAAATTGATGCAGCAGTACAGATGAACCGATGTCGAAGCATACGTTCGCTAGCGAAAGAATTTGATGTGTCAATTGGGACAATTCAAAAGGTCGTTCGTAAGAAACTGCAATATCGGAAGGTGTGTTCACAGTGGGTACCACGGATGTTGACCGACCACCAAAAAGAGGAACGCATGGGATGGTGTTTGAACCACTTGCTGCGTTACAGAGTGGATGGTGATGCATTTCTCTTCCGCATAGTGGCAGGCGATGAATCATGGTGTCACCACTTTGAGCTGAGCTGCAAAACAGAGAGCATGCAAAAGAAGCATGCTGGATCACCAAAAACCAACAAATTCAAGTTACAGGTTTCCGCTGGTAAGGTTATGTTGAGCGCATTTTTTGACCATGAAAGGCTATTGTTGGCTGACTTTAAAGAACCTGGTGTCAACATCAACTCTACCCACTACTTGCAAACACTAGACAAGCTGCAAAAAGCCATCAAGAATAAACGACCTGGCATGCTTTCTCGCGGTGTGATTTTGTTGCACACAAAAAAAAATGCTCGTCCGCATGTCGCAAAGATTGTGCAGGAAGCATTATCACGGAAGAAATGGGAAATTCTGCAACTTCCAGCCTATAGTCCGATTTGTCACCATGTGATTTTCATTTATTCGGACCTCTAAAAGAAAACTTTCAAGGGGCAACGATTTCACACAGATACAGACATAATGAACGCGGTAAACACTTGGTTCAGTGAGCAACCGCAATCCTTATTTTTTGTGGACGGCATTCGCCTCCTACATTAGCAATGGGATGCTTGCCTGAATGTCTACGGCGACTTCTTTTGAACCAACCCATGGTGCATGATTCATTCAAAATGAATGCTTTGTTTAATTCTACCACACCTGTTAATGTTTCTTTCATGCTTTTGTAATTAAGCCATTGGAACGGGTTTCAAATTAACGTCCCTAATATTTATGGTTTGATTATTATTTTGTTTTAGTTTTCGGCTGCATTCACATTCCAATTCCAATTCCAATTTTCAAAACGAAAATTCCAAATTCGGCCTCGTTCAACCTGCCTCTTCAGTTATGGTTATTGTTGAGGTCCGTGGTTTTTGTGGGTTCATTCACCCTAATTCTTGTCTTGTGCGTCCTTACGAGTTAGTCCTATCTCGGACTGGTTATGTTGGTTTGTGTCTGTGACGTCAGCTGGGGAATCAGTTGGCGGCTGTCCTTTGTTACCGTCTCTTGTGGTTTCTTTTGTTATTGTAGGCTCCTGGCTCGCCTGGCTTAACTGGTTGCAGTCCTAAAAGGACTTATTATTTGGCATGTTTGTCTCCTTTTTTGTGTATTTTCTTTCATTAGGAGCTTTTCGATGTTTTCATTTTCTCCCTTGCGCCCTTTTTCACTTTCGATTTTGAATTTCTGTTGCATTTCGATTTCTTCCTCTTCGGTCAGCCATGGGATCATCTCTCCGTTTTCTATATAGTATGTGTAGCCGGGTCCATCCTCCCAGTCAGTAATTCTATCTGAGCATTCTACCGGTTGAGGGGATACATAGAGCCTGTTCTTTTGCATAGATGTGAAACTTGGACAATGAGCAGTCAAGCTGAAAAAAACATCTGATGGCTGCAGAAATGTGGTTTCTGAGGAAAATGCAAAAAATACCGTGGACTGACAGAAAAACCAATGACCAAGCACTACAGGAGACAAATGAAAATCGTAATTTGATTAGAGAAATTAGACGTAGACAGTCAACATTTTTTGGACATGTTATGAGAAGAAATGGATTGGAGAACTTATTGGCAACTGGCAAGATCGAAGGGAACAGACCAAGAGGAAGACCGAGAGGAAAATACCTGGATGGCTTTGCCACATGGCATGGACGAGACAGGAACACTGAGCTGATCCACGACTCTGGTGATCGAATGAAAAAATGGCGAGTCATGACCGCCCACGCTTTCCGGCATGTCACATGGTTGATTGATTGATTGATTCTACCGGGCTCCTGAGTTTCTTGGGCTTCTTTTCTCTTTCGTCCCAGCGCCTTGTGAATGCCGGGTGCCTTAGCGCCTCAATCCTTGCCGACTCTCGTAGCTCCTCCAAGGTAGGCCACCGGGCCCTCTCCATGTCGTCATCTCGGTTTTCTTCGGATGTCTGGCGAGATTTTGTTTTCCCCTTGTCGGTCTCGGGCGTCGCGGTCGGGCTGCTGGCTTTAGCTTGCGGTTCAGGCTCGGTATCTTGGTTTTCATCTTGCGGTTTCTCTGTGGTTTCTTGTATGGCTTCTGTTGGTTTGCATTAGAAAAGCTCCATTTCATCTTTCAGCAGCTTTCTCTCCGCTTTGATGGTGCGTAGCATTTCTTCGTTTTCCTTTTTCATTTCGGCCGCTTCTTGCTTGATGTTTTGATGGATCTCCTTTATTTCAGCCAGCAGTTTCTCATTGTCGCTGGCCGGAGTCGGCGTCAGCAGTGCCTTGACTTGTTTTTTCAACTCGCATATCTGCTTTTGCAGTTGATCTCTTTCAGCTTGTGCTAAACCCGTCGCTGTCTCGCCCCTCCGCATTGCTTCCTTGAATGGTGTATTTGTGGTAACTGCGATCTTTAAGGCGTCTTTGTGTCGTTGCAAGTACGGACAGTTCAAGTATCTTGCTCCATGCTTGCCCAGGCAAGCTCCATGCTTGCCCAGGCAGTTGGCGCACTTTCTTTTGTTGTTGGGTACTCGGAAGTCCGTGTCAAGCTTGGCCAGCGGACACTCCTTGAAGACGTAGTGATCGGCGCAGTACCGGCAGATTTCCGTCTTACTGCGGCATGCTGCTCTGCTGTGGCCGGCCCTCTGACATCTGGCACATTTGGTGATCCTAGGGATGAATCTCCCTGGCAGCTGCATTCTCTTGTTGACTGATACTGTGATCGGCATCTCGCTGCCCTCTGTCGTCACCACCGCCAAGGTTGTGGGAATCATGGAATAGGTGAGGAGCCGCTCCGCCTTCATGAATCGGGTGTGGAGATTCTCTTATCCTAGCTGCTTCAGGATGTCTTCGTCAGATAGCTCCATTTGGATACGCTTGTAACCCACTTGATTGTCGATGAGACGGTGTTTCCGACTCTGGTGTCTTTCTCCTCTCTCTGCTTCTCAGTAGGTTTGGCTCTTGTCTGTGGTGGGCTATCGATCTTCTCCCTCGTGGTAACTTCAGTAATAGCTGTAGTTTCAAGTTCTTTGATGCAGCTAGCAGGCAGGCTCTCCACGTTCTTCTTCTTGTCGGCTCCAACGCTGCACATCTTGGTTGCCACGTGTCTTTTGGTGTTCTTGCCACGTGCCATTTCCCACGTATCAGGCGTCTTGACTTGTTCAGATGACTTGTCTTGATAGCGCTCGCAGTGGGAATGATGGGCAAAAAATAGGCCTTCACATTTTAATTGTTCAAACTCTATCAAAACAAATGGCTAGGATAGCAGACGGTATCGCCATCATACAAGTTGTTGTTGTTTTTTTTTTTTTCGCTTTGAATTCGAGCGAAATACACACACATGCCACTGGTACTAATATTGAGTAGGCTGGACTGATTTTGCGTGGGGGATAGTTCTCCCCATTTTACTTGTCCCTAACCATCAGGAGAACCCTCTCCGACTTATGAGGAGGTATCATATGGCATATCGTATCATTTTAATATCACTTCACGGAACGTTATTTTAACAGATTACAACAAATCACACGTAGGGCAGACTAGGCATTAAGTCTTCGTCGGCATGGAAGCTCCCAGAGGCGGACAGTTAGAGTATTAGTTTGCTGGTCAGGCAGCTTCTGCTGCTTGTCTTGTTCCAGATGTATTGGTATTTCGTTTCCTCTGGAGTAAACTAGGCCGGTCCAAAGAGGGCTCATGCTGCTCGGACAACACATGATCTCTAAATTCAGTCCAGGCTTTGTGCTATGGAGAGGTATAACTCCATTTTACAAACTATCGCCTATCAAGACGGCAAGGTGCCAGTGGTGATGTTTCACATTACTTGTAATCATATCACCTAATATCAGACCAAATTATTCCGCCGTCATGTGAGTGATATGGAGCAGACGCTGACGACCATGACTCTTCAATCATTTTGCCTTTCTAGCCATTAGTCATTAATCGCGGTTCCAACTTCACAGCAACGGGTCGTCCCTATTATTCACCGTTCCTGTGATAGTGAATATCACACAAAATGCTCCTCACTGCCCCATGCGAAAAGTGGAACAAACAGGACTCTCGACAAACCAACAGCCCGCCCAGGTACACGATGCATAACGCCGCTGCCATAATGCCAACACAAATTTCCTCCACAGTTGATCGTCGATGGAAGCGGCAGTCACTAGAAAGCCAGCAGCCACACATTACTGGATAAGGCAATTCAGTCAGTTCTGCGACAAGGCAACCGCCATTATTCCGAACATGCAGTTCACGCTACAAACAACCGCGGACATATGTAATGAAGCTGGTATTGCTTAAATCATCATTTATTGCCTTGATGTTTCAGCTTTCAGCATACGCCTTTTAATGTTTTCCTCTGTCTCTTTTTCCCAGTATTTTCCAGAAACAAGTAATTTCTATTCTCAGTCGCTTTCCTTGATATACTCAACACATTTCATTTTTGTGGTTTTGATGAACGGTGGGAGTCTGTGACTGATCACGACGTTCTCAACATTCGTGCGTGAAAACCAAGATGTTCAAATTGGATAACCAGCCTGATTGTCCAGACGGACACTTGACCTCACATTGATAGCTAAATTAAGTCATTTTAAATTAATTAAATTAAATTAAATTAATTAGACTAAATTAGTTATATATGTCGTAGACATTAATAGGCCATTCCTAATACTAAGATAGTTAGAATTTGTAGCAGATAGCAGATCAACGATTGTACATTTTCGTTAAAGGGTAAAAACTAAAATTGTTTTCAGAAAGTGGCGCTTGTCGTCATGGATCTGTCAAATGAGCAGTTGTCACATATTTGTCAAATGGGCGCTTGTCACAGATCTGTCAAGTGACGTATCAAAAGTGTAACACTAAGTCTAGAATTTTCTCTTTAAGAATCTATGGGAACCGTGGCGAAGTAAACTAGTAAAACATGAGGGAAAAAATCACAATGTTCCACATTTAAAAATGCGAACCTGAGGCTGAAGACTAAACATAACATTCTTGCGAACACACCTATATATTCGGTCTAGCGGCTCGTTTGATACACGCGCGCTAAAGTGGTGGTCAATGCGTGCGAGCTTTCATACACTGAATTAAGCCTGGTGTTTTATAAGCACGTGTATAGAAACACAAATTTATAAGCACACGCATATACAGGTACACTCATATACATGTAAACGCATATACAGGCATACGCGTATACATTTACCCCCATGTACAGGTATACGCATATGCAAACACCAGCCATGTGCTTTTACTACACGCTCACCTACATTAATAAAATGTTATAAATTACACCTGCACACATCTCTCTCTCTCTCTCTCTCTCGCTCTCTCTCTCTCTCTCACACACACACTCTCTCTCTCTCTCTCTCTCTCTCTCTCTCTCTCTCTCTCTCTCTCTCTCTCTCCCTCCCTCTCTTTCTCTCTCGGATGTTTTCTTCTACAAGTGCTCTATCGTGATTGGCTTTCTCCAATTGCTATCACGAAAACAGCACGAAGAAAAAACACATTTCACACGCAGGAAATACTGTTTATGTTTCTCATAGAAAATACGTAACTGTCCCAGCCCTGAAAGCAAACCCCCACGATTGATTAAGAAGAAAAACAGAAGCGAATTTTCAAGCCATCTTGGTTATCAGGATATCTCGTGTGACACCAGAAATATAACCAATAACCTGATAACTTGAAATTATATTACGTTGGATTATAAATCTCATAATCTGATGGAAATATATGATATAGTCGTATATTCAACTAGTTTTTAAGCACTTTGGCGATGTGTAAGCTTTCATCGTGCACTTTACAAGCAGTTTTAGATAGAAACTATAAAAATCGGTGACACTTGGAGATTTAGATGTTATGAGATATATTCACCTGACACTTACAGCAATAACAGGAGCAGCGGAAAGGAATGATATTTACCCACACATCTCGGCTTGTATATGGTAAAGAGGTAGTGTGTCAAGCTTTCTTATTTTTCCTGATCTTTATCTCTCATTGAAGCATAGGCACTTAAGAAACACACACCAAGCTGTCATTTCCTTTGGTAACTCCTGCATCTCTACCCATAATATCACCATATTAATAATCTCTTTTTTTATCAATTCTCTATAGTTAGTCGCGGTTTCACTTCTAGGCACCTGGTCGCCCCATTATGCTCCTTTCCTGTGCCAGGGAATATCACACAAAATGCTCCTCACTGCCCCATGTAAAAATTTGAACAGACAGGAGTCTCGACAACCAACAGCCCGCACTTCTAATTATCTATTAATTCTCTATAACCTACCATGCATGTCGTGTGTTACTAAGGCCCATTCTGGCTGTGTTTAGTTCTGCCTCTATATCATGTGCTATGTGGTCTCCTGAGTCAGATCTTTCTAGTGTACTATCATCGTGTTTTCTCCGTGTGTGTCCTATACAGCGCCAGCATCTGTTATCCATCTCTTGATTCTCTGGAATCTGTCTAGTTCACGCCCCACGTCCCGCATTAGTGATTCTGTCATAACATGTTAATCCTTCTACGCAGACACCAATTAATGAATGTTTGTAGTTATTAGTAATTTGTTTAAGCCATTAAGCATGTTTTAATCAATGCAGAACTACTGATTTAGTAAACAATAAAAAACAATTTACACGTTTTAGGAGCTCTGGGCATATGCTGGGATTCAGTGAAACGTTCCTTTACAGGCATGAATTTAACTATATACTAAAAGTTTACCGTCTATTTATGTGGGGAGAAACGATTTCCTGCGCTATTTTGCTCGAAACGCTCGACATTTGACAGTGCCTAATTGCCATCATATATCTAAAAGATGGGCATATGCTGGGATCGGATGCAAAGTCCCTTAAAGGGCATGCAATTAACTATATACAGTAAGTTTACCGTCAATTTATGTGGGGAGAAACGATCTCGAAACGCATATCATTATATACGATTTGATGGTGCCATAATTACCATCACATCTACCGTGCGAGATCCTGTATCCACCCACTTCAGATAAAAGCAGAGCTAATGCGGCGTCATGTAACTAGCTCTTGATGAAGTCAAAGATAGTGGTTTGCACTATAAACGGGCTATAAAACATCAGTCTCATGGTGTCCTCACTTTTAAACATCAGGCTGGTACGCCTGATTTTTGTTAGATTAAATTCAGTAATGTAGTATCGGTTTGGTTGGGTGAAGTACAGCCGATATGTGAAAGGTATAAACTCTTATTTATGTTTGGTGTTATTGTTCTTGTATTTCTATCTGTTTTGCTGCTACTTCTCCTTCTTTTTCGCCTACTAATTCTTCTTCCTCTACTTCTTCTTTGTTGCTGGTTCTTTCTCTCCGCCTCCTCCTAATCTCATCCTCCTACTACCATCCCCCTCCTGTTTGTTGTTGTTGTTGTTGGTAATGGGGGAAATGTTTCTGTTATTATTACGTATTCACTGAGCAATACTCCAGTCTGTATTAACTATTTTACACCTATATCAACCCACACGCATTCCCCGTTTCTTCTCTTTATCTCATGCATGTGCACTTGGCATATTTAATTCGTTCAGATTAACCTAGCCATCTGACTTTAATTTCAGCGGCATAGTTAAACAAGTTCTGAAACTGTACTTGACGTTAACTATACCGTTAAGGAATGCAAGAGAATGGTTAAGTTATAGTTTAGAGTGTTGAAGGGCTGTGAAGTGATAAACGTAATGATCAAGGGAATTGGTGAACATTCATATACACTAGGTTATGACATTATGAGACGGGGTTTATATATTGTTACAATACTAGGTCATCATGGAGGAATGATGATTATAAACCAAACTGGTCACTTCACCTCAAAGTGTTATGCAAGTGCGGCGAGTTATTTAGTTTTGTAATTTGGGTGCGATAATTTATTGAATACCAACCTGGTCGGGAATTTGTGAGATATAATTTATGTAACAGGCCTCAATCCTTTGCTGAAAACTTACTTTGTTTATGTTACTCGCTACAATCTTGTGTTGAAAACTTGACAAGTTTGGTGATCTTACTCGCTACAATCTCTTGTTGAAAACTTACCTAATTTGTTTATGTTACTCGCTACAATCTCTTGTTGAAAACTTACCTAATTTATTTATGTTACTCGCTACAATCTTGTGTTGAAAGTTTGCCCAGTTTGATGATGTAACTCACTACAATCTGTTATTGAAAATGTACTTAGTTTTCAATGTTACTCGACACAATCTTATGTTGAAAACTTACTTGTTTATGTTTAAGGTTTTAAAACACAAGATGTTCGACTTCATTGCACCGGGTTTTATCCCATATGATTCGGTCTCTTTCTGCACAGTGATCTGCTGAACGCATCGCACAAAGCACGAACTCCGTAGCTCCAGCGATGACCCCCAGGATCCTCCGAGAAAACTGCAATCGTGAACCAAACGACGTAGGCCGGAATCGAACCCACAATCTTTGGAGCGCGTAACCTCTACGCCAAGGAGACTCCTTTCTTCCCAGGATATTACATGGTGGCCACTGTAGGCAGGGTCGACCTGGGAGCTCAATCTAAATCTTTAACAAATCTTCCTTGATGGGAATTCTAACACATGACAACGGGACCGGCAGGCTGGTGTGCTTGCAGCTATCCCACTACAGCGCTCTGCAAGTATCTAAGGTACAGACATTCAAATGGGCAGATATGAGGTCAGTATAGGGCCGTCTGTATGATGATAACATAGCAAGCTCTGAGTACATTCACGTCAGCAGCATCAATGGCTTTTATTATTTTAATGTGTTCTTTGTCTTATAGTCCGTGTCTTGTGGTATTAGTGATCACGACTTCCCACAGCCCTCTGTCTAGTATGCTGCCAATCTTTTATTACACTGCAGTAGGGGTAAGATGACGCAGATAGTATAGTGTATAGCTTATCTTAATGTAATATTGTGTGTAACTAGCATGCCAACTAGCGTGCTACCAACTAAGCTACAAAATCTCCCATACATTATTTAATATTTATTATTACTTACATTACTCGTTTGAGAATGTTTAGCAAAAACATCTTATCTTTATTTAGAACCTGAAGTTTTGAAGCTGGCCATCAACATCTCATCAATGACCTACCAACGGAACTCTGACCGCGTGCTGGTCAACGTCACCTGGTCGCGGCTGTTCAACCTGTCATCAGAGACCTACAACGTCACCACTTACATGGAAGGCCGGAACCTGATCGTCTCACGACAGGTGACGTCACACCCCTATATCGCGCTGTCGCTGGAACCAAACACACAGTATTACATTAAGGTAAGCGATACATTATTTCTCTCAGCCTCACCATGACCCCTACTGTAAGACATTGTTGTGATGCGACGTTAGCATTCTTTCTATGTCTTTCCTATTCGACGCTGATGTGTTAAGGTTCCCTAGGATTATTTAATTAAACTAAGATGACCTGAACGTATATGTAAGAGTTAGCATTCTTAATCTTTCAAAGAATTCACTACCTACCAACCATCCAACCAACCAACCAACCAACCAACCAACCAACCAACCAACCAACTAACTATCCAACCAATAACCCAACCAAAACAACCAATCAACAAACCAACAGACAGAAGAATTAACACTCAGTCTTTCAGAGAAGTCACAAACAACCAACCAAGCTACTTAAGAGTCAATATTCAAATTATTTAAGAGGATGCGCAGAAAACAAACCAACCAAGCTTACCAGGTTTGCTAATTTCAAAGGAAATTTGTTTGAACCTTTTCTCTACTAAGCTGTACTACTCATGTCACTCTTGCGACATAAATATGTTTTTTTCTTTTTTTTTTTTTTTTTTGCATATCATTTTCAGGACATCGCTGTCCAAACCAGCATTTTAACGCTGTCGTTGATTTCTTGGCAAGATTACGCTCAGTAGTTTGCCATTGCTTTCTGAGCGGCCGGCTCACTTATCTCGTAAGTTACCAACGCGGCGAGAACCGCTTCCAATTCTCGCGCGCTGCGTTACCCTAAGTGGATAAATAAAAATAAAACATAAATATACATAAGTTAAATTGAAGCAACGAGTGGATAGGGGAGAATTTAGAACCGACAAGTTAACGCCGAAGCGACCTGCGAATAGTAGAGAGTGTAGGATACAAAAATTAAAGCTGTAGCGACCCACGGATAGTGGAGTGTTTAGGATACACAAGTTAAAGCTGAAGCAACCAGCGGATATCGGGGAGTTTAGGATATACAAGTTAAAGCTGAAGCGACCAGTAGATAGTCGGGAGTTTAGGATACACAAGTTAACGCTAAAACGATTAGTGGAGAGTTTAGAATACAGGAATTAATTACACATCACTTTATCCTGGCTGTAATTCCCGGTTAAGAAGGAATTGTTATCAACCTTAGATAAAACAGAAATAATTGTTCACGTGAACAATGCGTAATGACTGGTTGCACCTGCAGCCTTTATTTTCTGTTCCTCACAAAGACACTCCCGCCTTGTACCACTAATGGTAGTAATGACGCTAGATCAGTGATTCTCAACCTTTCTTTGGCCCATACACTCCTTCACCATATATTCAGATTGTCATTCCCCCCGTTCGTAATACCTCCCTACAAACTCCCCTACTCCCCAATCCCTACACATTATAAATAAAAATGGAATCTAAATTTAATAACATATACTAGAACAAGTCTAGGCGTCCACATATCACGTGATGTGCGGGTCATCTTACGTTATAAAATGAATTTCAGAAGGGCGAGATGTACAGACCTGTAAAGTATGGAGTGAAAAACAGTGTCCTGTAATTGGTTCTTGTATTAAAGTAAACTTGAATTAATCTTCAATTCCCCCCCCCCCCCTTTCCGGGAAACCCTAAAATCTCTCCCTCTCCTCTTTCCGGGGGAAGGAGGGGGGGGGGGGGGGGGGATTCCCCACTGGTTGAGAACCACTGCGCTAGATAGTTTCTTTCTATTATTTTTCAAGCCAAAGCTTACATGTCCGTGCACACGATAAAGCTAACCCCTGTGCTGGAATATATGTGCCCGAGGAGGATCGTGACTAAAGGTCTGAATGATGTGGGTGATACATGTAGCGATATCATTATGTAACCACTGTAAAACAAATGTACAGGAACGAACCAACGAACTGTGTTTTTAAAGGGATTAAGAACTGGGCACGCAGGCCCGTCTAACATGCTGTCCTTATGTTACTCTTTCATACATTATTTCATCCATACATCACTTATGAGGCTTAATGAGAACAATATCAAAATATGCATTATAATGGCATGAGAAATGTGAAAAAATCAATACTACATGACTCTCTAATATTAATTATTGATGTGGCAATTATTATTAGCAATGGGTAATATACTGTACTACCAATAGGGGACTGACTGTTATACGAGGTTATTATTATTATTATTATTATTATTATTATTATTAAAAGGGGGGGGGGGGGTATTCTGTACTGAGATAGTGTTCAAATAGTTTGCGATTATATGTATTGAGTTTGGTGGTGTCCTTGATTTCTTGTGGAAGATTGTCCCATAGCTGAGCTGTGAGGTACACTAAGCTCAGGAAATAAAATAATTGGCAAGAATAAAACTATCAGCAACTGATTATCACACAAGATGAGGTGTGTTGAAAGTCGTATAGTGAGAAAGTAGGTCTGGAAATAAAACAACTATCAGCAGTTACATGCTGTGACAAATCAACTGTAGTTTACAATGGCCGACCTTTGTTCCGAGATTTGAAGCCCTAGTGATGAGTGCCCTTGGAAAGAGTGATATTCAAGATCTTTGCTGAACTGAAAAGCGAGATGCTATTTTAACAATAAATATAATCTGTCTTCAGTTGTCTTCTGCCTAGCTAAGATAGTATGCCCGCCTTCTCACTCCCATAGATCAGTTATAACCATATAATTGAGACTGATGAGTCGATGCGACCCTGTCGCAGGTAACTAGTTCTGTATCCCTGACCTTTGACTTAGTAACTGGCTTCCAGGTTTCAAAATAAATGTTTATGTAATGTGTAAGTAGTGGTTATTACAGACAATAAGTGTATACCCAAAATACAACATCAAAATGAATGGAACCATCTAGAACAAGTCAATGTATTTACGCATTTGGGTACTTTAATAACAACAGATGGACGATGTGTTAAGAAAGTTATATGTAGAATAGCCCAAGAGAGGGCAGCATTAATCAAGAACATATTCACTGAAATGTATCTTTGTCCACGGAGGCGATGAAAAGAGTTCTTATGAGCTACACTGAGGCAGTTCTGATGTCCGGAAGAGACCATGGACGATTGGTAGACAAGAGGGGAATTATTTGGAAGCTGCAGAGTTGTGGTTTTAGAAAAGGATGATGAAAACACTGTAGACGCATAGAAAGAGCAATGCCAATATATTGAAAGAAGTTAACTCCCAAAGAGAACTGGTAACTCGCATCAGAAAAGGACAACCCCCATTCTTTGTGGATGTCACATGAAGGTAAAAGCTCGAGTATATTGTCACAGCGGAAAAACTGGAGGGGATGCAAGGCAAGTGGAGACCAAGAGAGAAGATGCTAGACAGTCTGATATCTTGGCATGGAGGAACAGCAGTATAAGAATTGATTGACAGCACAAGAGACAGGGGGATCTGGAAAGACGTAATCATTAACGTGGTTGTGGCCTTGTGGGAGCACGTGTACACCTCGGAGGAGCAAATGGATCACCATGGTCTGGCAAGAATGAGGCAGCGAGGAGTGACGAGGAGATCTGGCCGACGCTCGTCGCTCAGAGGAACGGCGAGACGGACATATAATCATATTGCTACTGGAACTATTGGTGTTGGAACTCTTCGCTGGCTGCTGAGGATGGGGACGGAGCGCTTATGGAATGCCCCGAATGCTGTGATGTCGGTTCCTAAATCAATCAATCAATCAATCATTAACACCACAAGATGCGGACTATAAAAAACGAAGCACATTACAAATAATAAAAGCTATTGATGCTGCCCGAGAAGATAATTGATTGAGGAAATTAATGACATTGCACAATCACACGGAATGACACTATCCAATGCCACCCATTGGGCGCTGCAGCGCCAATTATTCCTCCCCACGACGCTTGAAGGTAAAAGTGGAAATTGATGATGATGATGCAAATTTTAGAGCTGACGTGAATGTACTCAGAGCTTGTCATGGTGTCATCAAACAGACGGTCCTATACTGACTTCATATCTGCCATACTGAATGTATCTGCTGTAGATACTCTTAGAGCGTTGAAATGGTAGAGTCTTTCATTTCCAACTTGCTATAATCAGCTTTGTTATTATACCTTCGGTGGTAAAGGGATGCCCTCCCGACCAGTAGTTCCTAGTGTCGATAAAGCCTTTATTACATATTCTGCTGCAGTCAAGATTTGTGTTTCCCCCTCTACGTTAATTGCGATTCAGGCCCTGTATAGTCAAGATAGTCCAAGGCGGACGAGCCATTGACAAGGCAGATATTATGAAAGCTCTACGAGAAGTAAGTCGTTTACGAGAACCAAGTGATGACTATGAATCTACAACCATGGTCAGGCTGCGAGAACAGCGAGTTAAAAGAGATGTGGCTAAACAAGAACACTACGCAGGAAGCCAAAGAAGATTAATAAACCAACACAGAACTGGTGTCGTGAGCGGCTACACGCTGCGGAATGTGCTGAGGAGGGGATCCGAGCACTTATGGACTGAATGGTTCGATGTGCAATGAGGATGATCTGTCGACTAACTAACTAACTAACTAACAGTCAAGATCTGTATTTTTCCTTTCGTTAATTACATCGACTGAGGCCCTGTATAATCAAGATATGTATTTCCCTCTTCGTCAGTTACGTGACTTGACGCCCTGTATAGTCAAGATCTGTATTTCCCCCTTCGTTAATTACGTGAATTTAGGCCATGTTTAGTGAAGAAATGTAGTTTCCCCTTCGTTAATTACGTTGATTGAGGCCCCTCTGTATAGTCAAGGTCTTTATTCTCCCCTTCGTTAATTACATGGATTCAGACACTGTATGGTCAAGATCTGTTTTTCCCCCATCGTTAATTGCGTGGATTGAGGCCTATAAGTTCTAGATCTATATTACTCCCGTGTTAAATTCGTAGAGAGCTGGCGCTGTGTATGTGTGTCCTCAAGATCTAACAATACATTTTTTTATGTCATCATATACTGTAATATTCTGCCGCCATCAGGATATGCCTTATCCTGTATCAACTGGAGATTTATCTATGAAAGTGATGGTGGCGGCGGGTAATGATTAAAGTTCTTGTTCACATGCATAACATTTGGCCATGGCACCATATACTCAAGATACATTAATGGCTTGAGTCCACGATTTATTGACTATGCAATGTGATGTAGTTAAACTTAAGCTTCCTTATTCACATATTTGTCACACATTGATCGGCGTTTGTGGCCTAGGGGTTAGGCGACACAATTCCCAAATATTTCTGGTCAAGGGTTCGAAATTGGCAGCTTGCGATCCGGAATCACATCGTTTCGCATTAATTAATGGACATTGTGCAGTTCGCGATCCAGAATCACATCGTTTCGCATTAATAAATGAGCATTGTGTGTGCAGTTCGCAATCCGGAATCACATCCTGTCGCATTAATTAATGGACATTGTTTTTGCAGTTCACAATCCGTAAACACACCGTGTTGCATTAATTAATGGTGGGATTTTTTTTTCTGTCGGAGGCAAAAAGAAAATCCTAACCTGCACAGTTCGCGGCGACTGCACTAACCAGGCAGCCTTAATTCTTCAGGTTCAAAGACCCCTCTGCCATACACCGCAAGGTACTATATTGGTAGTAAATGACAGTTTTTGCAGTTCACAATCCGGAATCACATCACGTCGCATTAATTAATGGACATTTTATTTTGCTGTTCTCGATACGGAATCACACAGTGTTGCATTAATTAATGGACATTGTTTTTGCAGTTCTCGATCCGGAATCACATCGTGTTTCATTCATTAATGGGCATTGATTTTTCAGTTCACAATCCGGAATCACATCGTGTTGCTTTAATTAATGGGCATTGTTTTTGCAGTTCACAATCCAGAATCACATCGTGTTGCATTAATTAATGGATATTATTTTTGCAGTTCACAATTCGGAATCACATCGTGTCGCATTAGTTAATGGACATTGTTTTTGCAGTCTGCGAGCCTTAATCACATCGTGTCGCATCAATTAATGGGCATTATTTTTGCAGCTCACGAGCCAGAATCACATCGTCTCACATTAATTAATGGACTTTGTTTTTGCAGTTTGCGATCGGGAATCACACCGTGTCCCATTAATTAATGGACATTGTTTTCGCAGTTGGCGATCCGGAATCACATCGTGCAGCATTAATTAATGGACATTGTTTGTGCAGTTCACAATCCGGAATCACATCGTGCAGCATTAATTAATGGACATTGTTTGTGCAGTTCACAATCCGGAATCACATCGTGCAGCATTAATTAATGGACATTGTTTGTGCAGTTCACAATCCGGAATCACATCGTGCAGCATTAATTAATGGACATTGTTTGTGCAGTTCACAATCCGGAATCACATCGTGCAGCATTAATTAATGGACATTGTTTGTGCAGTTCACAATCCGGAATCACATCGTGCAGCATTAATTAATGGACATTGTTTATGCAGTTCACAATCCGGAATCACATTGTGTCACATTAATTAATGGACATTGTTGTTGCAGTTCGCTATCTGGAATCACATCGTGTCGCATTAATTAATGGACATTGTTTGTGCAGTTCACAATCCGGAATCACATTGTGTCACATTAATTAATGGACATTGTTGTTGCAGTTCGCTATCTGGAATCACATCGTGTCGCATTAATTAATGGACATTGTTGTTGCAGTTCGCTATCTGGAATCACATTAATTAATGGACATTGTTGTTGCAGTTCGCTATCTGGAATCACATCGTGTCGCATTAATTAATGGACATTGTTGTTGCAGTTCGCTATCTGGAATCACATTAATTAATGGACATTGTTGTTGCAGTTCGCTATCTGGAATCACATCGTGTCGCATTAATTAATGGACATTGTTGTTGCAGTTCGCTATCTGGAATCACATTAATTTATGGACATTGTTGTTGCAGTTCGCTATCTGGAATCACATTAATTAATGGACATTGTTGTTGCAGTTCGCTATCTGGAATAACATTAATTAATGGACATTGTTGTTGCAGTTCGCTATCTGGAATCACATTAATTTATGGACATTGTTGTTGCAGTTCGCTATCTGGAATCACATCGTGTCGCATTAATTAATGGACATTGTTGTTTGCAGTTCGCTATCTGAAATCACATTAATTAATGGACATTGTTGTTGCAGTTCGCTATCTGGAATCACATTAATTAATGGACATTGTTTGTGCAGTTCACAATCCAGAATCACATTGTGTCGCATTAATTAATGGACATTGTTGTTGCAGTTCGCTATCTGGAATCACATCGTGTCGCATTAATTAATGGACTTTGTTGTTGCAGTTCGCTATCTGGAATCACATTAGTTAATGGACATTGTTGTTGCAGTTCGCTATCTGGAATCACATTAATTAATGGACATTGTTGTTGCAGTTCGCTATCTGGAATCACATCGTGTCGCATTAATTAATGGACATTGTTGTTGCAGTTCGCTATCTGGAATCACATTAATTAATGGACATTGTTGTTGCAGTTCGCTATCTGGAATCACATCGTGTCGCATTAATTAATGGACATTGTTGTTGCAGTTCGCTATCTGGAATCACATTAATTAATGGACATTGTTGTTGCAGTTCGCTATCTGGAATCACATCGTGTCGCATTAATTAATGGACATTGTTGTTGCAGTTCGCTATCTGGAATCAAATTAATTAATGGACATTGTTGTTGCAGTTCGCTATCTGGAATCACATCGTGTCGCATTAATTAATGGACATTGTTGTTGCAGTTCGCTATCTGGAATCACATTAATTAATGGACATTGTTGTTGCAGTTCGCTATCTGGAATCACATCGTGTCGCATTAATTAATGGACATTGTTGTTGCAGTTCGCTATCTGGAATCACATTAATTAATGGACATTGTTGTTGCAGTTCGCTATCTGGAATAACATTAATTAATGGACATTGTTGTTGCAGTTTGCTATCTGGAATCACATTAATTTATGGACATTGTTGTTGCAGTTCGCTATCTGGAATCACATCGTGTCGCATTAATTAATGGACATTGTTGTTGCAGTTCGCTATCTGGAATCACATTAATTAATGGACATTGTTGTTGCAGTTCGCTATCTGGAATCACATCGTGTCGCATTAATTAATGGACATTGTTGTTGCAGTTCGCTATCTGGAATCACATTAATTAATGGACATTGTTGTTGCAGTTCGCTATCTGGAATCACATCGTGTCGCATTAATTAATGGACATTGTTGTTGCAGTTCGCTATCTGGAATCACATTAATTTATGGACATTGTTGTTGCAGTTCGCTATCTGGAATCACATCGTGTCGCATTAATTAATGGACATTGTTGTTTGCAGTTCGCTATCTGGAATCACATTAATTAATGGACATTGTTGTTGCAGTTCGCTATCTGGAATCACATTAATTAATGGACATTGTTGTTGCAGTTCGCTATCTGGAATCACATTAATTAATGGACATTGTTGTTGCAGTTCGCTATCTGGAATCTACATCGTGTCGCATTAATTAATGGACATTGTTGTTGCAGTTCGCTATTGGAATCACATTAATTTATGGACATTGTTGTTGCAGTTCGCTATCTGGAATCACATCGTGTCGCATTAATTAATGGGCATTGTTGTTTGCAGTTCGATATCTGGAATCACATCGTGTCGCATTAATTAATGGACATTGTTGTTGCAGTTCGCTATCTGGAATCACATTAATTTATGGACATTGTTGTTTCAGTTCGCTATCTGGAATCACATCGTGTCGCATTAATTAATGGACATTGTTGTTGCAGTTCGCTATCTGGAATCACATTAATTAATGGACATTGTTGTTGCAGTTCGCTATCTGGAATCACATTAATTAATGGACATTGTTTTTACGTTCGCTCGCTTTTGAACTCGAGCGTAGTCCATACACGTGCTACTACTTCTAGTGCACTTGGACTGATTTTTGAGTGTGGATTAGCTCTCTATATTACCAGTGTCCCTCGCCATCAGGCGAACACACTCCGACTTAAGAGGTTCTTGTAATTTACGTCCTCACGTCAAGGATGAGAAGTCATTTTAGCGTTGGTCGTTCAGAAAACAACGGAAGCTAAAATCAATATCGCATGTTCTTTACAGTACGTTGCGATCAAGCCCTGGATGATTGTCTATTACATTTTACTTTCAGTAGTTTGCCATTGCTTTCTGAACAAGAAGCTAACCTTGAAATCCAGATGACCGATGTGTGGAATGAGTGAAACATTCCCAAGTAAATCGTAAATCATCAACACCCAATAAATTCTGAGCTTGATTGAGGAAGTTTCTATCAGTTGCTTCCCTGGCGTAATAAACAAGAACCTATGATAGTTGCTTGTTATTTGATGTTTTCTTTATGACTTCATGAGCGGTAATAGCTAGTAATCAATTGTTTAGTCTAGAAGATTGAAAGTTTAAGCGCTTCTATGCTTTCATCATTGCTTTGTAAGTCAGTTATTCAGTAGCATGTCCTTTATTACTTATCCTACTTATTCAGTAGCATAGTCATTTATTCAGTAGCATGACTTTTGCAGAACCTCGCTCCCATAACTTCTTGATCATAATCAAGATGTCCCGCGTTGGATACATGTGTGTGCGCGTCTGTATCTCTCCCTGACTGCCTATACACACACACACAAACACACACACACACAGAGAGGAGAGAGAGAGGAAGGAGAGAGAGAGAGAGAGGAAGGAGAGAGAGAGAGAGAGAGAAACAAATTAGGAAGAACATAGTAGGTAGTGGGTCGGCATCCCTGGCCTAGGAGTTAACGAGTTTCTCCTTAATCGTTTTTGCGTGTGGATTAACTTTCCCTTTTACCAGTGTCCTCGCCATCAGAAGAACCCACTGCGACTACAGAGGTACTTGTAATTTACGTTCCAAAGTCAAGAACAAGATCCTGAACAAGTCCAACTGACCGGTGTATGGATTGAACCCGCTACCTCTGCTTCAGTCCACCGGATGTTTAAGAACAAGCGCTCTTAATTATTCGGCCATGCTGACCTCCTGTCAGTAGATAGATCCTTCTACTTCGTCTGCGTTCATCCGAGGTGGTTTCTGACGTAGTTGCGTTGTGCCCGGTTATGCGCCTGTAGGCCGACACATCCGACTTCGGTGGGCGTTTGCTGACCGGGTTATCCTTCGCGGGTTGTAGATAGATCCATAACACCAGGATATAGATAGTTGTGACGTAAACCATATGCTACAAGAAGAAGATTATGATAATGATGATGATAATGATGAGATGTTGATGATGATGATGATGATGATGATGATGATGATGATGATGATGAAATAGTCGAATTCTCTCATTGTCTTCGTCTCTTTCTTGTTGGGGCGTTTTCTGTCAGCCTAACTGCATATTTGTGTGTCTCTGTCTGAACGATATTCTGTCAGCCTGTCTGTTTGTCTGTCTCTTATCTTTGTTTCCATCTGCCTGTCCGAGCATTATTCTGTCAGCCTAACTGCCTACCTGCCTGTCTTATAAAATAACTACGCGTTCACTACCTTCTCCCTTCCAAAATTCACAGGCGGTAAACACTAACCACCTAAGCTGACGTTCACATAAACTAAAAATAAATGGTGAAAGTATTGCATCGGCTGCAAAAGTCACAACTAACTTAACTTGTGGCTCACAAATGTGCCTAGCCTGCAATGCGGTGTAGCCAGCATGAAATAAAATCGCTTTCTATAGATAAGTTTAACAGTCTTATCCTAGAACTCTCCCATAAATTAAAATACCATTATAAAAAGGCCAGCCAAAAATCGGAAACTCTGGAAGCGTCAAAGATAAGAAGGCGATAACCCACCTTTGCCATAAAAATAACAAGCTAGATAAAGTTCGAAAATCGTGTGTGAAAATAGATGATAGCAAGTGTAGTAGTGTAGGCGGTTGGAGGAGAAGGGACGCAAAAATACCTCTACGTTTCATCTTTCCAACGTTATCTGTCTGTGCTTTCATGTAGCTGGCTTTTCTTATCTCTCTTTTGCATCATAGTTGGGAGGAATCAGTCGCTGTCAGCTTCGGTTGAAGCTTAGAGAAAGCTGTGGAAAGTGACTTTATTTTATATTACGCAAGTAATTTCCTCAAACTACTGAACGCAAACTTGCCAAGAGATAACAAACAGCTCTTCCTCCCCCCCCCTTTCCCGCCACCCTCAAATGCTGGAATTGACTGTGACGTCCTGTAAAAAGGACATGCAACTAAATTTTAAAAAATTCCCTCGGTTTTTGACCTGTTGTCGGTATGTCCGTCAGTCCGTCTGCCTGCCTGCCTGCCTGCCTGTCTGCCTGTCTGCCTGTCTGTCTGTCTGTCTGTCTGTATGTCTGTCTGTCTGTGCCTGCTTGCCTGGCTACCTGTCTGCCTCTAATCTAATTAATTATTAGTCTGTTTGTCTCTCGTCTATCAGTCTATCTGTGTTTGCATGCCTGCCAGTCTAATCTAATATATACTACTCTAATCTAGTCCAGACGCCTGTCTGCGTGTCATCTAATATAACCTAATCTAACCCTCACCCACATAATGTTGCACTTTCTGCCTTACTGCCCAGTGTTATTGATTGGTTTCCGTGGTCTATATCTAATTACTTTGTTAAAAAACGTAGCATCAAAATTTCACATCACTTACCCCCCCCCCCCTACCCCCCCCCCCCCCCCACCCACCCACCAATTAAACTCTAAGATTTCAAGGTACAGCTCACTATTGAGATGCCAGCGCTTTTCATGGCCACTGTATCAGGATCTAGCCAAGAAATAATTCTTCCTTATCTTCTCTCGTGTGTACTTCAACTTGGTTCTCCATTTGCCTTACCTTAGAAGACGTGACCTTCCAGTGTCTGTGCGTAGGGCTGTTCCAGTATGTGTAGGTCTGTTCCAGTGTGTGAAAGGCTGTTCCAGTATGTGCAGGACTATTCCAGTATGTGTAGGGCTGTTCCAGTATGTGTAGTGCTGTTCCAGTATGTACAGGGCTGTTCCAGTATGCGCATAGCTGTTCCAGTATGCGCATAGCTGTTCCAGTACGTGTAAGGCTGTTCCAGTATGTGTATGGCTGTTTCAATATGTGCAGGGCTGTTCCAGTATGTGTATGGATGTTCCAATATGTGCAGGTCTGTTCCAGTATGTGCAGGACTATCCCAGTATGTGTAATACTGTTCCAGTATGTGTAGGGCTCTTCCAGTATGTGTAGGACTGTTCCAGTATCTGTAGGGCTGTTCCAGTAGCTGTAGGGCTGTTCCAGTATGTGTAGGTCTGTTCCAGTATGTGTTGTGTACTGTACCCGTATGTTTAGTGCTGTTCCTGTATGTGTAGGGCTGTTCCAGTGTGTGTGTGTGTGTGTGTGCTGTTCCAGTGTGTGTGTGCTGTTCCAGTATGTGTATGACTGTTCCAGTATGTGTAGGGCTGTTCCAGTGTGTTTTTTCTGTTCCAGTGTGTGTGTGCTGTCCCAGCATGTGTAGGGTGCTTCCAGTATGTGTAGGGCTGCTCCAGTGTATGTGCTGTTCCAGTGTGTTTGTGCTGTTCCAGTATGTGTATGGCTGTTCCAGTTTGTGTAGGGCTATTCCAGTGTGTGTGTGTGCTGTTCCAGTAAGTGTAGGGCTGTTCCAGTGTGTGTGGTGTGTGTGTGTGCTGCCCAGTATGTGTATGGCTGTTCCAGTATGTGTATGGATGTTCCAGTGTGTGTGTGTGTGTGCTGTTCCAGTATAGGTAGGGCTGTTCCAGTGTGTGTGTCTGCTGTCTCAGTATGTGTAGGGCTGTTCCAGTGTATGTAGGACTGTTCCAGTGTGTGTGTGTATGTGTGTATGTGTGTGTGTGCTGTTTCAGTATGTGTAGGGCTGTTCGAGCATTTGTAGGGCTGTTTCAGTGTGTATATGGCTGTTCCAGTATGTGCAGAGCTGTTTCAGTATGTGTAGACCTGCTCAAGTGTGCATTGAGCTGTTCTAGTGTGTGTAGAGCTGTTGCAGTATGTGTAGGGCTGTTCCAGTATGTGTAGGGATGTTCCTGTATGTGTAGGGCTGTTCCAGTATGTGTAGGGTTGTTCCAATATGTATATGGCTGTTCCAGTATGTGTAGGGTTGCTCCAGTGTGTATATGGCTGTTCCAGTATGTGTAGGGTTGTTCCAGTATGTGTAGGGCTGTTCCAGTATGTGTAGGACTGTCCCAGTGTGTGTGAATGTGTGTGCTGTTCCAGTATGTGTAGGGCTGTTCCAGTGTGTGTGTGTGTGTGTGTGTGCTGTTCCAGTGTGTGTGTTTGCTGTTCCAGTATGTGTATGACCGTTCCAGTGTGTGTGTGTGTGTGTGTACTGTTCCAGTATGGGTAGGGCTGTTCCAGTGTGTGTGTGTGTGTGTGTGCTGTTCCAGTATGTGTATGACCGTTCCAGTTGTGTATGTATGTGCGTGTGTGTACTGTTCCAGTATGGGTAGGGCTGTTCCAGTGTGTGTGTGTGTGTGTGTGTTGTCCCAGTATGTGTAGGGCTGTTCCAGTGTATGTAGGGCTGTTCCAGTATGTGTGTGTGTGCTGTTACAGTATGTGTATGGCTGTTCCAGCATTTCTAGGGCTGTTCCAGTGTGTATATGGCTGTTCCAGTATGTGTAGACCTGCTCAAGTGTGCATTGAGCTGTTCTAGTGTATTTAGAGCTGTTGCAGTATGTGTAGGGCTGTTCCTGTATGTGTAGGGCTGTTCCTGTATGTGTAGAGCTGTTCCAGTATGTGTAGAGCTGTTCCAGTATGTATATGGCTGTTCCAGTATGTGTAGAGTTGTTCCAGTGTGCATATGGCTGTTCCAGTATGTGTAGGGCTGTTACAGTATGTATTTGTCTACTGTTCCAGTATGTGTAGGGCTGTTACAGTGTGTGTGTGTGTGTGCTGTTCCAGTATGTGTATGACTGTCCCAGTGTGTGTGTGTTGTTCCAGTGTGTGTGTGTGTGTTGTTCCAGTATGTGTATGACTGTTCCAGTGTGTGTGTATATGTGTGTGTGTGCTGCTCCAGTGTGTGTGTGTGCTGTTCCAGTGTGTGTGTGCTGTTCCAGTGTGTATATGGCTGTTCCAGTATGTGTAGGGTTGTTCCTGTATGTGTAGGGCTGTTCCAGTATGTATATGGCTGTTCCAGTATGTATAGGGTTGTTCCAGTATGTGTAGGGCTGTTCCAGTATGTGTATGACTGTTCCAATATGGGAAGAGCTGTTCCAGTATGTGTAGGCCTGTCGCAGTGTGCATTGAGGTGTTCTAGTGCATGTAAAGCTGTTGCAGGTATGTGTAGTTCTGAACAGCTTCTTTGATCTTGACATTAAATGATGTGGCTGTTTGCATCGTCCTATAAAGTACATGCAGTAATTTTTCCTATTCTCCCTGCGAACATTTTAGTTGCATCCGTATTTCATTTAAGACAAACCCACTGTAGTTGCAGCGGATGTGCTAGCGAATTTGATAGGGAACTCATAAACACGATCTGACGTGGGTTAGACATCTGCACTCGTCGCTTGCTAAAATGACGGCAAGATTGGCCAACTATTCCTCCGTGCATTTAGGCCTACAAAGTGTGATGGCCCCCATCACAGACTTATATTAATAATTAAATTTTTATTAATTATTAATATTAAGTATTAAATTTAAAAAACCGATAACAGAACGTTGAATGTTTTTGGTGCATGTCAAAAGTGGGGCGGCCATTTTTAAACTGTCATTATGACGTAACCGTGCTCGTCTGCACTGTAATATCACGTGTTTAACACTCTTGATAGCCTTAATCCCAATATTGACAGGTTACAAGACAATGACATGGTTATTGTAATTTGTATCAAACTATTAAGGTTTTCATTTGAATCACACTTGTATATTAAGATACAATTGTTGTGTCCGGCTGTTATGTTCTTGCAGGGTTTCGCCATCAGTTTGAATGTTATCCTTTCTTTAATATCAATACAGCTGTCTGCGTGTCCGCGCGGTTTATTGCGTTTATGATTAAACTTCCTGGGCGCTGATGGCCACACAGGGGAATCGTTCGCTACACCGACCAGTTGGACTTTCACGTTGCCTTTCCATTCAGAAAACAATGGCAAACTACTGATCGTAAACATGCCCAGAAAATGAACTTGGTATTGGGGTTGATGGGAATGTCCTGCAAAAGACATGCAACATATAAAATCTCATTACGTATGCTATTATGTCGTTAGTTATTTAGAGAGAGATAGCAAGATGGAGAGAGAGAGAGAGAGAGAGAGAGAGAGAGAGAGAGAGAGAGAGAGAGAGAGAGAGAGAGAGAGAGCAAGATTGATAAATAGAGAAAGAAGGTAAGATGGATAAATAGAGAGGACGTGGAAAGAGAGAGAGAGCAAGATGGATAAATAAACAGAGAGAGAGAGAGAGAGAGAGAGAGAGAGAGAGAGAGAGCAAGATTGATAAATAGAGAAAGAAGGTAAGATAGATAGAGAGTTCGTGAAAGAGAGAGAGAGAGAGAGCAAGATGGATAAATAAACAGAGAGAGAGAGAGAGCAAGATGGATAAATTGAGAAAGAGAGAGCGCGCGCGCAATAAGGTTAAATAGAAAGAGAGCGCGCGCGCGGAAGAGAGAGAGAGAGCAAGATGAATAATTAGACACAGAGAGAGCAATATGGATAAATAGACACACACACAGAAAGCGAGAGAGAGAGAGAGAGAGAGAGAGAGAGAGAGGGGGGGGGGAGGGAGAGAGAAGAGTGTTTGCATTTTGTAATAATTTCAAGTTTCTTGTATATATTCTCATTCACAAAGTGCATACTTACGCTATTAATACTTGAGCTGCATCGTTTGAAATGTTATACGTTTATACATAACTCACTAGTACAAGTGTCATATTCTCACCATCATCAACCATCTAACATATATTACCCACAGGTTGAAACTGTCATGAAATATCGCCTGCAAGACGGTTCGGCTTCACACATCTTCGATGAAATTTTAGTCAACACCTCTGATGTCAATTTGGCAGCTTATCAGCGTTTTCAGGCTGCCCGACTCAAAAACGGTAAGGCCAAAATAACATTAATTTCATTTATGAAATTTAAAAAAAAAAAAAAGCATTAAGAACGGGTTTCCGTGTCAGTTTTTGCAAAGTTCTGAAAACGAAATGCCGTTTATAAATAGGTGTGCTACTTTGAACTGCCTAAGTTTGCTGAAATGCAAATGGCGTTCACTGTGATAATAGTTATTATGTACCAAAGACATTATTCATCTCATCTCATCTCACCTCATCTTGTTCAATTTTTACCTTTCGGTCTCGATGTGAAGCATAAACAGCTTCATATATCGAGATTGTTATGAACTGTATCCCTCACTCCATCGTTTACATGGTCGGCTTCTTCTTACTGGGCTCCTTATCGTCTGTACATCATTGCTTGTTGTGGTATACTGTTAGTTGGTAGCCTTGTTATATGGCCAAACCATTTAACTTGCTGTTTTCTGATTAAATCTGGCGCTGATATAACCCCCATTTAAGTCATGATTTCTTAATTTCTGATTTCTCTCTTTGTAATACATTGAGTATTCTTCTCATGAATCTCATTTCCGTTATTATAATTTTTCTTTTCTCTGTTTCTGTCATTGCCCAGTTTTGGCATTGGTAGCATAGAGTTTGTAACAAGATTGTGTTTTAGAGTGCCTTTTTAATATCTACTGATATGTGTTTATTCTTTAGTTTTGATACCATTTGTCCAATGAGCTGGTTTGCCTTATTGCATCTATTTTTGATCTCGTCTTCTGATTTCCATTTGATTATATTATACTTCCTAAGTACTTGAAGCCGGTCTCCCTGGCCTAGGTTAAAACAACTTTCTCCGTAATCCCGTTTATCCACGTAGGGTAACGCAGCGGGCGAGAAATGGTAGCAGTTCTCGTTGCGTTGGTGAAATACTGGATAATACCGCTCAGGTAGCAATGGCAAACTACTGAGCGTAATCTTGCCACGAAATCAACAAACAGCGGTAAAATGCTGGTGTTGACAGCGATGTCTTGTAAAAGGATATGCGAGAAAAAAAAAGTTCTTGAAGCTCTTTACTTGTTTCAGGGTGTGTTCTTTTAGATGAATCTTTGTTTTTCTTCTTCTTTAGTTATAGTCATTACCCCTGTTTTACTGGTGCTAATTTTGATTTGATTATGTGGTTGCTTCGGGATTTGAAATTTAAATATTGAGCACAACCCACTACTGGCAACGCCGATCGCATTCTGGTATAAACCTAAGGCCTATCCACGTCAATATGGAAGCACTATACTCGAGTTTCGCCCTCATTTGAGCTCGTCAGTAGTGCATATCCCTGACCGGATCCGGAAACAGTCCCGGATCACGCGTGTGAAGCGGGTGTGTAACCACGCGGCACACACTGGACACACCAAATCATCACAACAGAACATCACAACGCTACCCATCGTAGGCTATGCTCAATTTCTAATGCTAAAATGCTAATTTTCATGTTATGTTTCTTACACACTTCATTTACACTATTTATGTGGACTTGTAATTCTGCTCCTGCTTTTGCTATTAATGCTTTTTTTTTTTTTTTGCTGCTAGTTAATATACTAGGCAAGATTTACGCTCAGGCTCAGTATTAATGCTTCACCGTCCGCAAATAGTTCTTTAAGGGTGTAATTTGCCGTTGATTCTTCTTCTGTGGTCTGATCTTCATGTGCTATTGTTACTTTTATTACTTCTCCCTTACAAGATTATACCTGTTTTCTAAATTCATTCTATATCAAACAAATCAATATACTTTCAATATTTACTAAATGCAATATTAAAACACATTCAGTGTTCTCAACTAATTCTGTATCAATCAAAGCAATATACCTTGATTACATATTCCATACAATACAATGGATCTGCTAAAGAAAGTAGATCTGCAGGAGTGCGAACATTACAGAAAAATAATGTTACTGTCAGTTTCTGGGACAATATTTCGCCGTATAATCTGGAGAGATTAAGAGATGCCATTGACAAACAACTCAGAGATGATTGTGCAGACTTTCAATTAAAAAGGTCCAGCGCTGACCAGGTAGCCACTCTACACAAACGAACGAACGAACGAACGAACAACCTTTATTTTCAAAGGGTTAAGAATTGGGCACGCAGGCCCGCCTGACATTCTGCCCTGCTTCTCTATTTCCTCTCATACATTATTTCATTCAACATGACCTATGAAGCTAATCTTAGACAACAAAAGAACAGTAAGCATTAAAACGCACGAAAAATAATTAATAATACATGACTCACTGAATCAATGTTTAACATAGGCATTATAAATACCTAAGGAAGGTGTAACGTACCAAACATATGGAATGTTTATTGGCTAATTGTTGTTTGAGATAATTTTCCACTATGATTGTTTGTTTTTTTAAAGGGGGGCATGTAGTCTGTACCTGAGGTAGTGTTCAAACATGTTGCGACTGTATAGATAATGATTGGTGGTGCCTTTGATTTCTTGTGGAAGATTGTTCCACAACTGAGCAGCAGAGTAGGCTAAGCTTGTTTTATATAAGTTTATCCTAGGATTAGAGAAATGAAGTATATTTAGTCGATCTCTGTTTCCTGCGTTATATTTAAACAATGGCCAAAGGTAGCTTGGAGCATTTTGAAATAGGAATTTTGTGAATTAATTTAGCCTTATTGTGGAGTGGCAGTAACTGAAGATGTTCATGTAGGTTAGAATTGTTTGTGAGCTTTTCACTATTAATTAAACGCACTGTCCTTTTCTTTAGTGAATAAATGCGTTTTGTTATTGATTTGGAGCATCCATTCCAGATTGTGAAGCAATAATCAATATGTATTTGTATGTGGGAAGTATAGAATATCTTTCTTGTGTTTTCATCAAGGTAATTTTTAATGTTGACAAGTTGGTATACTTATTTTGGCTATTTGTTTAACGAGATCATGAACATGGAATTAAAGGTTAGATTGTGATCAATGATAAGACCCAGTGCCTTGTGTCCGGTTAAACTTTCTACAGGCAGTGCTACCAATGTGTAGCTGAAGAATCCTCTGCGAGTTTAGAGTGTGAAGTCTTTGGCTTGTTGCTGTTAATATAGATTTTGTTTTAGAAATGTTAATTTTCATGCTGTTTGCATGACTCCGGTTTACTGCATTTTTTATTTCCTATTGCAAGGATTATTCTAGCACATTACAATCAATAACGTTTGTATATATATACCGTGCAGTCGTCTGCAAATAGATCGCAGGACGACGACAGATATAAGGGAAGATTATCTATATAAATGAAATATAACAGAGGGCCAAGTATAGACTCCTGAGTTACTCCAATATTAAGGATAATGGCTTGAGATACAGATATTGTGTGTTTAATATTGACCTTAATTAGCCATTTTACATTGAATTTGTGGACTATGATAAGGTCTTTGATGTCGTCGTTGGAGAATCTCTTTGAAAATTGATGAGGATCTATCTGATTCCATCCATAGAATATCATTAGCTCAATACAAGCATAATATAAAGACATAAAATGTAGAGTTTGTCTTAATAGGGAAGACAAACAGATACATTGGAAATAAGAATACGAGCGAGACAGGGATGCCATGTGTCACTGTTATTATTCTTACTCACCATAAACTGGGTTATGAAGACAACTACTACCACAAGAAATGGAGTTCAGTGGACTACGATAAATCAGTTTGATGATCTTGACTTTGCTGACCACATGCCCTTCTGTCCCGTATAGTAAGAACAGATGAACAAGATACACCAACAACATTTGATTAGAGGCGATAACAATGAGATCAAACGTACTTTGGGGAAAGACAAAGATAATGAGAATCGATCAAGCAAATGGTAACCCGATATTATATATATATATATATATATAATATATATATATATATATATATATATATATATATATATATATATATATATATATATATATATATATATTCATTCATTCATTGGCACCTTGCCGTCTTGACAGACGATAGTTTGTGCTTTAAAAAGGCATAATAACTTTTAACTATGGCGGTAGCGAGTGTGACTGATAAGGCCAATTTGCGCTGTAAATGTCCGTTCACAGTGGGTGCATGTGAACACGTGGTCATTTCCACCATCATGCACCATCTTACGTCTCAAACGCTTGGTGTGTGACTTTTCTGCAATAATTTTCTCCTTTGACTTTATTCCATTTCTGATATTTGCCCTCCATGCAACACGTTCAGCAGCGACTTGCTCCCAATGTGCATTATCAATGCCTGTATCAATCATGTCCCGCTTACACACATCTTTGTATCGTAGTAGAGGCCGACCCTGAGATCTCTTACCCATCTGTAATTCACCAAAAAAAAGATATCCTTTGGTATTCTACCATCATCCATCCTCCTAAGATGTCCTATCCATCTAAGTCTACGAAGACTGAGCATGGAATAAACTGTCACACAACCTGATCTTTCCAATACTTCAGTATTTGTGATTTTGTCTTGCCACTTAATACCAAGAATTCTTCGCAGACACCGCATATGAAAGCTGTTTAAGTTGTTCTCTTGGTGTGAGTAAGTTGTCCAGGTTTCACTGCCATAGAGAAGAGTACTAAGGACACAGGCTTGATAGACAAGGACTTTTGTTTTGGCAGTAAGCTTCCTGTTCTCCCAACTCTTTTTCTTAACCTGTTCATTGTTGTTGCTGCCTTACCAATCCGGATGTTGATTTCCTGATCTAGGGATAATTTGCTATTTACCACTGATCCTAGATATGTAAAATGGTCTACTATCTCTAGTTCGGCGTCGTCAATAAAGATTGATGGTACCCCATGTGCACCTTGTGACATAATCTGTGTCTTCTTTTTGCTAATTGTTAAACCAAATTCAGAACAAGCATTGGAGAATGCAGATAGTAGACATTGCAATTCTTCCTCAGAGTGGGTCGTAAACTGCAGCATCATCTGCAAAAAGCAACTCTCTGATCAGTACCCTCCTAATTTTGGTCTTAGCCTTCAATCTCTGAGCATTGTAGAGGCCGCCATCTGAGCGTGAGTGAATGTATATACCACCATCCTGATCATGAAATGCATATTTCAGTAGAAGTGAAAAGTATATTCCAAAGAGGGTGGGAGCTAGTACACAACCTTGCTTAACTCCACTCTTGATTTCAAATTCTTCAGAAGTTGCACCATCAAACTTGATTATACCCTTCATGCCTGTGTGGAACGATTCCACAATGGACAGAAGAGTTGGTGGGCAGCCAATCTTCTTTAGTGCCTTGAACAGACCCTCACGACTGACCAAATCAAATGCCTTTGTGAGGTCGATGAAGGCAATAAACAGTGGTTGATTCTGTTCACGGCATTTTTCTTGCATTTGTCGCAATGAGAATATCATATCAGTGGTAGACCGGTTCTGTCGAAAGCCACACTGTGATTCGGGGTAGACTTGATCTCCTAGGACTTGAAGTCTGCGCAGAACAATTCTGGCAAATACTTTTCCAACAATACACAGAAGTGAGATACCCCTATAGTTTTTGCAGTCGCTCCGATCGCCCTTGTTCTTGTACAGTGTTATGATGCTTGAATCTTTGAAATCCTGTGGGACTTATCCTTCACGCCAGCATAGCTCTATTAGCTGGTGGATCTGTATAGTGAGTGTGTCTTGCCCAATCCTGATAACCTCTATTGGAATCCCATCCTTACCTGGTGGAGCCTTGCCAGATGCAAGTTCATTTATAGCACACTTAACTTCTGTTATGGTGGGAAGTGTGTCCAGGTGGTCAAGAGTTGGTAGAGCCTCTATGGCGTTAAGGGCATCATATATATATTCATCGTTTATAAGTCTGTCCACAGCCTTTTGTCTCATGCGCTGCTAATTATTTCTGATAATGATGTCACACCGTGCAGCATCTTCTCTCTTCACCTTCCCCTGCCTGTCTTTCTCTCCAACTTTCCAGCTTTGATGATATACTCCGCCTGACCTCTTCTCATGACATGCCTAAAGAATGTGAATGGCCCTCTTCTCGGCAAGTCACCAGTTGTCTTTGTGAGCTGTACCTTCCTTTTAAGTTGTCTTCATTGTGAGCTGTACCTTTCTTTTAAGTTGTCTTCATTGTGAGCTGTACCTTTCTTTTAAGTTGTCTTCATTGTGAGCAGTACCTTTCTTTTAAGTTGTCTTCATTGTGAGCTGTACCTTTCTTTTAAGTTGTCTTCATTGTGAGCAGTACCTTTCTTTTAAGTTGTCTTCATTGTGTGCAGTACCTTTCTCTCAAGGTGTCTTCATTGTGAGCAGTACCTTTCTTTCAAGGTGTCTTCATTGTGAGCATGTACCTTTCTTTCAAGGTGTCTTCATTGTGAGCTGTACCTTTCTTTTAAGGTGTCTTCATTGTGAGCAGTACCTTTCTTTCAAGGTGTCTTCATTGTGAGCAGTACCTTTCTTTCAAGTTGTCTTCATTGTGAGCAGTACCTTTCTTTCAAGGTGTCTTCATTGTGAGCAGTACCTTTCTTTCAAGGTGTCTTCATTGTGAGCAGTACCTTTCTTTCAAGTTGTCTTCATTGCTTTTTCTACCGAGTCCACAACATTGTCATCGTTCTTGTATAAAACCACATCTCCGCAGCTTCCACATAATTCCTGACTTGTCTGCTAATTGTCCATGATTCGCTTCCGTAAGTTAGGATTGGCTCAATATAGCTCCTAAGAACTCCTTTTGTCAACTGCAATGTTAAAGATAAATTGAAGATACTATTTTATATATGTATATATAAATAAATGAATGGTTTACAGATGAAATGGACCAAGTTGACGGCATCATTATTGGGGTGACATGTTTCATCATTGTCGTCGTGCTGGCTTGTCTGTTCACGCTCCTTTACAAGAAGAGAAAGAGTTTTAAGGATATCATCGTTACGAAAACAACCGTTTCTAAGAGCAACAGTTACAAGTCAAATGTTGGAGGTAGGAACTGTCGCAACAAAATGTATTATTATTATTTATAAGTATTTGTTTATTCGCATTCTTTGGTTATGTGATTTTTAAAACAAAGACATTGGAAAATATCGTGGTAACTAAAGATCAGTGGGAGACGAGACAGAAGCAAGCAAATGCAAATGATGCTGCACGATCTGGGACGGCGGTATTGAGGAATATCAATAGAATTGATCCAGAGCAAGACTGACCGAGATTTGTAGTCAGGAAAGGCTACGCCAGATTGCAAGGCACGTGGACGATGATGATGATGATGGATGATGGATGATGGATGATGGTGATAATGATGATGGATGATGGATGATGATGATTGATGATGATGATGATGATGATGATGATTGATGATGATGGTTGATGATGATGATTGGTGATGATGATTGGTGATGATGATTGATGATGATGATGATTGATGATGATGATGATGATGATGATTGATGATGATGATTGATGATGATGATTGATGATTGATGATGATTGATGATGATGTGTTTACTGTTTATAAATTGTTTTTATATTTTAATACATCTTGTTCGTGTGGTTGAAATGTGAAATTCTTTATTACTGCTTTTGTCTGCATAAACTGCTATATAGTGCCAAATTATTCCTTTTTGCTTTCTATTAAAGGCATTCCTCTTTTTATAGAAAGTAATATGTTACTACATCATTAGAGGAAGAAAAAGAAGAAGAAGAAGAAGAAGAAGAAGAAGAAGAAGAAGAAGAAGAAAAAGAAGAATCAACGACGATGTTGATGATGAGCAAGATGTAGAAGCAGCAGTAGCAGAAAAAGAAGAAACCGAAGAAGTAGAAGAAGAAGAAAAAGGAGGAGGAGAAAGAAGAGGAGGCCGATGTCGACTATTGGGAGCAAGGAAAAGGAGGAGAAAATGCATTCGTTACAAGGGTGCCCAGAACGACAGCAACATGCTGATGTACCACGGGAAGAGCAGCCATGACGCTCAAACGGCTAACTTGTTATTTCGACCAGATATTTGGATTGCCCAGCTCTACATCCTGCTGAGTGCTGTACTAGAGCCTATCGACAATGAAATACCTAACATCTGTGAAGAAAACAATGCCAATCTTGGCGTATCTAATGTGACATTATAATTCGCCTCTCTGCAGATGTGAAGTTCCAGTACCTGTCTCGCACACCCCACTAGTGTCTGAGTTTAGAGATGGAGATGAGGGCTCTCGAATAGACTTCCCGTGGTTATGAGACTTTGGTATCGGGTTGGGATAACAGTCTCTACATCAACTTCCTTCCGATAGAAAGACGCCCTTTATCAGGCCCTAAAAGACCTGATCCTGAATGCATGGGATTTAAGAGTTATAACTCAGTCGTCTGGAGGATTCACAACGTACCAACTAACCGTTTGGATTGTGATAGTTCGTTGAAATGTTTTGCTTTCCAGTTTCAGTTCGTTCTAAAATATGTTAGAAGAAATTATGGTTTCTAATCTGTAAGTGTCATGCTAATAATATTTTAAAAATCATTCAAATAACTCATCCAACAGCAGCAATAATGTTTCAAAACTAAAAATCACACTGAATTGTTGGATTTATATTGCTTGGTTTCCTAGCCCTGGTAACAAGTAGATGGGATATACCTTGGATTTAGCATCCCAAGAGCAAGATAACAAAGGTCACCTGCACCGACATACCCCGTCGATCTAGTAGCAGAACGCCTTGGCTTGAAAATATGTGACTAGCGCCACAGAGCCAAAACTACGATCCTAACAAAATGCAGCCAGAAATATGATCCTAGCAAAATAGATCCAAAAATACATGTCTAGCACCATAGAGCCAAACATATGTGTCTAGCAACATAGACCCAAAAATATGTCTAGCTCCATGGAGCCGGTGTCCATAGAGCATGTGTCTAGCGCTAGAGCCAGTACCTCACACAGTATGAAAATGAGTTCTTTACTTGTCTTTGTTTTTCCCGAGACAGGCAAATCAGACTACTCAAACCAGCTAATTGTGTTCTGTGACGAGTGGGAGCTTGACCCGGTCAAGTTGAAGTTCAGCACATTGCTAGGCCAGGGGGCTTTTGGGAAGGTGGTCACAGGCTATTACGACGACCAGAAGGTGGCAATTAAACTTGTGAGAGGTCAGAGAATGTTATACAAATTCTGTTGATATGATGTAACAATGTATGTTGATGTGAAGTAACATCTAAGCTGATGTGATGTAAATTGTGTGTTGCTTTTATGTAAATTCTGTCTTGATTCGATGTAGCTAAAATAGAAAAATGTAGTGTGTCTGGAAACTTTCCTTCTCTTGTTCCTCCTTTTCTTGCTCATCCTCCTCCTTCTCCACTTTGTCGTCCCTATTAGTTAGTTGCATGTCAATTTACAGGACGTAGCAGTCAACCCCAGCATTATTATGCTGTTCGTGATTACTGGGCAAGTTTACGTTCAGTAGTTTGTCATTGCTTTCTGAACCACCGGCATCTATACCATTTCATAAAAAGCCAATGGAAGGCGTTATGCTGCCAAATCGCCCACAACTGTGTTTTCAACGCGGGAATGCGGGATTACGAACTTCATCCTTAACCCCTTGACAACAAAGCCGGCGTCATCCCTACTAGCAGCAACTTAAACAGCAACAGCAACTTGCAGTATCATCATCATCATCACCAACATCATCATCACCAACATCGTCATCACCACCATCACCACCACCATGTTTATACTTTCCGGACTTCCGGTCCCCAACACGCAGGATAGGCATTTGAATCGTTAAGGCCTCTTGAGTGTTTAAGCTTGTGGCTACGGTTTGCATTCGCACTTCCCTCATGTTGGACTGGTAGTACATGGTTCCGTCGCCCTGCTACTGAGTGAGTGCGTGGCGCGACATTGTGAGCTGTGAAATTTGTGTAGAATGCTTTTACATCTGTCCGCTATTTGTAGTGTACACTGCATGTTTGGAACGATGGCGGCCCACTGTCGCTGAATTGACTGGTTTGCCTTTTCGGTTCACGAGTGCATTTTTCAGGAAATTCCTGGGAGTCGTCGCTGGAGCTTCGGAGTTCGTACTTTGCGAGGCGCTTTCGGGGGATTGCCCTGCGGAAAAAAGACCGAACCATGTGGGATAAAACCCGGGTCAATGAAGTCTTTCTGGTGATTGCTGCTTCCATCGACGATGAACTATATTTTTCGTGGAGGACTTTTGTGTTAGCATTCTGACAGCGGCACTATGCACAGTGTATCTGTGCGGGTTGTTGGCTTGCCGAGACTCCTGTCTGTTCCAATTTTCACATTGGACAGTGCGGAGCATAGTGTATGATATTCACTGGCACAGGAACAGAGCATAATGGGGACGACCCGTTGCCGTGAAGTTAGAACCGCGACTAATAACTAACTACAATGTATTTCTATTTTCAGTTGAACATAGGAATACTAACGTTCTTGTCCGTTGATGTATATTATAAACATTCCGTTTTTTTCAGTTACGCTAATTTCCTTCGTTCTTTTTGGCTACCTTCCTTTCTATGATTTGTTTTGTCTGAGCAACGATCTTTTTTTATTTCATTAAGAACTTCATTTTTGCTATACTTCAATTTCTTAACAAAGCGTGTGTTTCCCCCTACTGTTAGGTGTTATTTTCAAGTATATCGGTTATTCTTTGATGGTTTTCAACAGTAATTTTCATAAACTCTTTGAATCGTCACATCCTTCCCCCTTCCGTTATACATTTAAAATCATTCTTTGATGACTTTGTGTTACTTCAGTGTAGCTTTGAAATTTAAAATATAGCTTTAAAAAATGTAAATACAAAAATCTTGCCTTATAACTTTACACATAAACTGTACATGAAAACTGCTGGAAATCGAAACACACGCACGCACGCACGAACGCACACACGCGCGCACATATATAAAGTGTTTGTGTGTGTCACACACACACACACGCACGCACGCACACACACGCGCGCATATATAAAGTGTTTGTGTGTGTGTCACACAATCACACACACACACATACAACACACACACACACACACACACACACACACACACACACATACACATACTACACACTCTAGCCATGAATATGTTCTGTTGTTTAGTATTCTTCTTCGATTTCTGCGTGAACAATATTGTGTTTGTCCTTAACTTCTTGTAATCTTACATGTATTGTAGCTTTATTTTACATTAATGGCATCCGCAGATACCGACTGATTCAGGTAGACATAATGTGGTGATGTAAACACAGACAGTATAGACAAAATATTGCACCATTTCTTTCCTGGCATATTTTACTGCATCCCGTTCGGTGCATATTGCAGATTTATATTTCATATGAAGTGGACGAAGAAATAATTAGTTAGTTAGTTAGTCTTTCCTCTTTAGTCTAAGTCGGCGCATAGGGCAGAAGTCATGGCTCTCCATGTCCGGCGGTTCGCTGCTACCTGTTGTAGATAGTGGATGTTCACTTGGCCGTTGAATGAGCCTTCTCTGATGATGGTTCTACGCAGGGTCTCTCTTGGTCTTCCCCGTTTTCTTTTCCCTACTGGTGACCATAAGAGGGCTTGATTGGGGAGTCTTGTCTTGTCCATTCTGAGTACATGGCCGACGTAGTTGCAACGGCGTTTTCTTATAAAATTGGATACAATATCTTGCTTAGTCTCTTGTCTTATTTACGTATTGGTTCTGAAATAATAATTTGGCTGAAATACTAAGTACATAGTCGTTGATATTGTTCGAATTTGGAAAGGTAAGAAATGTCTTAGCTTGAATAGCAATAAGACATAAGTATTGGTTAAAACAGTTAATTGCATATCCTTAACAGGACGCCACAGTCAACACTAGCAATTTTTGGTTGTTTGTGATCTCCTTGCAAGTTTACGTCCAGTAGTTTGCCGTTGCTCTCTGAACGACCAGCACCCATACCATTTTATTTTTAAAAAACCAAAGCAAGGTGGTCTGCTGCCAAATCTCCCGTAGCAGTGTTTCGAACGCGGTATGCGTGATTACGAACTACGCCTGTAACTTCTTCGCCACGGAGCGGGAAAAGTATTGGTAATATCAAATAATCAGAACACCCATAAATGGACAATTAATGTTAATTTCCTAACAAAGCGCGTGTGTGTGTGTGTGTGTGTGTGTGTGCCACACACACAAGCGCGCGCACACAAGCACACACACACACACGCACGCACGCACGCAGACAGTCAGACAGAGAGAGAGAGAGAGAGAGAGAGAGAGAGAGAGAAAGAGAGAGAGAGAGAGAGAGAGAGAGAGAGATCACTCTGTTAGTCGGTCTCCATCTTCCTGGCCCGTATAGTATTACCCATTTCACATTGTTGTTATATAATATAATTTTGGTGCTAACTTTAACTTCTTTTGACTTCCACGCATTTCCTTGTGTTTAGAGATCTCCTCTAGCCCTTTGTATTACCCCTGTTGATTGATCTCACGTGTCTAAATCGTTAATTGCACAACAGCAATAAAGATCCCTTTTACATGCCTAAGATGCATCGGGTATATGGTGCTAAACCCATATTTGTATAGACCACTCTCGTGTGTTGCCGGGTCCCATAAGGGAAGCAAATAATAGCAACACTGTAGCCTAAAACGCATGTCGTAAGAGGCGACTAAGGAGGCTTGATGGTTCCATCGCCCTGCTACTGAGTGAGTGTGTGGCGCGACGCTGTGAGCTGTGAGTTTCGTGTGAAATGCTTTTGAATCTGCCTGAGGTTTTTTGGAACGTGACTGCATGTTCGGAGTGATGGCAGAAGGCTATGTCCCAGAGTTGACCGGTTTTTGCCTTATGCAGAAATGCGTGGCTGCTGGGCTTCTGGTTGACTGCCACAGCCATCAGTGATGAACTGTAGTTTCGTGGACTGTGTGGATGAACATCTAGGAAACATTCAGATAGGAAAATGACTGCCGATTCCATCAGAGATGAACAGGGTGTTTCGTGGGGGACTGGTGTGTTGACATTCTGGTGGCGGCACTATGTACAGTGTATCTGTACGGGCTGTTGTTTGTCGAGACTCCTGTCTTTTCCACTTTTTACATTGGGCAGTGGGGAGCGTTTTGTGTGATATTCACTGGCACAGGAACGGAGCATAATGGGGACGACCCGTTGCTTTAAAGTTGGAACTGCGACTAACTAACTAACTAACTAACGTGTATAGACCAACGGCACTGGCCGCCTTTACATTCCAAGACCTGCTACCCATCATAGGCTGGGGTGTACATTTTTAAACACTCGAAACCTCTGACGTGAGTTTCTAGCTTCTACTACTTATGGGTTCCCACTATAGCCCCGACGATTGAGTTTCACATTTTGTCAGAAACAGCACCTGAGATAGGTTATCACAAATATATTACTCCCTCCTCTCTGCCTACTACTAACTACTACGACTACTACTACTACTGTTGCTGCTGCTGTTGCTACTGCTACTACTACTTCTACTTCTTCTTCTTCTTCTTCTTCTTCTTCTTCTTATTCTTCTTCTTCTTCTTCTTCTTCTTCTTCTTCTCCTCCTCCTTCTCCTCCTCCTCCACCTCCTCCTCCTCCACCTCCTCCTCTTCTTCCTCCTCATTCCTTTTAATTTATCCAAACCAACGATCTCATTCTAGTTTGCGACATTCAGTAATTTTTAGATGAACTTCTTCATGAACGCCCACGTGTGCCATGGCTTATTTGCAAATGTGTTCTCTTTGTCCCTCTCCTCCGTTCTATGCATTCAAAGACGAAAAGCAATCTTCTTCTATTTAATGTAATAAAAATTGAAGAGTGTTTGTTTATTTGCTGGCTTTCATAACGACATCTGTATCGTGTCTGTTGCTAGCTGGGAGAGTTTCCAAGCCGAGACGTAAAAGCGGTTTGCTCAAAGATGCATAACCATGTTGTGTACAGTACAGCAGTAGCTCCATAATGTATAGGCCAATCGTCGTTCCTATTGCAGACCTACGCACGAATCAAATCATGAAATTTAAATGAACTCTACTCATACAAATAAGCTTGCTCCGTGGCGAAAGGTTTACGGACTCAGTTGTTTTTTTACGTTGGTTTTGCACGAATTGGTATAGGTGCCGGTCGTTCAGAAAGCAATCGCAAACTACTGAACGTAAACTTGCTACAAGATCACAACAGCAAAATAATGTGGTGTTGATTGCAACGTTCTGTAAAGGATATGCAAACCAACTAACATCCAGATAAACTCAGCCTGACGGTTATTTTGACGTCGTGGCCACATACAAATAGATAATATGACCATTAAAAGAACGGAAACATACAAATACCTAGGTACAATCTTCAACTGCTCCAACATCATAAGGGAAGAAATACAAACTAGAATCAATTCTGGAAATAAGATATACTATGCACTACAACATCTACTAAAATCAAACGCGCTCTCTCGTAACACCAAAATCACAATATGCAAACCACTGATCAGACTAGTTGTGCTGTATGGCTCTGAAACCTGGAGTACAACGAAAGGAGATGAAGCCTTGTTACAAACCTTTGAGAACAAAGTTTCAAGACGCATCTTTGGACCCATTAGGGATACACAAAGTGGAGAGTGGATAAGAAGAAGTAACAAAGACATGATCTGTTTAATTCCCCGCTAATCACTGGTATCATGAAGGCTACAATGGCTGGGGCATATAGAAAGAATGGAAGATAATAGGGAAACAATACTCGCTTACACGCAGGAAATAAATGACCGTAGACCCCGAGGTAGACCAAGAAGGCGGTGGATAGATAATACATGTACAGACCTACAAGCACTTGGAATCAACGACTGACAAGAGAAGGTCCACCAGAGAGGCGAATGGAGACGGATTGTATCTGCAGCAAAGAACCTCAATGGCTCGGAACGCTGAAGAAGAAGAAGGTAACGTTGTGGCTAGCTAGTCTGCCTACCGGCCCGGTGGTTGTGTGTTCCAGTTCATATAGAGGCGGGTTTGTAAAATTGACCTGGGCTCACTGATCGCCCAGTGAAAAGTATGTACCAGAAAATGTCTTCAGAATAAAGGCGGCCAGCGCGATCTGACTGTAACACCCACCGATTGCCCATTCATCATCATCATCATCGTCATCATCATCATCATCGTCATCATCATCATCATCATCATCATCATCTTCATCTTCCACTTCTGCCGTCAAGCGGCGTGGGGAGGATTAATTTGCGCTCCAGCGCCCGATGGGCGGCACTGGATAGTGCCATTCCGTGTGGTTGTACAATGTTTTTAATGACGTCAATCCATTTTCTTCTTGGACGTCCTCATGGTCTCGTCGCAGATGATCTTTGATGTAAGGCCAATGATGGTAGTTGATGGTGTTTCATTCTAACGACATGGCCAAACCACTTGATCTTCTGTCTTTCAATCAATGTGGCACAAGGTGTTGATCCCACTGTCTATCTGATAACAACATTTCTTACTCGGTCTCGGATTGTCGCCCATTGCTCTATAAAAATACGCGTCTGGCACTAAGTGCCCAGTGTGCGTTGAGGCATGTCAAAGGGTTATTTACTTATTTTAGGCTGGATCGATCTAACAGCCAGGTCAGTTAATTGTAAAATTCAATGCGTTTTCGAACACACGACCACAAGGCTATGATGCTATGTTTAGAGCCCTGAGCCCTACTGGGGAATACACTTCCCTCGATGTGTGAGTCGGGAATTTTGCCCCCTGGGGTACCGGCTCTCTGAGGGATGTGTAATGTAGCAGTGACAGAAAAGCAACATGTTGTCCCTCGACGTAGATCTTCTATTTGTTTTGTTTCTTTAAAGTTGTATATTACTTACAGGACGTTGCAGTCAACACCAGAATTTTCAGCTGTTGTTGATGTTCTTGGCAAGATTACTCTCAGTAGTTTGCCATTGCTTTTTGAGCGACCGGCTCACATAGCCCATAAGTAACCAACGCGACGCGATCCGCTGCCGAATCTCGCTCAGCTGTATTCCTCACGTGGATATACAGGATTACAGAGAACGTCGTTAACGCCTTCGCCAGGGAGATCGGCTGATCTTCTATTAGCAATTCATTTATTACTTCATACGGCCATTATTGATGTCAGATTATTGCCCAGCTAAAGAGAATCTAGATAGCAGTAATCCACAATCCTCTGTCTGGAGCTCATGCCAGCAATAGCTTTTTAATGCGCTGAAAAAACATTAAAAATTGTAATGTTAGAAATAATGTTTTTCCATGACACAAATCCTGCACTTGTAACGTTTTTGAATCCTTGTTGCAGGCCCACGCACGAATTAAATCATGAAATTCAATTTAACTCTCTTCATACACATTAACTCTTCGCCATGCGATTATTATGGAGCCGTGATGTAGTGTCTAGCTCGCTTTCCTGCCGACCTATGGTGCTATCTCAATGGTTTGATACGAATTCTGTCCGTATTCCATAGATGTAGGTTCATGTGTATGGTAGACATGACTAATGAAGACACTTTTCCAGTGTCTAGTTGGTCATGCGTCGAAGTACACTTGTTCCTGCAGCGAGGCGCTGTCGCCATTTGGAGGTGACAGTTTCGAATCCCGGTCGGTAACTATAGCTTTCAAATGTTATGTTGTCTAGTGCGTACTCTAGTCTCTACTTCTTTCTTCTCCTTCTGTGAGCGCCAAACAATACTACGTCTGTTTATTTATGTTGAAGGATATGGGCTTTAATTAACTTCGAGGCGGATTTTCAAAACTGAGCTAGCTCCCGTGTTGGTCCAGCCTAAAATGAGCGGCGTGATATTAACCTTGTGATCCTATAGTGCTGAATGGTTGATACAAATATGCGGCTTGCACCGTATGGCTGATACGCCTACAGGCTTTAAAAGAGACCTTTACCACTGACTTAATGGTAATCAATAGATATTTTAACTCTGTTCACATAGTTTCTTGCTTTAAGATATCTAAGGGGCACAGAATGCATTGAAACAATATTTGTCTTAAATAGAAGTAAAGTAACTAACTAGAGGAAGATAAATCAAACTGCTCTCGGGCTGATATCAAAAGCGATTTAACGTAAAAAGATATCCAGAAGCTTGCGAACAAACAAATAGAATAAAGAACATTTCGAACAAAATATTTGTTCCAAAAAAAAATTAATTTATCTATATCTATAAAACAGAGAGTATGTGGTTTTGTGTGTGTGTGTGTGTGGGTAGCTTTGTATTGGTTGCGTTCGATAACGGTACATCCGATTGAGATGAAATTTTCTACACGTCTTCCTTTCATTCCTGTGCAACCGACTATAATAGTTTCTTAGTGTAAAATCTTCTACTTATTTAATAACGTTTACTTTTTCATTTTTCATTATATAATGTCTATATAGCAGGTGGACATCACTCTAGAAAAGTTATTTCAAGGGGCATAACTTTTAATAACATTTCTATATATTTTATAGTCATATTGTTGGACTTACTTGCACTATTGTTAAACTCTTTGTCTATAGTTATTTTTAGGCATATGAGTTATAATAAATAATGATATAATCTTTAAGGCATTTTCAAAGTTCTCATAGAAATAATGCATAATGCATAACATTGTAACCCATCTTTTTCTGCTTAAAGAACTTATCAACTAACATGTCGGTGATTAAAAACAGTTTTCATTAAAAATAATGAATGGTGTGTGGAAGGACATTCTTTTAAGTTACTGTGCGCCAGGAGCTGGGCGAAACCACGCCGGGTCAGATAGATAGACAGACAGACAGATAGTCGGGAACGGAAGCTTATTTGACTACTTATATGAATTAAATGACATGCTCCCCACCAGGGACTGGGTGAAGCCGGGCCGGGTCAGATAGACAGACAGATAGACAGACAGTCGGGAACGGGAGAGCTTATATGAATACGTATATGAATTAAATGAGATGCTCCCCACCAGGGACTGGGTGAAGCCGGGCCGGGTCAGAGAGACAGACAGATAGACAGACAGACAGATAGTCGGGAACGGGAGAGCTTATATGACTACTTATATGAATTAAATGAGATGCTCCCCACCAGGGACTGGGTGAAGCCGGGCCGGGTCAGCCAGACAGACAGACAAACAAGCAGACAGACAGACTGATAGATAGATAGATCCCCTCCAGGGCCTGGGCGAAGCCGCACCGGGTCAGCTAGTAAATTAATTTTAAAAAAGACCCACATTATTTAGATGGGAAAAAAAAGCATTGAATTCATTCAGACGGCTATCTTAATGTCACAAAAATGGTTTCTTTTATTTCATTGTGATGTTTTGATTCTGTGGATGTATTTGATATTTTCAGATAAATATTCGTGAGTTCAATGTTTTTGTTTCTTGACAGACTATTGTAGAAACATTAATAGTTGAATCCGCGTTTTTCCTTTTTTATTTTGTTATAATCTCCTTTGCTTTAAGAAAGAGTAAGGTAATGTAACATATCTTCTACAGAAAGCGCTACAATAGTAACAAGACTGAGTGGATTTCCTAAACATATTTAACACAATGGGAATGTATATCTCATCTCATCATGTTCCTCTTGTACCTTGCGATGTCGAGGTGAAGTATAAACAGCGAGAGAATGTCCGTTTATGGGCTTCATGTATCGAGATTCCCACGGATTCTGCTATTCCCTCTGTCCATCGTTTACGTGGTCGACCTATTCTTCTGCTTCCATTTGGGGTCAGTCCGATTATACAAGTACTTTTTAGTTGTTGTTTTTATTTTCTACGAACAGTAAGAAAACTCCCTTCTTCACCAAGGGGAGGTGTAGACGGGGAAACTGTATATATCGCTAACTGAGTTGTTAATTTCATGAATACGTAAATAAACACACAAGTATTGTTTGTCACCCAAAGAAGAAATGAAGAAGAAGACAGAAGTATAGGCTCGAGGACAACATAAAGATTGAAAGCTATAGTTACAGACTGGGATTCGAACCTGTCACCTCGAAATGATTGGCTGGGTCTGCACCACTTGGTGGTGGTGTATCGGCGCATGATGAGTTGTCATTTGGAGGCGACAGATTCGAATCCCGGTCGGTAACTACAGCTTTCAATGTTTATATTGTCAGGTGCATCCGCAATCCTCCACTTCTTTCAATTGTTATGTTGTCAGGTGCATCCTCAGTCCTCCACTTCTTTCAATTGTTATGTTGTCAGGTGCATCCTCAATCCTCCACTTCTTTCAATTGTTATGTTGTCAGGTGCATCCTCAATCCTCCACTTCTTTCAATTGTTATGTTGTCAGGTGCATCCGCAATCCTCCACTTCTTTCAATTGTTATGTTGTCAGGTGCATCCTCAGTCCACCACTTCTTTCAATTGTTATGTTGTCAGGTTCATCCTCAATCCCCCACTTCTTTCAATTGTTATGTTGTCAGGTGCATCCTCATTCCTCCACTTCTTTCAATTGTTATGTTGTCAGGTGCATCCTCAATCCCCCACTTCTTTCAATTGTTATGTTGTCAGGTGCATCCTCATTCCTCCACTTCTTTCAGTTGTTATGTTGTCAGGTGCATCCTCAATCCTCCACTTCTTTCAGTTGTTATGTTGTCAGGTGCATCCTCAATCCTCCACTTCTTTCAATTGTGTTGTCAGGTGTATCCTCAATCCTCCACTTCTTTCAATTGTTATGTTGTCAGGTGCATCCTCAATCCTCCACTTCTTTCAATTGTTACGTTGTCAGGCGCATCCTCAGTCCTCCACTTATTTCAATTGTTATGTTGTCAGTTGCATCCTCAATCCTCCACTTCTTTAAATTTTTATGTTGTCAGGTGCATCCTCAATCCTCCACTTCTTTCAATTGTTATGTTGTCAGGTGCATCCTCAATCCTCCACTTCTTTCAATTGTTATGTTGTCAGGTGCATCCTCAATCCTCCACTTCTTTCAATTGTTATGTTGTCAGGTGCATCCTCAATCCTCCATTTCTTTCAATTGTTATGTTGTCAGGTGCATCCTCATTCCTCCACTTCTTTCAGTTGTTAAGTTGTCAGGTGCATCCTCAATCCTCCACTTCTTTCAATTATGTTGTCAGGTGCATCCTCAACCCTCCACTTCTTTCAATTGTTATGTTGTCAGGTGCATCCTCAATCCTCCACTTCTTTCAATTGTTATGTTGTCAGGTGCATCCTCAATCCTCCATTTCTTTCAATTGTTATGTTGTCAGGTGCATCCTCATTCCTCCACTTCTTTCAGTTGTTAAGTTGTCAGGTGCATCCTCAATCCTCCACTTCTTTCAATTATGTTGTCAGGTGCATCCGCAATCCTACACTTCTTTCAATTGTTATGGTGTCTGGTGCATCCTCAGTCCACCACTTCTTTCAATTGTTATGTTGTCAGGTGCATCCTCAATCCACCACTTCTTTCAATTGTTATGTTGTCAGGTGCGTCCTCAATCCTCCACTTCTTTCAATTGTTAAGTTGTCAGGTGCATCCTCAATGCTCAATTTCTTTCAATTGTTATGTTGTCTAGTGCGTCCTCAATCCTCCACTTCTTTCAATTGTTATGTTGTCAGGTGCATCCTCAATCCTCCACTTCTTTCAATTGTTATGTTGTCAGGTGCATCCTCAATCCTCCACTTCTTTCAATTGTTATGTTGTCAGGTGCATCCTCAATCCTCCACTTCTTTCAATTGTTATGTTGTCAGGTGCATCCTCAATCCTCCACTTCTTTCAATTGTTATGTTGTCAGGTGCAACCTCAATCCCCAACTTCTTTCAATTGTTATGTTGTCAGGTGCATCCTCAATTCCTCCACTTCTTTCAATTGTTATGTTGTCAGGTGCATCCTCAATACCTCCACTTCTTTCAATTGTTATGTTGTCCAGGTGCAATCCTCAATCCTCCACTTCTTTCAATTTTTATGTTGTCAGGTGCATCCTCAATCCTCCACTTCTTTCAATTGTTATGTTGTCAGGTGCATCCTCAAGTCCTCCACTTCTTTCAATTGTTATGTTGTCAGGTGCATCCTCAATCCTCCACTTCTTTCAATTGTTATGTTGTCAGGTGCATCCTCAATCCTCCACTTCTTTCAATTGTTATGTTGTCAGGTGCATCCTCAATCCTCCACTTCTTTCAATTGTTATGTTGTCAGGTGCTTCCTCAATCCTCCACTTCTTTCAATTGTTATGTTGTCAGGTGCATCCTCAATCCTCCACTTCTTTCAATTGTTATATTGTCAGGTGCATCCTCAATCCTCCACTTCTTTCAATTGTTATGTTGTCAGGTGCATCCTCAATCCTCCATTTCTTTCAATTGTTATGTTGTCAGGTGCATCCTCATTCCTCCACTTCTTTCAGTTGTTATGTTGTCAGGTGCATCCTCAATCCTGCACTTCTTTCAATTGGTATGTTGTCAGGTGCATCCGCAATCCTACACTTCTTTCAATTGTTATGTTGTCTGGTGCATCCTCAGTCCACCACTTCTTTCAAATGATATGTTGTCAGGTGCATCCTCAATCCACCACTTCTTTCAATTGTTATGTTGTCAGGTGCGTCCTCAATCCACCACTTCTTTCAATTGTTATGTTGTCAGGTGCATCCTCAATCCTCCACTTCTTTCAATTGTTATGTTGTCTAGTGCATCCTCAATCCTCCACTTCTTTCAATTGTTATGTTGTCAGGTGCATCCTCAATCCTCCACTTCTTTCAATTGTTATGTTGTCAGGTGCATCCTCAATCCTCCACTTCTTTCAATTGTTATGTCAGGTGCATCCTCAATCCTCCACTTCTTTCAATTGTTATGTTGTCAGGTGCATCCTCAATCCTCCACTTCTTTCAATTGTTATGTTGTCAGGTGCATCCTCAATCCTCCACTTCTTTCAATTGTTATGTTGTCAGGTGTAATCTCAATCCCCCACTTCTTTCAATTGTTATGTTGTCAGGTGCATCCTTAATCCTCCACTTCTTTCAGTTGTTAAGTTGTCAGGTGCATCCTCAATCCTCCACTTCTTTCAAATGTTATGTTGTCAGGTGCATCCTCAATCCTCCACTTCTTTCAATTGTTATGTTGTCAGGTGCATCCTCAATCCTCCATTTCTTTCAATTGTTATGTTGTCAGGTGCATCCTCAATCCTCCACTTCTTTCAATTGTTATGTTGTCAGGTGCATCCTCAATCCTCCACTTCTTTCAATTGTTCTGTTGTCAGGTGCATCCTCAATCCTCCACTTCTTTCAATTGTTATGTTGTCAGGTGCATCCTCAATCCTCCACTTCTTTCAATTGTCAGGTGCATCCTCATTCCTCCACTTCTTTCGTCTATGAGTGCCAAACAATACATGTGTGTATATTTGTTAGCTGTCTTGGTGGCCTCAGTGGGTTCCCCAATTGATTTTCATGTGCATGGTCGGATGAGAACTTGACTCTGGGCTCGGTATAGTATAGCCATTGTATTTCTGTTTCCGAGACAATATGCTGTTTATAAGTCAGCTTATTTTTCGATGATCAAATCTTGTAGAAAGTCAAGTTTTGTTTTGTTCTTCTTGGCTCACGAGTCAGAACATTTTTCTGTAGCATTTAATGTCAAAATCCCCGATTTTCTTCTTTAATTATTGCTAAATTATCCTTGACTAGCGTCCGTGTATTGCCATAGGAAAGATGCGTGCTCTCAAAAATAATAATTTAATTTGTGTTTGGAGTGGTGTTGTATAATAAGCTCCTAATAATGTTTTACTACTATGAAATCTGTTACCGTTCAGTAATTTAAATTTGATTCCTAAGGGTCGTATTCTTATTGCCTAAATACGTACGCTCGAGTATATTATTGCACGACTGTTCCTTTAATTTGTGAAAGATTAAGAACTGAAATGCAAATTGGACTGCCGCAGAAAATTGAATCAGAATTTAAGGTGAAGAAGAAAGAGTAATTCAGAGGAACGGTAGAGCAAAGAAGTAGCAAAAAACGGCGAGGAGGAGGAGGAGGAGGAGGTGGTGGAGGAGTGGGAGGAGTGGTGGTGGTGGTGGCGGTGGTGGTGGTGGTGGTGGTGGTGGTGGCGGTGGTGGTGGTGGTGGTGGTTGTTGTTGTTGTTGTTTGGAGTGAATGTTTGGAGGGTAAAGGACCGTATAACGTTTCTCTCCCCAGCCTCTTCACTCTGATGCTTTGCAGGTCTAGTCTCTTTAAATTGTAGACATACAGACCAAGGAGGAAGGAGAAAACTCTATTGCAATCTCAAACCTTTATGTTTCAACAATTTACACAAACTTGAAAAATTATGCACAACTATCATACCTGATGTGACAAGAACCAAAAATAAAACAGTAGACAAAGTGATAAATACCCAGATGATTTAGGCAAATGATATAGCCTGATAACGAACACAGACATGGTCCAAACCTCGGAGGATCGTGTGAAATACCCAACCATGATCTCCCATGTTTACTGAAATATCAAATTAAGATGAAAATAGTTGCAAGTCTTTCCGAAGATTTATGTGTTGATACGATGAATTAACGGCCTTTAACCAAATGCTACTCATTATAAGAGAGTAGCATTATAAATGAGCTCATTATAAGTATTTCCACCCTTTACCTGCCGTGAAACCCCCTGTTATTTCATTAAAAAGTTGTCTGTCTCGTTCTCATATCTTTACTTCTGTTTTTATGTCTGTATTTGCACATCTTTGCATGCCTAATTTATCAGTGTTTTTCGTGCTCTTCTGTTTTGCCCAGTGTTTACCCTGCTAGTTCTCTTTTATGTGTTTCTTCATGTCTTGCAATGTGGCCAGACGATGAAAACCTTCGCTTGCGTATTATTTAAGAAGTCTTCTTTGTTCTAGTATATTTTCTTTTGCTATGAGTTAAGCGTATTTATTTGTCCATTCGCTCCAAAGGCACAGATCCAAAGGCAATATGTCACATTTAGAGATACCCTTCTTACTGATGCACCTGAGCATGTAATCGCCCCTTCCGAGTGGGGAAACTTTAGCTATCAGAGACTACTCCAGGTCGTTGCCATATTTGAGTACTGCCACGTGCATGAAACGCTAATGTATCATGGAAAATACCGCTTGTGTGCAGCGGAACATTGGCATTCGTGTGAGCAGGCGAGTGTATTGACGGAGTCCCGTGGAAGTTGCACTGGCTGTTTGGACAGCTTGACACAGCCGGAAGCTATTGTTTGCAGGTTGTCACAAAGCGATATACCGGGATATAGGCAGATGAGGGTGTTTTGTGGGGAAGGACGAGATCTTTATCACTTGGATACTACTACTACTACTACCACCACCACCACCACCATCACCTCCTCCATCACCACCAACACCACCACCACCACCACTACCACCAGTGTTGCTGCTACTGCCACTGCCACGACCACCACTACTACTACTACTACTACTACTACTACTACTACTACTACAACTTTTAGTAGTAGTAGTAGTAGTAGTAGTAGCAGTATTAGTAGCAATAATAGTAGTAGTAGTAGTGGTAGTAGTAGTAGTAGTAGTGGTAGTAGTAGTAGTAGTAGTAGTAGTAGTAGTAGTAGTAGTAGTAGTAGTAGTAGTAGTAGTAGCAGCAGCAACAGCAGTAGTAGCAGTTTTAGCAGCAGTAGTAGAAGGAGCAGTACTCTTAGTAGTAGTAGTACTAGTAGTAGTACTGGTAGTAGTAGTACTGGTAGTAGTAGTAGTAGTAGTAGTAGTAGTAGTAGTAGTAGTAGTAGTAGTAGTAGTAGTAGTAGTAGTAGTAGCAGCAGCAGTAGAAGCACCAGTAGTAGCAGTCTTAGCAGCAGTAGTAGTAGGAGCAGTACTCTTAGTAGTAGTAGTAGTAGTAGTAGTAGTAGTAGTAGTAGTAGTAGTAGTAGTAGTAAGTAGTACTACTACTACTACTACTACTGGTACTACTGGTACTAGTACTAGTACTACTAGTTCGTCGTCTTCTTCGTCTTTGTCGTCTTCTTCGTCTTCGTCTCCCTCTTCCTCCCATTCCTCATCTTCCTCTTCTTTCTCCCCTTCCTTCATTTCCTACTCTTCCTCCTCTGCCTACTCCCTCTGCTCTTCCCCCTGCTCTTCCTCCTGCTCTTCCTCCTGCCCTTCCTCCTGTTCTTCCTCTTCCTCTTCTTCTGCTGCTGTTGTTGCTGCTGCTTCATATATTGTTCCCTTTGCCTTTTTTTCTGTTGTTTAATGTTCTTTCTACTCTTCCTCCGTATTCTTCTTTCTTCTTTGTCTTAATTTATGATGCACTTTTCTACATAGTCCAAGCTAATGTCCTTCAACTTTCATAAAATAATTAAATGATGGTGCCTTAAAAAAACTCTCATATATTTAGTCACTTAATAATACAACCCCTAAACTTATTTAAATTGAGAACATTTATCTTTGCTGTGGTAATATATGAATGTGAGTCATGGACCATTTAGCTATAACTAAAGAAGATAATCGGGATATTTTAATGTAAATGTTAACAGGGAAGGTTTTAGACTATGATAAATCGAGAAGAAGAAAATACAGACATTCTATAAAATTTTTATATCCATTTAAACTTTCTCATAAACCACATAATATATCGGAAAATGAAATACTGTTATTGTATTAAAGCCCACTTTGTTTTGGAAATTACAGTAATGCTGGGCGTAGTTTGTGGGGCAAGAGGCAGAAGTCGAGCAGCAGAAAGACGGTCACCGGAGATTGTAGATACCTGGGACACGAAAGTGTCTGAGGCAGGAGAACTGACCAGGACACAGAGTCTTTCCTGCAGGCCTAGATGAGAGCAACGTTCAGCATAAAAGACATACAACATGATGATGATGATGATGATGATGAGGATAAGGAGGAGGATGAGGATGATGAGGATGATGATGATGGACTATGAGCAGATTTAATTAAGCAAGGAAAATTGCACACGAAAATAAATCAGTGTTGTCGATAATCATTTAACTTACCACTTGGAGGTCATAAAATTTGGTGGAACTGCGGTAAAGCTGTGAAAGTTTAAACAATATAAAATGACACAAAGTAGTGCAGCTTTACATAACAGAGTTACGACACATACAGAACGTTGCGGCGGTTAGCCTTCATCAGCAAACAAACACATTCACAAACACAACATACAGTCAAGGAGAACTCCTGTGACTACATTAGAAGGTGATGACAGGACGAGAGGAACAAATGCATGGAAAAATGGAAGCAATGAAGAGAAAATGAGAATTGACAAAATGTTAATTGAAAAGAATGTTAGTCGAAGAAAATGTTTAATAGAAAAACTGTTTATAGAGAAAAAAACTGTATACTCACCTCACGTACGGACCTGTGAATGACTACGGAAAACTCGGGTGTATTTGTATAACGGTGCTGGATGTTACGGTACAGTGAGCACATAGAAAGAAGGGGGCGGGGTAGGAGGCGTGTAAAATTGACCACGACCCCATTGTGTTGTTGGTCTGGGTGGATTGGTGTGCATGAACACGCGTACTTACATAGACACACTTCAACAGACAAAATGCTAGTGTATGTGGACATGCAAGAAGAGAGAGAGGGAGAGAGAGAGAGAGAGAGAGAGAGAGAGAGAGAGAGAGAGAGAGAGAGAGGAGAGCGAGAGAGAGAGAGCCAGACAGAGAGAGACAGAGAGAGACAGAGAGAGGAAAAGTGCCTGCGACCTACCACATGGGGTATATTGTAACCTACGAAATAGTATGGTTGCTAGTCATACAACGCGCTACAGGAGCCCCTCGCCCAGTCCTAGAGTTGTTGGGGTTGTGTAAGATCCAACCACTGGCAATGCACGTGAAGAAGGTATGCACAGAGAAGCCAGATGTAAGAGGAGAGAGAGAGGGAGAGTGAGAGTGAGAGATAAAGCGCGAAAGGGGGGAGAGAGGGGGAGAGAGAGGGAGAGAGAGGGAGAAGAGAGAGGGGGAGAGGGAGGGAGAGAGGTGGAGGTCAGTATAACCGAATGGATATGAGCTGGCGTGTTTAAACCCCCGGTGTGCTGATTCCGAGGTTTTTTAGCGGGTTAAAATCCTACAGCGGTCAGTGGACTAAAATGTTGTCTTGTCCTTATTGACTTTTTTTACGCGTTTCTATCCTGTTTCAGGATATTGCGGTCAACATCAGCATCTTTCAGCTGTATGTTGATTCCTAGGCTAGATTACGCTCACCAGCACGCCACGACTTTCTGAGCGACCGGCTCCATACTCTCATAAGTCACTGGTGCGACTCGAACCGATTCCAATTCTCGTGCGCTCACGTCAACCACGAGAGTATTTGGGGCGTAAATTACAAGTACCTCTGAAGTGGAAGTGGTTTCGCCTGTTGGTGAGGGACACTGGTAATGGGGAAAGATAATCCATACGCAAAAGGAGTCCAGTGAACGAGAAATAGTAGAGCGTGTATGGACTATATGGACTACGCTTGAGTTCAAAGCTAGCCAACCTCAAAATAGAAACTTTATATCACACTCAATGAAAATTATATTAATTTTTTTACGTGTACTATGAGTTAGTATTCACCAAGCCGCTGTCTTGGAGGCGCAGTAGTGTAGATGCAAGAAGCTTGATTGCCAACCCAGTGATCAATGGTTCGCATCCGCATCGAGTCAGATTTTCAAAACTGACCTGGATCGTAGGTCGACCCAGACTAAACTGGGTATTTGAAAATATCTATGGAAAATAAAGGCGGTCGGGGTAGAGTGCAGATTGATCTATAAAAATATGGTTCTCTGTGGCGAATGGCTTACGAACGCAATTCGTAATCCCGCTAACCACTTTCGAAACATAGCTGGGGGTGATTTGGCAACAGACCGCCTTGCGTTTGTTTCCCATAAAAAGAAATGGCAAGCTACTGAATGTAAACTTACCCATGAATCATAAACAGCCAAGAAACGCTGGAGTTGACTGCTAAGTCCTGTAAAGGATATGCAACTAACTTTAACGTAACCATGTGCACAATGAGAGCCGCGGTAGTGTAGTGGCCAGGTGGTCATGGGTTTGATTCGCATCGGGGCCAGTTCGAGTATTTAACATTGACGTGGGTTCCCAGGTTGACCTAGTGCAAAATGGGTACCAGAAAATATCGTAGGAAGTAAAGGCGACCGGTGGGATACAGACCACATCACCCACTGAGTACCGATAGGTCTATACAAATATGGGTCTATAGCTATATGCCTAGTGTGCCTAAGGCGTGTAAAAGAGACCGTTACTTACTACTTACACAATGCGTCTATTGCGTGTAAAAGAGACATTTCCTTACTTACACTATGCGTCTATGGCGTGTACAAGAGACCTTTACTTACTATTTGCACAATTCGTCTATGGCGTTTAAAAGAGACATTTATTTAATATTTGCAGCACAGTGCGGCTTTGGCGTTTCAATGAGACTTTTCCTTACTACTTACACATTGCGTCTATGGCGTGTAAAAGAAACCTTTACTGACTACTTACACAATGCGTCTATGGCGTGTAAAAGAAACCTTTACTGACTACTTACACAATGCGTCTATGGCGTGTAAAAGAAACCTTTACTGACTACTTACACAATGCGCCTACGGCGTGTAAAAGAAACCTTTACTGACTACTTACACAATGCGTCTATGGCGTTCAAAAGAGACCTTTACTTACTACTTACACAATGCGTCTATGGCGTTCAAAAGAGACCTTTACTTACTACTTACACAATGCGTCTATGGCGTGTAAAAATGACCTGTACGTACTATTTACACAATGCGTCTATGGCGTGTAAAAGAGACCTTTGCTTACTATTAGCACAATGCGGTTATGGCGTTTAAAAGAGACCTTTACTTACTATTTGCACAATGCGGCTATGGCGTTTAAACGAGACCTTTACTTACCACTTGCACAATGCGTGTGTGGCGTTTAAACGAGACCTTTACTTACCACTTGCACAATGCGTCTATGGCGTTTAAAAGTGCCCTTTGCTTTACTTTACTTTATGTAACAGTCTTCCATTCTCCTCAGTTTTTGACTTTATTATGAAACATCAGATGTGTGTAGTTTACGTCTATAAAGGACAAAGACCACTGAGTTATGTTGACTATAGTCTGTCCGGAAATTAATGCCGTCATTCACGATCAATTATTTTGAAAACTGTCTATTGCATCGTTATCAAATTTGTCCTGTCGTCTTATATTTACCTCTACCCAAGGAATATGTCTTTGATAGGTCCAAAAGCAGCTTAAATCATCAAAAGCGGGGATATTGCTTTGATGTATTGGGGAAAATGTAGTGAATTCACGCTAACAAACTAGTCTTACAGTAAAGCAACGTCATTTCGGGTAAGGACACAAGTACAAGGCGTAGCCAGATTCGTATGGGAGTGGGTGCAATAAAAAAAGTAGCTTAAAAGTCGACAGGGTCGACTGCATTGCACCGGGTTTTTATCCCATGTGGCTCAGTCTCTTTCCGCAGCGGGGAAAGCGTCGCACAAAGTACGAACTCCGTAGCTCCAGCGACGACCCTCGGGAGTCTCCGAGAAAATACACTCGTGAAATGAAGGAATCGAACATACAACCTTCGGAGACCGAGTCAGACGGCTTGACCACTTCACCACGGAGACTCCCGAGAGGGGTGCAATGTATAATATTAGTAAAGACAGATAATGTGTAAATTGACAGGAAAGTAGAAGGAATATATTTCTTACCTTATTTTTCATTTCCTTCTTGTTTCTTCGGCTACTGCTTAATAATTGTACACAAGTATTCATGTTACTAGGATGCATTTAGCTTTTTATATTGAGTTCGTGAAAGCTTCCAAATAGCTGTGCGTTAATGTGCGTATGGAGTGACAGAAATGATACCCCAATTTAGTCATCATGTTTCCATTTTTAAGGATCTGTTCAGCTGTCTGTATAGTTTGTTCACACGTACACATTGGTGACAGACCCGCTTTGAGTCTTCGTGAAAGATTTTCTACTCTGCTGTTTACTGTTCAGAGATGGAATATGATTACCTGTTTTGCACTATGAAAATAGTTGTTAGTGTCTCTGTAGTGGGCTTTCTTCTTAACGACCAAGATGTTGGTCCTCTTTTCATTGAAGTTTATAGATTCATTCGTATGCACGTGTGTTGTCCCCTAGTTTGAAAACGTGATTGCTCTCACGTTTCTTTTTATGCCACAATATGTCAGTTTCCACCGCAATATTACTCTTCTGTTGGTAATCAATGCGTTTAGTGTGTTTTTTTCCAGTACCAGTTGTTTGTCACCGCCGAGGGCTTGCGGAGTTGAAAATTCATCACTTTGGAATACAAACTGTTGCCATTAATGCTGTAATGTTCATTCGTCTGAATAGTTGGAGCAAAATATCCCAGTAAGCGTGCACGTGGATTAAGGTCTGCGATCTGCTCAGACCTTAATCTGTGTCGGACGATTCCAGTAGACTGATGACTGCTCTCGGTTGCATAAAATTCAATCCATCCTTTCTCCAATAGTCCTCTTCCTCTTTCAACACATGGTCCTCACATTTTCCCAGTAACTTTTATCAATATTTAATAGAGCGGACTGGATTGGTATCTTGACGTCAGAAATTTGAATATAGTTTTGTCAGCTGCCATCTGTCCTTTAATTTTAGCCCACACAAGATCTATAGCAGTGGTTCTCAACCGGTGGGGAAGTCCCCCCAGGGGGGAATTTTAGCGTTTCCGGGAGGGGGGGGGGATGAAGACCATTTCAAGATCGCATTAATACAATAACCGATTACTTGATATTGTTTTCCCTTCATACTTTACAGTTAAGTACGTCTCATCCTTCTAAAATTCATTTTATAAAGTCAGTAGACCCACAAATCATGTTTTATGTGTATGTCTAGACTGGTTTTAGTATGTGCTATTAAATTTACCTTACATTGTTACGTATACTTTATAGGGTTGAGGGGATTTTTAGATAGGAAATATGGAAGGGGGGATGACGTTCTGAAAATACGGTGAAGAGGGGGGGAGGGGGGGGGCAGGGGCCAAATTTTTTATAGGAAGGAGGGGAATGACGTTCTGAAAATATGGTGATGGGGGGCACGGGCCAAAAAAGGTTGAGAACCACTGTTCTATAGGGTTAAAATTAGAATGGTACGGCGCAAGTCTCAAGCACCCATGACGATTCTCTTCTATCAACTTGTCGATTTGATATTTCTTGCTTTTTGGCGTCTGTTTTACAAGGTACAACAATTCTAGCTAGAAATACGTTTCTGGAAATGGTATGTTTTCCACTCGGAGCCATATCTTTATTGCTCCCTTTGTGCTCGATGCTGTAGGTATTTTGTCTTCTTGGGCAACAACATTGATATCATGCATTGTCCATAATTAGACACGAGGGTCTATCTAGGGATGGAAGTACTGTATTCTCGAGCCAATCTCTAAATACATTACCATTCATCTCATTGTGATAATCCCTATTGTCTGTATGCTTTGATACGAACACGAACCCAGCATTCTATTGTAAGCCATTATGCGTATTACCAGCATGGGCCATGACCAAAAGTGTCCTATACTACTGGGCACATATCGCTTTATCTGTCCATCCACTAATTGCGATTCCTTATCGCTAGTGTGGTGCGCATTGATCCACATTTCATCCAAATACACTATGCCATAATTTTCTTTGCGCATTTCCCTTATTTCATGTAACTATCTGCTTCTCATGGCTCCTAAATGCGGTTTCTCGCAAAGAATATTTCTACCTCCCTTGTACTTTCTAAAAGTGAAGATAATGTCCTTACAATTTTCCACAAAGTTGTTTTGGATAGCTCTGTTATTGTTCTGTCTCAACCAAACCCTAAGTTTTCTTACAGTCACTGTTTCTTTGGCATCCAGCATTTTTATAATGCTGGATAATCTTGGATATAAAATCCAAAAATTTTTATAAATTTAGGAGTCTCCTTGGCGAAGTGGTCAAGCCTTTTGACTCGGGCTCCACAGGTTGTGGGTTCGATTCCGGGTAGCATCCTTCGGTTCACGAGTTACATTTTTCGGAGACTCCAATGGGTCGTTGCTAGAGCTGCGGAGTTCGTGCTTTGTGCGATGCTTTCCATCGCTGCGGAAAGAGACCGAGCCATATGGGATAGAACCCGGTGCAATGAAGTCGACCCTGTCGACTTTTAAGCGACTTTTTAAAGCATTTTTTTATAATAGCTCGCCTTATGACATTCTTGTCTGCAATAACCTTTCTACCTACCGTTTGGTTATTGCATGGTGATTTAATTCCAGATTCTTGCACCCATCGACGAAATGACCGTTTACTCAAACTTAATGCAAACGTTGTTCTTTTTTAAGAATATGTAATAGTATAAAACAGTTTCCTGCTATCAGCTTCTATACAAAAATATGTGTACAACTTCATAGCGATGCTTTGAAGTGTATACACAATTTCGCATTCAATCCGATTGAAAAATATGCACACATTTCAATGTTAGCGATAAGTGGTAAGATTTTAAAAAAGAAATAATAATCAGGTTTCGTGAAATAACACACATTTTGACAATACTTCTGAACACTCCCAGTTTAAACAGCGTGGAGTTCTTGGAATAAGGCCAATCCCGTGAACCACGTAGAATATTCAGCATTGAACGCTGATTGTCTGGCTACGGTGTAATACATTTAAACTTATGAACTTAATCTATGACCCGTAAATTATATACCGCATATAAACAATCATTGAAATCTGCTGCACAATCTCCTGAACAAAATTATTTTTGTTGGGTGGACATGATGATAAGGTTATACGCTAAATCTCATAATTTTCCCTCAGTTGGTTACTGAGATATGGATTTTTATATGGAGGCAAACAAATGTGAATGCACTATAGTTGATACATTGTGTGATAACACTTATAATAGTTCCCGTGTGTTGCCGGGGCCCATAAGGGAAGCAAAGAATAGCAACACTGTGGCCTACCATGCATGTCGTAAGGGGCGATTAAGAAGACTTGATGGTTCTGTCGCCCTGCTACTGAGTGAGTTTGTGGCGCGACACTGTGAGTTGTGAGTTTCGTGTGAAATGCTTTTTTTTTTGGGAACGTAACTGCATGTTCGGAGCGATGGCAGCTGGCTATGTCTCAGAGTTGACCGGTTTTTGCCTTATGGAGAAATGCGTGACTGCGGTGCTTCTGGTTGACTGCCACTACTATCCACGATGAACTGTATTTTCGTGGACTGTGTGGATGAACATCTAGGAAACATCCAGATGGAAAAATGACTGCCGATTCCATCGGAGATGAACTGGGTGTTTCGTGGGGGACTATTGTGTTGACATTCTGGCGGCGGCATTATGCACAGTATATCTGTGCGGGCTGTTGTTTGTCGAGACTCCTGTCTTTTAAACTTTTCACATTGGGCAGTGGCGAGCATTTTGTGTGATCTTCGCTGGCACAGGAACGTTGCATGATGGCGACGACCCGTTGCTGTGAAGTGGAACTGCGACTAACTAACTAACTAACTAACTAACTAACTAACTAACTAACTAACTAACTTATAATAGATTTAACTTTAGGTTTGTTGGTCATATTCTTAACAAAGGTTTTAACAACTTAAACTTCGGACAATTGTGACATGTTCTAACTTATGTATATATTTTTACTTATTTTACATCGATGGTATGAGGCGTGGTCCTTCAGAAAGCAATGGTAAACTACTGAAGATAAAATTATCCAGAACCTTTCAAACAGCCAGTAAATTCTTGGTTGATTGCAACATCCTGTAAATGATATGCAACAACCTTTTGTATATATATGTGTGCACACACACATACACACACACACACACACACACACATATATATATATATATATATATATATATATATATATATATATATATATATATATATATATATATATCCCTCTTTTACTCGCGTTTATCTGGAACATAGTCTATTAATGCTGCTGTTGTTGCTGCTGCTGCTGCTGCTGCTGCTACTACTACTACTACTACTACTACTACTACTACTACTACTACTACTACTACTACTACTACTACTACTACTACTACTACGACAGCTAATGCTACTACTACCACCACTAATGCTATAACAAATACCACTGCATGGAAAACTATTATCGCTTTTGTTATATCAATCGAGATTTTCAACTTCTCAATCTTGCTTCTTTGTGTCTGTCTGTACAGAGGGCGCCCCACTGTCCTACAAAGAGGATCTGGTCGCTGAAATCACCTTGATGAAGAGAATAGGCAGCCACCCAAACATCGTGTGTCTTATCGGTGCTTGCACACTGTCCGAGCCTATCGCCCTAGTGATGGAATATGTCCCGTATGGAAATTTACAAAACTTTCTGAAGTAAGTATATTTGTCTGTTAACTCTTTAAGACATGTAATATCATTAGCAGCTAAGCAAGATGCCATATGATGCTACGGTGGAAACACAATGTGAAACGCCAATCATAAATGAAGCGGTACTTGGGCCTGACAGATAAACTCGGTAGGTTAAAGTCAAACTGTACTTGTATGGACGTGAGCAGAGGAGAAAGAGCAGACACGATAAAAAACAGTAGAAATGTGGTTTCTGAGGAGAATGCAAAGAATGTCATGGACAGACAGAAAAACAAAGAGCAAGTCTTGCAAGAAGCAGATGAAAATCATGAACTGATTAGGAAAATTAGACCTAAATAGTCACCATTCCTTGACATGTCATAAGAAGAAATAAACCAGAAAACGTGTTGACAACTGGCAAGATTGAGCGTAAAATAACCAGGGGCAGGCAGAGAACTAAATATATGGATATCTTGGCCACGTGTCATAGTTGAGAGAAGAGTTGATTCACGATACTGGTGATCGTGTAAGATGGCGAATATGACCGCCCATGCTTATTTTCAAGGCGATGAACGGACATCAATGGAAAGTAAAGCATATCTCTTTGTACAGCTTGAAAAAGGATCTATGAATACAAACAACTATGTGACGTAATAGTTCAACAACGGAAAGATGGCTAGTCCGAAGAGGCTATTTCATAGAACAAGAAAGTCGATCGAAAAGACGAAAAAGGTGGTAAAATCTTCAGCATTCGCCTAAAAGGATCATTGCCAAAACCGTCGGCGGCTGCCGAAGAGTACCAGAAAGGTAGACTTGCATTGCCAAAATTAACTGCATATCCTTTACGGGACGTAGCAGTCAACTTCAGCATTGTTGGCTGTTTGTGATTCCTGGGCAAGTTTACTTTTAGTAATTTAACATTGCTTTCTGAACGATAGGCACTCAAACCATTGTTTGGAAAGCAACTCAAGACGATCTACTTCCAAACCCCCGCAGCTGTGTTTTTGAACGCGGTATGCGGGATTACGAATTATATTCGTAACCCCTTAGCCACAGAGCCGGTTTTCATTGCCAAGGCATGCAGATTCCACAATTGACAACTGCTGCATTGAAGTGAACAGCAGAGAACAGACACCTTTTTGAAAATTCGAGACTTTTAAAAACAATTTTTTTAAAATAACGAAATGGGGAAGCGAGATATCGGTGAAGACAGACTATGACAGTGGTTCTCAACCTTTTTTGGCCCATTCACCACTTCACCATATGTTCAGAATATCATTCCCCCCTTTCGTATTTTCCCCGCCCCTACACAGTATACGTAAAAAATGGTAGCTAAATTTAGTAACACATACATGAACCAGTCTTGACGTCTACATAAAACATGATTTGTGGGTCTACTTACATTATAAAACGAATTTCAGAAGTCAGAAGAGCAAGAAGTACAGAACCATAAAGTATGGAGGGAAAAGCAACATCGAGTAATCTGTTCTTGTACTAACGCGATCTTGAAATAATCTTAATTCCCCCATTCCCCCTCCCCTGGAAACCCTAACACCCTTCCCCCCTCCCCCGGTTGAGAACCACTGGATTATGACAAAATGCGGAGGTGGCGAAAGTTTGTTACACAATAGTTGCCGAAGAAGCAAAAGACGAGAAACGAAGCGATTTAACTCGGGTGTGTGAAATGTATTGTTACACATTACTCCTACTTGGACAAAAATCCCTTCAAATTAATTTCTGAAATGTAGCCGACTTAGTCACAGGATTATTAATCTGAGACTAGAATGGAACTTAAATCATAACTTCTCTTCTGAGGTTGAGCGGCGTAGAGGTATTCGGAAAATAGCGATATATTGTGAAATATTTCTCAGTCTAGGTATTAGTTAACTTTAATATAACCAACATTAACGAATAGAACAAGTAACAATCTGCAGGCTCCGCACATGACACAACAGGCTGACATGCCACATGTTCAATAAACTAACGAGAGGAGGTACTGATGAAAGTTAACTGTGGAACTGATGCAACGACAGCTAAGCATCTGTTGCGTGAGTGTCAAACATATGCAGACCAGAGAACACTGTTTTGGTCCTCACCTGTTCCATATGAAGACAAACTCTATGGGAATGTCAGGAAGCTCAGCTTTGCCTCCGACCTACCTCGAACATCTATCTATGTATCTATCTATGCATGTCTGTCTGTCTGTCTGTCTGTCTGTCTGTCTGTGTATGATGTATGTATGTGTGTGCGTGCGCGCGCGCGCGTGCGTGCGTCCCTCCCTCCCTCCCTCCATCCGTCCCTCCGTCCGTCATGCCGTCCCTCCGTCTGCCCGCCCGCTCGCCTGCCCGCCCGACTGCCTGCCTGTCTCTCTTTCTCTTTCTCTTTCTTTCTATCTCTCTCTATATCTCTCTATCTCTCTCCATCTCTTTCCATCTATCTCTATCTCTCTCTATGTCTGTCGGTCGGTCGGTCGGTCGGTCAGTCCGTCGGTCGGTCTGTCCGTCCGTCCGTTGTGTGGTTATATCAGATCTCCGAAGATGGGAGGTTTCAATCCTAGTCTTGCTAACCCTGCTTGTTGCTCACCTTGGAGAAGGTAAGGGGAGCTCTGAAAACCCCACCGAGTGTATCTGGTACTGCAGAACCGCGTGGGGAGAAAAGTCTCTACACTAACCTCGCTCCCACTGATGTGAGATGTCTTTCACGACTCAATGACTTGAACCCAGTGCATCGGACGTAAGAGTTAAAACTGTCTTCCGAAGCATTCATCAACTAATCTTCCAGCCAAGCAACTAACTTGCACAATTGTCTGTGTATTGTTCGCCTCTATGCATCGCTGTCGTTCAGAAATAGCTCCCACAGCCTATTTAATCTGAACATCGAATACAAGGCTGGCGTATTGGTTTAGTTGATAGGAGGCTATGCTGATAATGATATATGCGCAATGGGACGAGGGTTCGACGCCTGCCTTCATCGTCCGCTAATAGAGGAAAAGGCTGGCCACTT